>BRZM01000030.1:3927651-4308163 GCA_033238685.1 Lates japonicus
ATCGACCTTCGACGTTCCAGTTACGCGTATTGCTTGGAGTGTTTTCAGTTTGGAGCCTAACGACACGGCGAAAAAGAGGAAGCAGGTATAAACTTCCCAGGCTGTGTCAAGGTCACATGACAAGGCAACCCTGATCGTCATACGACACCAAGCTGAGCGAGAATTTGTAGTCTTTGTAAGAGTGTTGTGGAACTACAAAGTATCGTGTGGGATAAAGAACAATTTAGCTCTTAAATATGTTGAAATTTGTTTTTAATGAATCACAACATACAATATGTTGCTTTCACAAATGTTGTTGATAAATTAATGACATCAAATTGTTTTTATCAGTTGGTTACTACTGGACAGACTGGGATGAAATTTATGATCTCCTGAGAAGTAGTGTTTATGAATTTGTTGATGCCTTTCCTTCACGTGTAGCGCCACCATGAGGCTGACATTAGTGATCTTAAGTGAAATGACTCAACAGCTATTAAATCTAGAAGCAAAATTTTTATCAGTGTGGCTTAACAAACCACAGAAATTTTACAATAAGGTCAGTTTATTGATCTTTTCATTTTGGAACATTGAAACATGTAAAAGAACCAAAAAGAATAAAAGCAGAATTAAAAAATAAAATTATATGGTAATAACTAAAACACTTAAAAACACCTACCAGAATGAATAACGAAGATTATAGACTGAATTGAGTTTTTTATTTATTATTTGTTTATTATTATTTCTCTCTTAATGTATTTTGTTTAAATAAATTATTATCATATAAATATAAATTATATACATATAATATTATATTATATCTAATCCAATATATGATATATATATATATATATCATATATATTACAAATATAATATTTATTTACATTAAATTAAATTAAATTTAACTATTAAATATCAATACATAAATGTAAAATATATGTCAATATAAATATAAAAAATATATGTCCAATATAAAAGAGCTATAAAATATGTCATTATAAGGAAATATAAACACTCTAAGTATAAGCATTAAATGTTGTACTATAAATTAAATTATAAATTTGTAATTTTTAAAAAGTCTTGGAACAATGAAACTGAAAACAACTAGAATGACGGAAAATGAAATCACTTATGGAGGCAAGAAACTGGTCTACCTGTTTTGTATACAGCAAAAAGTTTAATCACACGAAATCATCAATGAACAACAGGACCCCAGTAGCTAACTGATCCCTTTCTGTGCTGCTCAAGCGTTCTCATTTCCCTGTGTTAACATAAAGCAAAATTTTAAAATTACTAGTTGTTTTGTTTTCTGATTTCATTGTTCAAAACAATTGATTGGCGGTTTATGTACACGGACCCTCCAAACACAGCCCGAGCTCTCTAAGAAGACGAGGAAAAACTCCTCAAAAACCTTCGCTTACAAGGAAAGGAGGAGAAACCTCGGGAGAGGCAATTCAAAGAGAGATCCCTTCTCCATGGACGGCTGGGTGTTTGAAGTTGGAGGGGCCCTTACCATCCTGGGGGGGACCATTGTCGTTCTCGGGGGTCCATCATTGTCCTGGGGTGTCCATCATTGTCCTGGGGGGACCATTGTCATTCTCGGGGGTCCATCATCGTCCTGGGGGTCCATCATCTTCTTGGGGTGTCCATCGTTGTCCTAGGGGGTCCATCGTCATCCTGGAGGGTCCACTTGTAGTCCAGAGGGGTTCTATCTGTGGTCTAGAGGTCCATGCTGGATCACATCAGCCAGGGGTGGTGCTTAAGTGTCTCCAGCGAGGGTCGGGCCTCTGGGCTCTTGACCAGACAGCTCAGTAGAAAACCCTGACAGTCTGAACAGACAAACAGGAGTCATTTTAAAAACATAAACATTGTACTCTGCGTGTGTGTGTGTTTGATTGTACTACATGTATTTATTACTTACCATCTGAAAGATTCTCACTGACTTTAGGGTTTCCATAGACGATCTCAGAGCTGTCTTTGAAGGGGAGATTTTCATGCAGCATCCCGTACAGAACCACTCCGAGCTGCCACACCGTTGTGGGTTCAGCCGTGTACCACCCGCACAGGAAACATTCAGGGCTGATGTACAAGTAAGTGCCTAGAATACACACAGACATAGAGAGACAAAGTTCGATGGTGAGTGACAGAAGCACAGGAGAGAGATGGCTGGCTTGGTTTAGAGAAAAGAATGATAAGAAAGATAGCCTACCTTGCTGGGCGCTGTATCTCCCCTCAGACAGATAAGTGCCACAGCCAAAGTCAATCAGCCTGACACGCGGGACATCAGAGCCGGTTTCTATGAGGATGTTGTCCAGCTTGATGTCCCTGTGGAACACACCTCTGGAGTGGACCTCTATGATGCCGTCCACCAGCTGTTTCATTATGATCTAAGGGAAAGACAAAGAGACGTGAAGATTACGGATAGGTGTGGACACATATTTATACAAACACAGAAATACAAATGTCATCGGTTACTTACCTTAGCGTCGTACTCCTGCAGGCTGGACCCTTTAGAGCTGATGTAATCTATCAGGTCCATGCATGGTACTGGTCTCTCCAGAACAAGAATCAGCTCGTAGTCCACATCGTACCAGTCCAACAGGGTCACGGCCGCGCTGGTCTCTGCTGCTGCTCTTGGTCTGAGTTTGAGCAGCATCGCAACTTCTACAGGGACCCAGGTAATCCTTCCATCCAGAAGCTGTAGACAAGACATTTTAAAAACCATTATGCATACACATACATACATGACAAGAAATGTTAAACATGACAAGAATTTAAATTATGATAACATATTGGCATTAGAACAAAGAACAAATCACTTACTATAAATGTACGCCTAATGTCAATCTGGGGGACGTGTTTTATGGCCACCTACGGGACAGACACACAGACATTGGGTTAGCATATACTAAAAACAGAGTGGCTACATGAACCATAGAGGTGTGTGTGTGTTTGTATGTCTTACCGGAAGACCGTCGTCTCTGCGATGGCCGGCATAAACTGATCCGTAGCCTCCTTCACCCAGCAGTTTTTCCTGCTTGTACTTGGCCTCGAAGGCAGCTGCAGAAAACAAATACAGACACAAATAGTTTAATTAAACTAGTTCACAACTTTCACTGATTGCACCAAGGAACTAAACCTTAACACAGCTGAATTTACTGATGGAGTACACGCTTAATTTTTCAACTTACCTCTGCTGCCAGGTTTAGGCGCCTGTACTGGCAAGGAAGTGCTGGAAGTGCTGGGTTTCTCGCTGGTGGAGGCCTCAGCGGTGACGTGGGGGCTGTCGCTCTCAGAGCGTCTGCAGGTCTTTCTGCTCCTCTTCCTGGGTTCTTGTGCCTCGTCAGATTTCCTCTTTGTGCTATTCCTCCCCTCAGCTCCAGTGCTGAGGCTGGGGGTGGTGGGTGTGGATGTCCCTGCATCCTCTGTGGAAGAAGAGCCGCTGTTGTTCCTCTGTCTCTCTTTCTTCTCATCAGAGGAGGACTTCTCCTTCTCACCACTCCTCCGAATCTGTTGTGTTTCTGTTTCAGAGTAAAGATACAAGTTGAGGCGCACATTTATCTATATAGTGGTGAAGGAATGAGTCCTAAAGCCCAGGATAAAGCTTAGCACCCCTGGTTCCCTTGTCCCAAAGTCAATGGGTTTTTGGTTAGATGGCTGAAATAAGGTCTGTGGTTTTAACACAACCTCAAGAAATTTTAACGTTTTATTCTACAACATAAAATATGTCAGAAAATACCCCACTTGTGATTTTTTAAGCTTTTACGTGTTTTAAAAAATGTGGATAAATTAGGTTGCCCCACATGAAAACCGATCTACTCATCAGTCCACCTTTACAGCCTCATTGTGTAAATACTTTTTGTTGAAGGAACCAGGGTGATATTAATGTCTGGGTTTGACAACAAAAACGTCATCCCTGCACCACTAAGATCTCTAAAGCAATACTTCATTAGACATTAAGTTCAGCACAGTCTATAAGGTTATAAATGTTTTGACTTCACTGAAAATGAAGTTCAAACTGTCAGCTTTAGTTGCTTAAATTGAAGAAAATACCCTCTCATTGAAGTTTGACTCAATATCCTCTTACAGTTTAGCATTAGTTACTAAAACACAGTTGTATTGTATCTTTCTATCATTTCTGTCTCCTCATACCTGTGGTGTCAGGTGGGACAGTTTGTACCGACACCAAAGTGGCGGCAGTGTCGCTGGTCGAAGGCCGCCTGAGAGTCTGGCTGCAGCAAGGGGAGGAACTTGTCCTGATCCTCTTGTTTTCCCTTTCAAGACTCTCCTCTGAGTTTCTCTTGGATGTTTTGCTTCGAAACGATGTGCTGTCGTTTGCAATGTAGATGACAGGATCGCTGTAGAATCCTGCAGGTACAAAAAAAGGTTATTTTGTTTGCTGCAGTGAGTAAAAGAGACTGAACATTTTGTCTGAGTATTGTCCTTACTACCTACCTAGCTGTCGGGTAGATGACCGACGCCGTGAAGAATTTGCCATGGGCCACGATTTGGATGCCATGACTCTCGAACACTACAATTTCACCAATGAAATGTCTAAAACTCAAGAAGTAGAATTTGTCGGGGTGTAGTACCTATCTTCTGTGCTCGGAATGTTGTGACATCACAACCAGTAACATCACAATGTTCCACTTTCTGTGAAGTTCTACTCATTAGAATATGGAATGTCAAGTCAAATCTAAACAAACACATTTAATCCAAAAGAAATACATGTTGAACAGTGAATTGATATATATGTGTTGTTACATGCTGGGTCATCTGAGTATGTGGCTGGCTATTGTACACCTTCCACCTCCATACTGAGTCAAGGTGGAAGGGTTAAGGATGGGGGAATAGGGTTGAGGGAATTCCATCAGCATCCCGTAGTGGGTCGCAAACCATCACCTGATGGTGTTTGAGTGATGGAAACTCACATTATCCCAAATTACAACATATTTTGGTAAATCATCTCAACTCAGACCCTATAATGGGAGCACGAGTAAGCACGCCATGCTCTGAAATAGCAGCACACATAGTGATAGTTCCTCCCTGTTGGCCTGGCACATCAACAGTAGATCTGTGGCCTTCTGCCTTGGGCCAGGTCAAAGCCAATCTCATCCAGGTGTATGAAGTTGTGTGGTGGTCACTTAATTCCCAGTCCCATTATACACCAGATCCCAGAGGATACAACATGAGAGTTATGAATCAAGTGTACACATACTCAATATTATTTTCTAGTCAAGTTAATTTTTATTTATATATTGCCATATCACAACAGAAGTTATCTCGAGGCACTGTACATAAAGAGCACTACTCTTTATTATATATAGATATTTACAAAGAGAGACCCAACAACTACAGCTGTAGAAATGTGCACAGGTCACATGTCTGTACTGCATCTGGCTGTACAATATTGTACAGCAAACACCCATGATCTGAACATTTTTCAGCTTTTTGGTGGTTTGTCAGACATTTCTTAAGTGGGTGGTGTTACTGTGGCCTTGAACACAACCATCTCTTGTACTTTAACTAAATATGAAAAAGCACATCAACATTACTTAACAACAAAAATTAAACCATAGTAGTTAAAGACCCCTTTACTAAACATATGTTTTTCTTTGGGTTTTTTCCCTTGGATACAGATTATTGTGTGTCAACACACTGTCACTAAAAGATTGCTTCTGTTTTTCTGAAATCTTGGTTTGGGAAGTGCATCCTCCAGCACAAACAGCAACATCACAAACATTGTGAAAGCCAATCACACACTATCACAAAATGAGACTTGCAAGAGCTTTTTAGTGAAGATAGATTTTTAGTGAATTTATGAAATTGTACTATATCAGTTAGATTATACATTAGAGGTTATGAAATATACATTTATACATAAAATAAATAACTGTCCCACTCTTTAAAGCCCATGAATCAACTAGACATGACTAAATAGTGACAGATTAGAAAGCTGTGGTCTCTAGTGTCATTTGCAACAGTTATAGTGTGCAAAGTTTACCTCTTATCAGTTAGATAAGAACATGTGGATCTTATCTTGACAAGACTTCAGTGTTGTCTAATGATTACTAGTGCATGTTAGCAGAGCAAACACAGAATTCCTTTCACCAGAATAAACAGACGAGCAGATGAAACAAAAATAAAGATCCAAGTTCAGTGTCTCTCTGTGTCATTAACAGTCTGTGATGGATCAGTTCATATTGACAGTGTCTCTCTCACGAGTTCTTTGGATGAGGAGGCGATGGTGGCGTTGTATATGGTGGAGAGCGACACATCTGTACCGGTGTTTGAAGGTCTGTTGTCGCCCTCTCTCATGGACCTGCCGTTCTTTCTGAAAGAGTTCCTGATCCCGCTGGAGAGACGGTCGGACACTCGCCTCACGACTCGGCTGAGCCTGTGGTTCTTCAGCTTGATCATGCCCACATCGTCCTCCAGCTCCTCTGGTGGCACGTCAATGTTCCCGGAGTACCAAAACACCCACCAGATCAAGCTGAGGAAGATGACGATGGCCCCGGCGTAGATGAACAAGTCATGGATAACCAGCCCTCCAAACACCCCCACCATCATGATGAAGACACCGAATATGTCGTGAGCCACCGCGAACCAGAATGAGCACTTGCAGCGGCCGACTCCCCCGTACCTCCTCTCCATGACCGGCTCTATCTCTACAGTTGTTGACATGGTGGCAGTGGAGATCCTTCAAAGCAGAATCCAGATGTGGAAATGAGTCTAAAGCAACAGGTGCTGGCAGCTCATGTGGCTGCAGGACAGTGAGGGGTAATCCTCACTGACTGACAGAAACACATGAAACAATCTGATGTGACACTGGTCAAAGTGCAATGTACACAAATGGTTATCAGCACAAACCACACCAGCTTTGTGACTACACTGGATTCAAGGGAAACAGTTGCATCATCCCTGACAAAAATAGCATTTCCACGTTCACATTCTGCAGTCGCTTCCATCTTCTGTTCAAGCCCCCTCGCTGTACCGTTTCCTCCTCTGCTTCTCTTTCAATATGGGGATCCACACCAGCCCCATCACCACAAACATCAGCCCAATGGACAGGCAGGCCGAGGCCACAGAGCGGGAGGCCTCGGTCACCCCTGATGACTGGAGCAGGAAGAGAAGTCCGCCCACAGCCGCCATCAGAGATCCCATCACCATCACTATGATGGGCTTGTGGAGGTAGGCCCAGCCTGAGGCCACCGCAGAGCCCGAGCGAGGGTCTGGACACAGGCTCCCAGAGTCGTCTGGAAATGAAGTTTCTCCAGTTACTTCCATGGTTGCGTCGCAGAACAGTGCCCGTTACCGCTTTGTTTCTCCCCTCTGACAACCTTCAGCACATGAATAATAGAAACACCAGCCACTAGCTCCCCAACTTTGCCTCGAGTCGTCCTGTTCGATCAACCAGTCCCTGCTGAAATCAGTCGTGAATGCAGCCACCTCCCAACAGGCACACGAAGCAGCTATATCATCTGTATGATCAACAAGAGAGTCAGCATGATGCATCTCTTATTCTCCTGCCCAGTAACCCGTGAACACACTGTAATTCCAGATGGCCCACCACACCCACACAGCAGAGGGAGGGCTTGGATGAACAGACAGACCCAGCCCACCTGTTGACAGCAGCAGTATCAGCACCACTCAATGGCTGGCCACTCACTGATCATGAACATGAACATTATACCTCCAACGTACAAATGCAAAATTAATATTTTCGTGTCACAGATCAGCCTGTGGACGTACAGCACAGAGAAAACTCAGGTGTCTCACACACAGGATGTTACTGTGCCAACATGGAATTATTGCATGCAAGTAGCAGGTAGCAGCTGTACAAGCCTGAGTATAATCCCATTAACAATAGGCATGTCATCTGATACAGCTCTGATGGCTGCATCCACCATGAGCAAACACCTCTCAAGGCTGATGCATTTCTGATGTTAAAGCACACAAAAGATTTATAAACAGTTCATCTTTACTATTTGCATAACTACTATAATATTAATGCTGTGAAGTAGGGTTGAAGTAGGGCTGCAAATAGCATTTTTGCTTGAAAAACACCTGCAACGACTTGAATGTGAAGACAGTTGCAGACTAATTTGACAAACAGCTGCAGCTCTAAATGAAAAAGAATACGAGCTCAAAGAAAGGACAATAAACAAAATAAACAAAAATAACCTTGCTGGATTTCAATTTGCCGTTCACAAGTAAGTACTATAACTAAACTATTATATAAATATGAATACTTGTAGACTTTTTCACACTGATATATTGACATGACAAAGCAGGAAAATAGGTTTAATTAATAATATTAACAAGGACTGCACTCCTAATAACTTGACTACTGTCAGGACATTGTCATTGAGTTTGATGGCTCACAACATTTTCAGTTCCACCTCCTGCTTTGACAAGTAAAAAAAGCCTGTCTACTTTTAGAAAACACAACATAGACAAAGATCATTTCAGATAACAAAGTTTATATAATCAGAAAAACAGACAAACAGACTGAATATATTGACCATTCTATAAACAATCTGGTCCTGTATACTGTGTCAAATGTCCAGGTTCAGAGGGTGATGTGCAAAAGAAGCTCTACAGAGACTCATTTCACTTTAGGCACTTTTCTTTTTACTTTGGAGTCGGCCT
Source organism: Lates japonicus (assembly GCA_033238685.1). Taxonomy (NCBI): domain Eukaryota; kingdom Metazoa; phylum Chordata; class Actinopteri; family Centropomidae; genus Lates; species Lates japonicus. Next base: position 3,936,281 of record BRZM01000030.1, read on the forward strand.
TGCCAGTTTTCTTTGTCAGTTTGCTCTGAGCTTTTGTTCCTTTCTTCACTGCGGCAGGTTTGGGTGCTTTCTCCAGCTGCTTCTTTTTCAACGGCTTCTACGAGAAACAGAGGAAATCAGTGTCTGCAAATCTGCAAATCATTACAAAACAGAGCTGCCTACATTTTCCCCAAGCTGTCAGTTAAAACGCTGAAAAGTAGTTTGAGTTTTAAAAATCTAGCAGCTGCGAACAGCACTGACCTCCAGTTTAGGCTTTTTGCTTGGTGTTTCTATGGGAACCAGCTGTGGGATTTCTTCCTCCTCTTCTTCTTCCTCCTCCGCCGCCGCCTTCTTTTTCTTCACCTTCTTCTCCACTCCTTTCCCCTCTGCAGCAGTATCTGTTTGTTTTGTGTCATTCTCTGTCTGTTTTTGCTTTGCTTTCTTTTTGGCTGTTCCTCCCTGAAATTCACAACCTGGTTACTTTACTCATTTGGACAAATCCGGCTCTGAAACACAAGACAAAGACTTGAGGACAAACATGTTCTCACCTTTTCTTTGGGAGTCTGAGCCTGCTTATCTGCCTCCTTCACCGTGGTGAGGAGGCTGAGGTCTGAGGTGTAGATGGGCAGGGCCACTGACGTCTGACTTTTTAAATGGATGAGCTTCATCACTGGTCCTTTCTGCAAAGAGCAGTGACCGAAGAATTAAAATAAAACAAGCTAAAAGCCAGATTAATGCTAGGTTATTAGCTCTACTACATGTATATGAAGAAAAATATGAGAGTATTCACTTGTTAATGAGCAGGTAAAGACAGAGTAAATCTCTGATACTGATTTTGTCTAACTGACTGAACCAACCCTGATGAAAACACGAACACAGTTCTCCTGGTTTATAGACTCACCATGCGTAATTTGGCCACCACTGTTTGGACAGCAGCCTCAATGTTTTCTGTCACCTCATCTGCGGTCATGCCGGAGTGGCCAACACGAGCCATGCTACAACACGAAACCATAACACAAGATAGTACACGGTTACACTGTGAAATTGTACTGCGACAATGTGGACAGTGCTTGTAACCGAACTATAAACAGAGGAATCTTTGTCCGTCTGTGGTTCTTGAGAAACATCAGATGATAGCCAGTTAGGGCTGGAGTGACACAAAGATGGCTGCACCCAGTCAAGCTGCAGCAACAAAGCCTCACGTGGGATTCACCTGATGCTGCTGATGCAAATAAGTTTTTCTGCATGTTTTTATCTGCTGAAATAAATCAATGTCAAAGACGTTTTTCTGTAAAAATAGTGATTCTACAGTTCAGGGAAAGGGTTGCTGCAACACAGTGATTAAATTAATCCACTCTCACTCACCAATTCAATAAGTACACATAAATAAAAGTAATGCAATATAATACAACAGCCCTGCAATAAATCCTCCCTTAATGGGGATTTTAATGTTCAGTTTTTATTGAATCTGTTCGTACACTCACTTGCCAACTAATCAGCATGTGAGTGTATGAGACGTAGCAATCCTTTTGAATTTGTAGTCCTGTGTTTTCTGATCAGGTATCTGACAAATAGGGTTTATTAGTGTTATTAATAAAACACAGCAGAGTGTAAATTAGATGATGGTGGCACTGCACTGGTTAGATAAATACAAGAAGACATGCAGTTATTTTTATACTGGACGTGAGCTCGACATTATGTGTTGTGTATCAAAGTTGTAGAGACAGGCTCCACAGGAAGAGGAGGTCCATCTGGATTTACATTGAGTCTCTATGGCACCAGCGTGACCCGTATCAGACACTGAGCAGAATTGACAGGGTTGTTGAAGGTGCTACTGATTCAACTGCAAGACAACATGTATCCAATCAAACCTCAAACCAAATGTTTCCCTCCTCTGAAATTAAGACCACAAAGGGCAGCAGAGCGAATCTCACCAGCAGCAGCCCTTGTTGGTGACCTTCAGGTTGGTTCCCTGGATGAGCCTCTGGATGTCTCTGGCCAGATGTTTGCTCTGCAGGTTCACAGACAGCGGCTCTCTGGGTACAGACAGAAACAAGGTAAGAATAGAACAACTGCAGCTACAGAACAACCTAATACAGACAAAACAAGTAAAGGAAGGAAGGAATTCACACTTTAACCTGACTTTTTTTATTGCTCCATTTATCTACATGAGGGGTGAATATAATCATTTTTTTCACTACTTATCAGTCCTAAACAGCTTCACTTCACTTTTCTCTGTAATATGTTCTATATTTCTATTTTTATATGTACCTGTGTGAGCCATGTCAGACATTTTTCTTTGCCTTGTGACAAATAACTCTGATTGTCTTTTCTTCTCCTCATGCAGCACTGTATTGGTTGACATTTTCTCTCTATGCTCACAGAACTGCAGCAGTGCAAGTGTAATTCAAACACCAGAAAACATTTTATATCTCAGATATCACACAGTCCACCTTTTTTTTTTTGGAAACAAAACATAAAATTTTTCTTATGGAGTTAAAAAAGCTCCACATCTAAAAAAACTCAGACGGGCGGATTCTTACTTTTTCCTCTGGTAGAAATGTTTTCCGAGATGGGACGGCAGCAGGCGGCGGACGCGGTCGTCAGAAAGAAACATGTCGAAGTTCCCCAGCAGACGTCGCTTGGCTTCATACGGTTTGTACTCTGTCTTCAGGACCTTGTAGGGGATGATCTGACAAAGACACAGAGACATATCATTGTTATGTTCAGCATGAATATAAGATTTAATGTAGATAAGAACCTTGTTGGTAACTGGTAGGTACCTCAGATATGTTTTTGACGCCCTTTTCCTCCAGTAGCCGCTTATAAAACCTCTGTGTCTGCTCTGAGGTCATGTTGGGCTCATCCCTGGTGAAGAGGCAGACCTCGTCTGTGTCAGGCCGCTGGCCATGGGGCAAGGGACTGAAAGCGGAAAATGAAGCGTCAGTTATCAGTGATGATGTGAGAAAATAAAAAGAACTACAGGTCAGGCATGAAAGCAACTTTGTGTTCCTGTGTGTGGGACTCACATGCGGATGGTCTGTGCCTGTCTGGGGACCTTCCACAGGGTGAAGAGCAGGCTCATTTGCTGAGCCTCGTCCAGGAACAGAGAGGCACTGGTGGACTTGGTTTTCAGGAAAGCCTGCAGAGCCTGAACGGCCTTTTTCACCTGACACAGACATTAATACCAGAGTTATAAAAGACGACACAAACTCACAAACTAACTCCAGTTTCCTTCTACTCTGACAGGGCCACTGTGAATTAGCTTTGTGGCTAAACCAGTCATCAGGCAAACAAGCCGGCTAATGCTAACTAGCTTGTGGCTGCTGTAAATTAAAAACAACATAAGTCAACATAATCGTCTATTGACCACCGTGATATTTAAAAAGAGTTTGCACTTCAACAAAAAGACAGTTTTTACCTGAGTCCGGTCTAACGCAACTTCTGTTTTATCAGCCATGCTGCCTGCTTCACGTGTGGACTAAAGCTACGCATGCGCGATTCGTGTGCGCTACGTCACGCTATACAAAACAAACTTTATGTGTACTGAACATCCAGGAAGTGTCGGAAATGGACAAAACGATGACCAGTCGTGTTTTGAGTTCCCAAACGCTGTGAGTACCGTTTGTGAGAACAAGAAGATAAGGATAATAGTCTAATGCAGGGACATTATTTTTTGGAATAAACACAAAGTTTGATAGTTAACTAGCCTGCTACAAGCTAACTTGTATGTTTTTTTTATTTATCTATCTAATGTTATGTTTTCTTAAAATGATTTTATCCATATATTGACACTTTTTGATTCTTTGTATACAATTTGGGGAAGAAATTATCCTGAGTATACATTTAAGAAAATTCATCCGTTTTACAAATTATTAAAGTAATTTACAAATATACAATTAAAAAAAGGTTTTTGAAGAGGCAGTTTATTCAAACATTGACGGTTCACAAAGTCAACATTGACCCAGTGGCAGCCATATCAATGTGAATAAAACAGAAAAACTTTCTAGTATTGATATTTTTAGAGCAATTACTATTCAAAAAGAAAATGTCAGGTAGATAGAAAAGAAAACAAAGACACCTTTCCCTTGCAGCTTGATCATTTATTTTCAGTTTAGATTATGTAACAGCTGTGTGTCTGTCTGTGTGAGTGTGTTTATCCTTGGTTCAGAGTAGTATGTGAGCTCAATCCAATCAAACCATCTCATGTGGAGAGAGACCAAACAAAAAAATTTTGGTACAGCAATCCTTAAAACCAAATAAAATGTCCATTGGATTCTTAATCCCACTCTTAAAAAGGGAGATGTACTTTGCAAATTATAATTACAGGCTAACTCTGCTCTTTTTCCATGACATGACATCATTCTGTAGTTTTTGTTTTTCTTCCCCAAACTCAGTAACACTGCATCCATCTCCATTCTAAAAACAAATGGCGTGGCCAGCCGACAGCGCGGTTAGCCGTGGGAGTACAGAAAGGGGGACATGTAGCTACATTAGTGGCATAGCTGAGCTCTCAATATGAGAAAGCTGACACACTGGACTTGGTCTCTCGTTTCATTATTGTTCATCATAAAAACTGATTCAGTCTTGTTTTCTTCATTTGACGAAATTTAATTCTCCTCCTTTGCTCCTTGTTTGTCGTTGTTCTTCTCTTCAGCATAGTTGTGTGGAAAGAGAGAGTAGCTGTTTGGGTCGGCTCTAGCAGCATTTCTCCTCTGGTAACGAGTGGAAGAACTCCATGCATGCTGCCACTGTTGCATTTAGTCCTTTTCTGGCACCAGCTTCAGCACTTTGCCAATGGCGATAGTTTTGCCTGGAGGAGTAGTGCATGACCGGGGTGAAAAATAAGTAAGAAAGGCTGTTTATTACAATATCTCTGCTGTAGCACACGGTTTACTTATTTTTGAGCATAAACACACTCAAACTGGCTTAAAAACACACACACACACACACACATACACACACAGTGTCCTCACCTTCATCTCGCAGTGTGAATCGTCCCATCTGAGGGAAGTCTTTGAAAGTCTCTAAGCAGATGATCCCTGCTGCCCGGAGCCTGGCGATACACACCTGGTCCTGTTTAACAAAGCGTGGTCGTGTTTTGCTTTTCTCCCCAGTTTTCTTGTCCACCAGACAGATTAAGGCCTGCGGACAGGATTTGAAGAGTTAAAGCTAGGGCAGGAGAAGATCAAAAAAAACTACTGTGTATACCACAAACTTACAAAATAAATGTTTCAACAGCAGCTTGGAAAGTAGAGCAGCAACTTACTGTGATTTGCACCTCTTCAATACAGGTGTGGATGTGAAGGACTGCATTGTAACCAGGACAAATGATTGATTTGTGCTCAATGATGACAATCTGAAATGACACGAGCAATTGAGAAGTTGCAATCAGTTTATCTGACATCCTCCTAAATACAATGCAGGATCTACTGTGAACAAAATCTGATAATCAGAGACTGTCCTCCTGTAAAAAACAACCGCACACATTGTTTGTGAAAGCACCTTATTATGACCCACAGTAACGTTGTCAACATCTAGTAGCTGTAGTAATTATGAGATCTATTAAGTACATGGAGTATAAATGGTGAAAAAGTGCTCCCCAGGAGGTGGTTGGGGTGGATGGATCGACTCTCACATGGGAGACCTGGGTTTAATTCCCGTTTAAGACCTCACAGCTTTTGTTTCTTTTTAAGCTTTTCATTAAACCTAACCAGGTTTTATGCCTAAACCTAACCAAACAGAGACCGTTAAATAACGTTAACTGCATGTTTATTATTGTTAACATGATGACAAAGCTCCACACTGCAATACATCCTGCCATCAGTAGGGGCAGTACTTTAGGAGTCACAGTAACAGTCTTCTTGTATGAGTTGGAGGACTTCTTAAATAATCACTCCCCATATTTTCACATTCTGTATATTCAAACATAAGATCCAAAATTAAAACTTAAAGGCCAGTAAAACATGTTTTCTGCTACAGTGCCCGTGTGATGTTGAGCCATCCTGCCTACAAAGACCCTGTTTGGACAGACCCTAACTCTAACACCAACCACTTGTGGCTGTTGCTATGCCAACCCACAAAAAGCATGCATTTTTGGAGAGGGTGGAAGGAGATTAAAGAACAGGAGGATGTTTAGTTGAGTTTCATCTGTTGGTATTAAATGGAATAAATGAGAACTAATCAGGCCTGTAGCTGCCTGGACCCTCAACCCTCACACTGGTTTTTACCTGTGCGTCAAAGGTGCGACCAGAGTGGCAGAGGTTGTCGGGGCTACAGAGGATAAAACCAGGCAGGATTTCTTCCTCCTCGATGCCCTTCAGCCTCAACTTCAGATTCTCTCCTGGACCTGCATCGTCTGTCTCCACGTCATCGCTCAGCAGGCTCAGTACCTCCACTGTGTGCTGCAACACACACACACACAGCTATTTGTAAATGTTTCAAAATAAACACATTATTGCCGCACTGTAACAGGATACATGGCTGGTGATGGAAGTGAAACTGGATCCTTTCGGTCACAGGATCTTGTTTCTGCCTGGGCTGCAGCACACTTAATGTAAGAGAACGAGGCCTTGAAGTTATTTCTAGTAAAAGGTTTATTGGTCCCACGCGACATGGAGCAAAGTCATACAGAGGAGATCTCACCCTGTTCGGCATCATGACCAGCTGCTGGGCTTTACTGATGGATCCAGACTCCAGCTTCCCGAGGATAACCGTGCCCATATCCTACAAACACACACACACAATGACAAAAGTCAGAGCAATTCAAATCAACTATCATCTTGACTTCCAGTAACTTGTGATGAGCAAAAGCTTGAGTGGTTAAAAAGTTATCTAATTTATCTACCCTGGGTCCATTAAGTGTGTGTATATATATATATATATATATATATATATATATATATATATATCTCAGACATTTGGAAGAGAATCTACTGCAGGCCTCTTCTGAAAAGGAACATTTAAGGAATCCTTTCTAACTTTCTAACCAACAGTTAGCTGAGAAAATTAACACCACAGTAAGTTATTGTCATCACTGTGAGATGGCCAGGCAGCCATGAGAAGCTCGAGGAAGTCACTGTTCCTCTTTAAAGCACAATGTATCTTTAAACTAAACTTTTTTTGTCCACATTAAACAAATGACCTACTACATGTTAGGTCAGCAATCTTTAGAGGTGCTGGTAAGTGGATTTTGTTACCTTTGGACAGAGCCAGGCTAGTGTTTCCCACCACTTCCAGTCTTTGTGCTAAGCTAACCAGCTGCTGGCTGCAGCTTCATATTAAGCATACAGACATGAGGGGAAACTCTGCAGTATGACGAAGGTAAAGTTACAGTAAGTTTAAGTAATGAAATATCTAAAATATCTGTCAGAAAAATCACAATTAGATATTTTCTCGAAATCTTTCAGCCCTAGTATCGATCATCTAATCAAACTCTCAGGAAGCTAAGCTAATAGACATTTCCCAAACTGACACACACTTCCGTTAACAACACAGTCAGTGAAGTACACTGGCGGTCAAAACTATTTTGAGAAAAGTTTTATCTATATTTTCTATTTTTAGCACCTTACTCACTATGTTAACTCAAAATGCCTTCGTGTTATTATAGGCATTATAAACATAATGCAAAATATGATTCATCTCTGCTGGAAGTGTAAATATAATTTAGTGATCATGGCTGACAGTCATGATTTCCAGTGCCCAACAAAATAATGAGGGTAGCTGTTTTATTCACAGCTCTGTGGCCCTGCTTAAAGCTTGATGTGCGGTATGGAAGTCTTATTAGTATGCAGCACCAAGTTAACTGCACCATAATCCCCTTACACCAGGACAACACCAGTTGGGACTACTTAGTCATATAACTGCTACATAAGGCTCTTATGCAATTGCAGCGAGACAGAAAGACAAGATGATGGAGAGAAAAGATGACATGAAGAGAGGACAGAGCCAATGAGACATCTCAAAAATAACTCCATTCCACTGACACTTACAGTATGTGTTGAACTGCTTCCAACATCTAAACAGAGACGAATGCCAAGAAGCTGAATTATCTTAAAGAGGGATGACTATGTAGAAGCTCTGGTTTGTGTGTGTGTGTGTGTGTGTATAAGCATGTTTGTGTGTGTGCTCTTGGAAAATTGCCCATGAGGAAGGAAAATGACAAACTGGAGAGGGAGCAGAGAAGATTTTGGCAAAGTAAACAAAAACCAGAAGAAATTTTACACCCACTCATCTGCTGGGGACAGCGCAGAGGAGAAGACAAGCTGTCACCAATTTTTGTTTTTCCTCTCTTGAGAAAGAGCATCAAAGCCCTGCAGCTGCTCACCTTGTACTTGTCAACGATTGGTAGTCTGACTGGTCCATCACTGGATCTGGTGAAGTTTGGCAAACTGTCCAGGTGGGAAATAAATGGCAAACCCCTGGTACAGAAAAACAAATAAGACCACCCATTAACCAGAGTTACAGAAATCCACTTGTTGACATTTTATTCCTCAGAGTACACTTGATTTTTATATTTCTATATTAAACTTTTGATCAAACTGCAGCTGAGTGTAAAGTCAGAAGTAGCAGAAAATGTTGCCGCCAGCATTAGGAAGAAATCCACTCTTATGGTATTTATGTATGAATTATCTTTCTGTTCTCTGAGCAAATGCCTTTCCTTTTTAAAAATATCATTTGGTTTGACTTAAGTGGTACCTTAGTGTATCATAATTTTAATATAAATTCCTGTAAACAAAGAAGTAGTAACATATAACAAAGCATCACTGCTCAGGTCAATGGAGTGTGTTCTACTCTTAGTGGCTCTGATTATCAAACAAAATCATTAGGGTAGCTTCAGCCTCCAGTGGAGGAGATCGTTGCCATAATAAACAGCCAGTGTTTGTATCTCATGGTAAGTTAGTCTCCCGTCGCACTAAATGAATGTGTGTGTGTGGATGTAACCTGTAGCGTAAAGTGCTTTGAGTGCTCAACATGACTAAAAAAGCACAAGTGCAGTCCTGACAATACTACATGATGTGCTACCACTGAAAAGCATTCACTGAGCTGACTTACGTGTACCAGGGGCACTCAGGTACAGGGTCCTTGAGGTTGGCACCAGTGAGTCCAGAGCAAGGCATAAAGTGGATGTCCTTCTTGGGGTTGAAACCCACCTTCTTCAGAAATGGCACCAGCTTCTCCTTACACTCCTCATACCTGTGGGAAGTTAACAAATATATGACATTACTGACATTAAAAATGCTCCCGCTGACACAGTGTTAGAGCCAACATAAACACAAATCTATTTTCATCCAGAACCTGTTCACCTTTCCAGGCTCCAGTTGACAGTGGGGTCATCCATCTTGTTAACCAGGACAATGAGATGCTTGACTCCTGCTGTTTTAGCCAGCATGGCGTGTTCCCGTGTCTGTCCACCCTTCTCGAAGCCGGTTTCAAACTCCCCCTTTCTCGCAGAAATCACCTGATACAAACAAATGAGGGAGGTAGAAGTGGTTCCACCGTTTAGTGACAAACATTTAGAAGAAGTGTTGTCTTTAAACTAAATCCTGTGAAGATGTTTAATTCACAAGAATCTCTGTGTCCATGTCCATCTCACCAGGACTGCCAGGTCAGCTTGTGACGCTCCACCAATCATGTTGGGGACAAAGCTCTTGTGTCCAGGGGCATCAAGGATGGTGAAATGTTTTTTCTCAGTCTCAAAGTAAGCTCTCCCAACCTCCACTGTCTTCCCCTTGTCTCTCTCCTCCTGGTTTGTGTCCAGAGCCCACGACAGGTACCTGCAGCAACCACATTTATTTATTATGGTTTACAAAACTGCATTATAAGGACTTAAAATGACTGTACAGGTGACTGTAATCACAATCAACCTTTTTCATATTTGCTTGAATAACTCTCATCTAATGTCACGTTGATTAGCTGCTGAACAACTGGGAAAAAAAACAAATGATCAAATATGGTGGGTCAAATTTAGAACTTCTAGCCACTTCATCAACATATTTCAAGCAGTGTGTCGGAATTAATTCACATATATTAAAGATAAACATGGTGAGGGAAAAAAATTAAAGAAAGAAAATTAAAGAAAACACACCAGCCACCAGCTGTTATGGAGAACAATTCATTTACTGAATCACAGAAACAACACAAGGCTCTCTCACCATGTCTCCCTGTTCTTTTCTTTCGCTTCTCGTTCATATTTTTCCAGGGTTCACTTGTCCACCATTCCAGTTAAGTACCTGGCAAGGAGAACACACAACAAAAGGGAAACTTGGCAAAACAGGCGGTCATGCAAGAGGCATTATATTTATTTTATCTGTGGTATTATCGGAGCAAAAGTTTTTGTTTGTTTGTTTTTGGCTGGAACGAAAACCTGCAGACAGACCATGAGTGAATGTTGACTGATTCTAAATCCTGGACTTTATTCAAGCTGTGGTATTTCTGCCAGTTTTATCACCACACTTAAATCATCTTACCACATTTGCACAAAAATTTGGAATGAGATCCTCTCATGCACACTTCAAACATGTCCCACACAGAAGTCAAGTCACCTCTTTCATCTGCACCTCCTGCACCAATATTCACATGCTTTATCTTAGACATTATGTTTCATTTGTGTTTTATTAGTAATTATTACATATTATGCAGGTCTAGATATGCTGTTTATTCTGTTGTAATTGTACTTCACTGTAGGCAACCTGTTGTAAAACAGGCTTTCCCACATTTTAGCTCAAGAAAACTAATTAAATGAAATAAACCGTAACCTCAGAGTAACACAACAGCTGCCCATTCCCCTCCGGTTTCCCATCCTAAGGTGAACTGTTGATTGTCTTCTAGCAGTGGCATTTAAATTTCAGGTGCACCAACGACCACTGTAGCTGTGCCTTGAATCTATACACGTAAATAACAAATAATCTAAAGAGTTGCAAGACTTCACTGTGTGTTGTCTGCTAGTCCTGCTCAGACTGTTCCGCCAAGCAAACAAATACTCAAAAAAAAATAAAATAAAATAAAAAACTGTAACAGGAGTACACTGAAATCTGCTGAGCCCTGCAGAAGAAGCATCTTCCCATGGCAACACACAAATAAGCCTCCCATTTCCGTAACTAAGAAATTATGCAGCCCAGCAGTCATGTACAATGCCTATTTTCTTCTCATGCCTTGTCGTTTATAATCAGTCTGTGAGAAATTGTCACTGGCAAGTCAGAAAAGCCATTTGTGACCCGACTTTGTCGACAGCCTCATCACGCTGTAATTAGGATTTGTCTTTCAGACGTGTTCAGAGAAATCTGAAGGGGCGAGAATTAGAACAAACCTCACCATGAATATGTCTGCAGGAAATGTGAAAAGGAAAAGATTTCTCCAGACCACAATCACTGTCACTTGTGTTCACCATATCTGATCATTTTATTTTGTCGTGCTGCAGCTACAGTGCTCAGCCCTCTTTCTGTTAAAGAACAAAAACACCACCAGTTCTCTGAAACTTGAGGAGAGGTGCACAGCATCCTGGGTTAGGCCAAAAAAAAAAAAAAGCGAATAAATCTGACTCAGGCAAATTAAAACTAGTCAGCACAAAGTCATGGTATTTCTCTGGAGCAACCAAACACATTCAAATTGCTCTAATGTGCAGCGGGCCAGGGCAGCACTTGACACATATCCCAGCGTGCCAATGGGATGTCTATTTCAGGCATGGACAAGTGAGGTTGCATCATATTGAACGTAGGCCTGTGCACATGGGTTTACCGATGCCAGCAATCTAAATATGGTTCAGTAAGTTAGACTACAAGTAGAGAATCAAAAGTGAGCGTCCAAATTTCCTAGTCTGCATTGAGTTTGGTGTGAGATTTCAAATCTGGCTGCAGTTAGATATGCACACCAGAGGCTATAACCACACTGTCATGTGGTAAAAATCTGCCTGACAGCCAGATTTGTAATTCAATAACCTGAACATGATGTACACTGTGGATGCATACCAGCTGTTTCAGCCACCTCCATGCTGGCAACTGGATCAGGGGCACCTTTGAGGAGAGAAAACAAAGCATGTCAAAACTTTCATAAATATTAATTAGACATGGGTGGTCACGTTTTACGTCTTGTTGGGAGTGTTACTGCGCTATAAATGTGCTACTGCGCTATATATGACTGACACTCAAGCCGACTTGTTGACTAGTTAGTGGAAATGCGATAACTGTGGCACTGGCTGGACTGAGCACAGCGAGTTACAGGCAGGAAGGCTAACTTAGCTGGATTAGCAAGCAAGCTAGCAAGTTAAGCTAACTTCCAGGCAGCTGTCTTGGCATTCACCTACCGTCTGAAGCCGGCATTTCCACGGCGCTGGTTTGAAGGAAGCTCGGTACAAACACCGGAGCGTTAACGTTGGGAACAAACGGCTTGGCGTTGACGTTGAGCGCGGCGAAGGCGCTCGGGAGCCCCGCCGCGGCAGCCGGGGCCTCGGCATCCTCCTCCAGCTCCCACGAATCCGGGGCTGTGTCTCTCGGGTCCATCGCTCCTTTCTCCAGAGTTGACAAGCTTTCCACTACCGGGGAATGCGAACGTTTTTCGTGGTTCTGTTAAAACGCGTTTAGTTGCTGGTGTGTTTTAGACTCTTAGCAGCACGGTTGGTGAAGTCCCCATTGCTTTGTTAAGCCTTGCCCTAGCAAAGCATATGGATCCCGTAGCCGTCGAGAAGTGGTGTAGAGCCGCTGCACGTCCTGCGAACACCGCTAGAGGCCAGCAAGGGACCTCTGCTGACTCTAACGTTACAACCATACTCACCACTAACTTTACATTTCTATTTACCTCTGCAGGTAAATTGAGCAATCTCACTTTCATCCCGATAAATGTATATATTAAAAAAATTACATAACAAACTGTTGTCTTAAGTTGTTTGTTTATATTAATATCTCCGATACACAGAAAATACCACAAAGACTATAAATAAATAGATTAGAGCATCATAGTACAACTGTGATAAGTTATATAAAGCTTTAAAAATCAATAAATAAATTAATTAGAAATACATTACATAACTTTAAACTGACTGGAACAGGGATCTGCGCTAACACCGGTGTCTCCTCCTCTCTTCTCTCACTCTTTGGCATCAGTGACTCCTCCAGCAGAAATGGCAAAAGTGGCCTCATTCTCAGGCATGTCGGGACTAGAGGAAATCACAAAGAGATAAGTGAACAGAGCTGTGAGTTCATCTTGAGATCAGCGTCACAAATGTTTTCATTTGCTCAAATTAAAGTCCAAGTCTGGGTGACTGAGGTCTAAGGTCACGTCTCTTGTTTTTTGTTGTTGTTGAGTTTAATATTTCCCACGGCTTCTTTTGTTCCTTTCCGTGGTGTTTTAAGATACGTTTTCATATCTTGTTTGCAGGCTTTTGTTGTTGATATGCTGTGGAATATTATTATGTTAAACCATGGTCAATACCCTCTCAGACCTGATGGGTCATGATAGGTGTAAGATCATGCTTTGATATCCCAACATCTATTTCAGTGTGAAAAATCACGTCAATGACTTCATGGCAACAGGAGGTAAAACTGCAGCTGTCTTTTGCAGCTGACACTCTCAAGTATTTAAGATCACTGATTGCTTTGTCATTAATGTAGATAGTAAATAGTGTTATTATGACTCACTGAGCTGAAAATTAATAAAAGCAGTAACAATACTAATAAATTATTATCAATATTATAAATCACAGCAATTGAAAACAGTGATAAAAGTCAACTCAACCTTCCTTGAATTTAAGCAAAACAGTAAAAAACATTTTAAATGTGGCAGCATGCTATTAAATTTCACTAAATCTGGCAACTACCTGTCAAATATCTTGGCAATTCTCATCTCTCCACGTCCCTTCCTCAAGCTGATCCGTGTGGTGGAGGCGTGAGCCAGGATGTGCCCACCAATTGGCTTCTTGGGATCAGCTTGAAACCTTCAGAAGGGAGGAAATTAAATGTTCCCATCAAAGCTTCAAATGTGATAGCATATTCTAGGACACAAAACTTGACCTATGTAGAATTTGTCATCTCTTACGTCATTCCTGCTCCAGGATCAGCTGTCATTTGGTTGGTGACGAACACAGCTACATTGTACTCTAAGGCAAACAAAAATGAAAGGTATTAAGAAACATCATCCATAGGTAGAGTCCTAATTTAGTCATCATTATAAGGAATTGTGTATGCACCTTGCAGGCATTCCCTGTATATGGCTAAATATAAACCATTTATGTGTCTGATACTTGTGGTTTTTACATGTATACAGCATCAGACCTTCAGAGATTTTCTGCAGCCTGGAGAGCATCTGGGCGAGTTTCTGCTGCCGCTCAGCCAGCTCTCCTCGACCAGAAAAGTCTACTCTAAACAGAGCCATGATGGAGTCGATGATCTGGCAACAGGGAGGAGCAGACAAGAAGGAGACTGAAAGGCTGAAAGCCAGGAATGAATCCTACTTTTAGAATTCATGCCTGATGTTTAACACTTGGATTACAGTGAAAACAAAACCAAAAAATATCTAAATCTCCAACCACTGCACTTAGAGAATGACGCAAGTAGAGAGGGAAGTAAAACCAAAGAAATGATGAATATTTGATAACATGTTTTTAGTTTTTTTTTTTCTTTTACTCACCAACAGTTTGAACACTCCTCCCTCCTCGTGAAATTTGGCTGCAACAAAGTCCAACAGCTCCATCTGGTGTTCACCTGCAGAGACAGCAGAAACATAGCAAACAAACATTTACTAGGAGACAATATTTCTACAGAAATCACTGTTTTTACACAACACAAATGTAAGAAGAAACACGATCAATGTTTTGAAGTGTACTGTATGATCGCACTGGTATAGGCCCGAGCGTAAAGCACGTTGTCCAGCACAGCATCGTGGTCCACATTAAACCTGTCAGCGATGTCTCTCAGTCTGTCTGGACGACTGAAACCAGACAGGTGCAAGTCAAGGATAATGTCACGTATATATGAACAGTCACGTATATATGAATAGTGATAGTACAATTACATTCTGATACCTACTAGAAACTACTACTACCTAGAAATATCTCTTATTAAAACGTTTTCTAAATTAGCTCCCACAGAAACTATTACAATTATAATGCTCATCAAATGTGGTATGGTTGATCCCATTATTGAGAGGATACAAGGTGTTCTCTGTGTCGATGAAGATGACTTTCCCACCTGAGTAACCGTCCTCGCCTGGCAGCTGAGCAGTGACTGGACAAAGACACCACAGAGTGTGTTTTATGCCATTTACACATTACTCTTAACACATTAAAAAGGCTCCTTACTCACCACAAAGTGTGTGAGACAGCTGGGTTTTCCCTGTGCGGAACTCTGTGCATGATGAAATTATGAAATAAATTTAAATCAGTCTAATCACACATAGTATATTCGACTATAATGAGAAATCTCACCTCCAAATGCCTCTGTGATGGCCATACTCTCTATACCTCCACCCAAAAGTTTACTGCAAAGATAAAAGATAGTATGATGTATTATTTAACAGACTCACAATACCTATGAAAAACTAACTTTTCAAGAAAAGCTCTATATCTGAATGAATGAACTGTTGTGCTATGTTCCGCAGTGTAAGTCCTACACTCTACATGCGCTCAACTTTAAAGAGAAAATCTTAACTCGAACTCCTGGCTCCCAGTCGTGATGTGGAACACCTGCTTCCTCTTTGCACTGTACTCGAAGGCCGTCTGGAAACCAACATTCTACAGTGTAAAGAAAATTAGGTAACATAGAAAATGTTCTGTAGGTTATTTTGTTAAACTTATTTCTAAACTAATTCAGTCCTAGGCCAGGTTGAAGAATTCACGATTCAAAATCCCATCTTACGAGCATTTTCCCTGCAGCTTCCTTGATTTTTTCCACTTTTGCTTCTGACAGGCCCTTGATGTTGCACAGAGCCTTGCGCGTAGTCATCTGGATCCCCTTCACAGTGCAGATTCCCACTGATTTCAGCTTTTTGATGTCTGCCATATTCTGTGGTCACAGGAGGGGAAGAGCAGAGAGATGCTCACACAGAGACAACAGACTTTTGATCTGATGAGTGTGTTTCAGCCCTGCTGTTACTCACAATCCCATGTTTCTGTAGGAGGTCAATGTCTTGGAAGAAAGACTCCTGTTCAGAGAAAAACAACATCTATGTGAGGCAGCTGCTGAGGGGAAGAATACAACTTTACCTTGACAAACAGCTGTGGCATAACTTACTTAAAAATTATTTTAAAAGTAGGTTGTCACAGTATTTCTTACCATATAAATGTTGTATATTAACGTAGGTCATGTATAAATTGATATCTGAACGGGATAGCAACTTCTTTACACTTCTTATGCCTGTGAGGGGTTTTGTAGTTGTGGAAAGCCATTGTGAATTAGCAAGAACATGTTAAATGAAAAGATTAGCTAGCTGTATCTCACCTCCTCATCCTGGAAACCAGTGTCCTCTTCAACGACTTGATCCTCTGTTACTTTCATTTTCAGTGTAGTATTGGTTAAAGGCTGAGGATAAAAATGCATTTTCTGGTTCAGTTGCTGTAAGTCAGCAAGGATATTATTTAGCCATGGTCGTGACAGTTAGCTAAACTTGTCTAGGTTAGCTTAACTGCTAACTGCTAGCTAGTTCTGTTCTCCGGACATTCAGTGGCTCAAAAAATAAACACGACTGTCAGTAAAACTAGTAAAATCTGCAAATTAGCTTGTTAGATTATATAAACTAGCAAACGACAACAATATTAAGTTATTGACAGAGAAACAAATACCGTTTAAAGTGAAAAGGCTAGCTGCTCTTTTGTTCTTGTAGCAACTTTCTTGCGGCATCGGGCGGGAATTTCTGCCTTAAGACGTATTCAAGCGCAGTCGGAAAATATAATTTTACAGGTTGGGCGAACGTAAACATGGCTGACCCACACGTTAATACGTTTTGCTTTCAATAGCCGGTGGCACTGTCGCACTTGGTGAGCAAATCCATAAAGGGATTGATAGCGAGTTTGAATTCACAAAATTGCCAATTAGTTTACAAAAACATGTTCCCTTTAAAACCCTCAGGACCAGGAGCTGAAAAAGAACAGTGAAGGCAACACTGCACACTGCAAAATATGTGAATAGATATTCTTAATTCCCTGGACTCTTATAAATGATTATGATTAGTATTAATTTGTGTGCGGGGCATAATTGTGTTAATGACACAGTGATAAAAACTTAATTATCATGTTGACATGTCAAACAGGAAAAGCTCAGGTGTAAGTAACAACATTAATTAATGCTGCATCACATTTAAGAGCTTGGCTCCAGCTCTCAGTTAATCATAATCACTGATGTTATTAGTTGACCCAGTTCCTGGTATTATAAAGATATATACTCTGAAAATCATCTTACAATCCCTACAGTTATTTAAATGTTAAAAACATTAAAAATTAAATTGCTTTCTTATTAATCTTTTTCACATTTAGTCTTAATGCTTTATGAGCAGTTGCATAACTTAATATTTGAGCATACACAATTAACATGCTGAGAGAAAACACAGAGCTTTCCATTTGATTTGGTGTTTTAATTACCAGTCATGTTGAACATAAAACAGAGACAGATTTGCTTGCTGAACAGAGGTAATACAGATTGATAACTGTCACATGGATGGCAACAGAGAAAAAACACAACATTCTCTCTCTCTGGGTAAATATACGACATTTAGCATTGAACCTTTATCAACCACCACAACCACATTTGTCCAACAACTGATGACAGGTTGACAAAATAATTCTGGATTTCACATGCTATAGATGGTATACAGTATACCTTATACAATCCATTGCTGAAAAACAGATAAATTTAATAAAACCAATAACTGTGGCTAATTTGAAGTAAGAGGCATTGCACTTTGACATACATGGTACAGTGGTGAATTGTGACAAATGTACAGTCAGAAATACACCAGAAAGAAGAGTCATTCGGTAGACCACATACCTATCAGTGAATATAGCCTACAGTATGCTCTATTTGTCACCATTCATCAGACATGTCATATATTTAATTAAAAATAATTCTCCACATACAAGTGGAACCAACAGGACTGCCGACAAAAGTATATTAACCTTCATCAGACTGCGAACACCGAGACGTACAATTAGTATCCTCCAGATTTTTTTCTTTCAGCTTCTCCACCTTTACCTGCTTTCCTCTACAGAACACATTATTTACGCTGATATAAGTGTTTATTTAAAAAAAAAAAAAGAACAAAAAGAAAACAGAAGCAGTGCTCCTGGAAATCAGTCTCTGCATGATCTTGGAGTAAGGAGAGACAGTGAGAGAGAAGTGTTAGTCACGCGTCATATCCTCCTCCTGCGATCCCATTAGCCAACCCAATACTTGGAGTGAGTCTAATGTTGCACCGTTTGTACACAGCTTTACTTTTTTTTAATTGCTGCAGTTCTTTGCCCTTCTCCATGGTCTCTCTGTCTCTCCTTGTGAGCGGCCCTGCTGTATCGCTGGCAGCAGATCTCAGGCTCACGTTGGCCCTTCCTGTCCCCCTCACATCTTACCAGGTGCAGGAGGCATCATGCCTGGCATCCCACCTGACATTCCAGTGTTGGGCCCCAACAGGATCTATGAGGAAAAGAGGTTGTTGACTTGTCACGAGCAGTTTATTTTCAGGAAGTACATCACCAAGTTTCTCTCAGCTGCTGCTTTACACATATGCACATTCAACACTCACCTGTCTCTGCTGCTGTAACTGCTGCTGCTCCAGCTGTAGTCTCTCTGTCTCAAACACCACAGGGAGCACCAGGATCATGAAGGAGGTAGTACCCACCCAGAGCGCAGAGCGGGAGAAACTGAAACAAATCAAAAACCTCATTAGTTTCAGTTCAAGATGTCCCATTTCTACAATAGATTATCACTAGTAGAAGTAAGCAGCCGTGTGTAATCATTTAGAAAATAAGACCCAAGGATGCAAAGAGAGGACTAGTGGCTGTTACTGAGATACAACCCAAGAATCTGCAGTTAATCTCTTGATCATCTAAACTAACCTGAAAGCCTGCACACATCAGAGTAATGATAAGGTGGGAGGTAAATGCTTCAGAGACATACCTGTAAAACTTCTTGGCCAGTGATACTGAGCACTGTGCAGACACCTCAGCAGCTGTACGCACTGTGTCAGGAAACATTTCTGTCAGGCCCCACAACCTCTCCATCAGTGTCTCGTCCAGCTGATGGAGACAACAAACACGTATATTTTTTACTACAAAAATACTGTAAATAGGAAATCAACCTATGTGTCCCACTAATAAGAACAAATAAATCCCCATCACTGATCAACTTGTTGATAAACTTTGTATATCCCTCTTTGCTGCAGGTTGATTTGACTGATACCACAATGGAAAATTCTCTTGTTCTGCCATAACAGTCAATATAAATGCATGATAGTGAAACAAACAGCTCATTACAGTAAATAATGCCCCAAAAACTGCTTAATATTTGTGTATGCTTGCAACAGACAGAGTTCTTGGACAGGGTGCACCGAACAGACACCTCGGGTAGCTAGCTGATTAGCCTCGGTGCAGCCATGTTAGCTAGCAGTGTTTAGCCAAGATTGGGACAAACTGGACACAAGACAGTAGGACTAGGCTTAATTTTACTCTCTGTCACATTTGCGAAGTACTCCTGAGTTATTAGATACTTACATCTTCGTCCTCATCGTCGTCGATCTCGTCCTCGGGGGGCCGGGTAGACACCGGGCCCGCAGCGGGGGAAAGCTCTTCGATTGTGGCCATGTCTCCTGTTTAGCCCCCGCTCCTCTCTGTCTCTCTGTGCTGGATCAGCTGTGCGCGCGGAGAACAAGTCGCGAGAAAAAGGCGACAGTCAGTTTTGTGTATTTCTGATTATTTCCCGCCGGCTTTCTGTAAAGCTAAGGCTACGAGGAGTGCATCGGTCCAACAGCAGTCCGAGGTCACAGTTAGAAAACGTGAGGCTTGTCAGGGTCGGATGACGAAAGCAGGACAGGGGTCAGGTTGTACTTCACCAAAAAATAAACAGCGCCCCCTGTCGTAAAGACTGACTAACGGCAGTCTGAGGTGTCACAAACATAATGATAATAACTAGCTAAAAATACTAACGTAATATATGTACGTTTTACCTCGTATTCAGTCCGTAGCCTCATTGGTAGTCATAAAAGATAATTTAACAATTTGTTGACCATAGAGACAACTGCAGTTGAATATAAATTGTTATATATCACTGATAAAGCATTAGTAGAACACCTGTATATCATTAGAGCACTAAATTAGCATTGTTAGATCACTAATACATAAGTTATCACGCTTATTAAGGATTGGTAGAAAACCAAAACGTTGTATTGGAACAGTATTACATTTTAAGAACAGTAATGAAGCACAAAAACATAATATATACGGTTATTACCTTTCAGATGTAATGTTTTATATTCAAGTTAAATTTTTGGAGTTCCTGACATGACAAAAAAAATCCACTGTTTTGTCATCAAAGGAAATATATTTTGGCAAGTTACTTCAACCGAGTTTATTCTGAAGTGGGCTATTTGAGACAAATACTATCCCTTTAGTTTTTTTGTTATCATTGCTTTTATGCTTTAATTAATCTTAAATAAGCTGTAAACTGTGAGTGTGTCTATGTTTGTACGGGGTGTGAAGGTTTTAGCTTAAGTTATTTGTTGTTATTGTTGTGATTAACAACTCACATGGCTCGAAATGCCAAACAGTGTCAGTGAAGGGTGCTTCTAAATTCTCTCCGACTGTTTTTATCTTTTTCCTGAGAAGTTGTTGTTGCTGGGAACAGGGAAGGGCGGGTGGTCATGGAAAAGTTCTGGGATGCAGGGATTCCTTGTTTACATCCTCCCGGAGTACGCCGCGGGGGCGGGGTTAGCTCCGCCCTCATTCTTTAGGCCTGACGTCATTGTCGCTTGTGTTTTTTATGAATGAAAGAATCCAACCTCAGAGAGCAGCGGAGTAATTCCGGGAAAAGGCGGACTGACATTTTGTCGCCACAGTCGCTTCGACCCAGCAGGTAAATGATCATTTTTCTCAAAATATTAACATTTAAAATATCTAGCTGGTGTTCATATGTAACAGGCGAACACTAGGGGACTGGTATCCACCGGGGGACTCGCCAACCAACCAAGGACAAGTGAGCAGGCAGCTGTTTGCTTTAATCTCCTTTAGCTCGCCAGAAACCGTTGATGCTAGATGCTAACAGTTAACATTACTAGCATGTTTAAGATGATGCGGATAATTTGGCCCCGCTCGTCGCATTAAAGCCTCTATACTCGCAGCATTTGATACCCAGAGGATGTTCTCACTTCCCTATTTAACTGTATGCTTTAAAACAATTTAAATGGATAATTTAAAGTCCTACTAAAATGGATGTCGAGGGCACTCGTGATGGCTGTTTACTATAGCAGCAGCGCCTTCACCCCAAGCTGGCCAGCTCCTCTCCCTATAAGGACAAGGGTGGATTCTGGATGTAGTTAGATAAATAAACAGTTTCCAGGAGTGGTGTGTTAGGTATTTGTTATTTAGCTATGTAAAATTAAACAGAAAAGACATCAGGCTGTTTTAACTTCACAAACCCTGTAGCTTGCGTTTGGCAGTGCTGCGTTCACTTGTTGCGTTCCGCTTTACTTCAAAAGTACTATGTCCTCTAAAGTGATATTTATAGCTAAGTACGAACGTGGATATCCTGTGCTGTTTGGACAAAAACACACAGACGTGGTCACAGCTGGTTTTCCAGGGTTTGGACTGACTGGCAGTCTTAGCGGAGCTGAGCAAACGGTTTATTGCTGAATCACCCTGACTTTACGAAACGGCGGTCTTGTCGGTTTACAGCCGGAGTCCGCCGGCTGGTTGGACAACCACTGTTGCTGCAACCTCCGCTTCCCACGCATTTCGGGAAATGGAGTTTATTGTCAGCACACTACAGACCACTCATAACAAGTGTTTTATTTACTTTATTTGCATCAACACCTATTGTTCATGAGTTACAGGCCTAATGTACAGTTAAAGCTCATTTTATTGTGAAGGAGCTCAGCTGGGGTTTAACGGGGGTTTGTATTTGTAACTGAACTTGAATGCAGCCTTAAAAATGAAACACCCTTTTAGAGGAAATGTGACTTTATAACTTAAATGCCTCCCTTTTGCTTGTATGGTTCCTCCTCCTGTCTGCATGGTCAACTCTTTGGGAGTGCAGTTTTGTTTTCTGAAGTATTGCTGGAGTCAGCAGAATAAATCAAATCTTGCCTTTGCATCATCTGGTAATGTAGGTTACTGTGTCTTTCATGTCTAGATTTTATAGTTTTGAAGCCATAAACAAAAGGTCATGAAAGCTTTCATAATAGCAAAGCTAACTCTGGTAAAAGCAAAAGAGATTAAAATTGAGGATGAAAATACCTAATTTATAGAAGTGTAATAAGCTTTTATAATTGAGGGTTCAAAAGCAAGCAGGAACCCAACTTACTTTAACTTGTAATTATCTTACATAAATCACATTAAATAGCTTAAACTCCAAGATTTCTTAAGTTCTAAGACAACAACAAAAACATCGGATTTCCCCACAGGTTTCTCTCACATACCACTTTGAAAACAAACTGCATGCCTCCATCTTTAAAATTTTATTGTTGAAAGATTTACAGGAGTTAAGAGGCCAAAAAAAGATGTCAAAGATCATAAATATACCCTGGAACTTAGCACAGACTGTAATCAAGAAGTGGTGAAATGACCTTGTCTGGATCGGTCTGTTTCTCAAAGAAAAATGATAGCGTGAAGCGTTAGCTCATCAGACAAGCTGCCAAAAGTTCAACAGCAACCACAGGGCTGTATTTTGCCATGCATGTGTGGTATCATGCAGTTTTGCTTGTTAACTTTTGTTTTTTTAACACCGTTCTGGGCTGTAGTGTGACAAAATGAAAGTGAACTCATGCTAATAAGAAAGTCCAGTGTTGCAACAAATAAGAAAGCAAACGGAATCAGTCTCCCAAAGCTATGTGGGAAAACACCCTGTGGTTTGATGATGTCAAAGTTGAACTTGTTGGTTTAAATTTAATATTAATGTCAGAAGATATTCGAACTACGCAGCCAACAGAGCGCAGCTTCACATCAACGCGCTGAAAGGCTTTCACCCATGTGGACTCTGTTCAGGATGGAGGTGAAGCGCAGAGTCATTTTATCAACACGACAATGATCTTAAACCCTGAAGCCAAATCAACCAAGAAGTGACTTAGGGGAAAAATAACAGTTCAAGTTGGCTCACATAGAGGGTTGGACTTTAATCCCACACAACAACATTAGTGAGTTGACCTTATGAGGAGAGCAGGAAGTCCAAATGTGGTCTGTGTGAACTGTTTGGTGAGAAGAATGGGAGAAAATGTCCAAATACAGTGCGTTAAGGACTTATACAAACACTCTGACTGCTGCTATTACAGCTTGTTACTGGAAGAAGCAATTTAAGGTTGTGCAAACTTTGCCTAGTCATTGTGTTTTAGCTCCCAACTTATAATAAAAAGTTAGGTTAGTGCGTTAAAATCTCTGCTTTAGTTTCACTTTGGGTCTCTATTAGTGAACGTTTTACAGCGGTTTTTAATGTTTAACAGAGAGAAAGATATCATGTAAAAATAGCTGCCTTGTCCTTAGTTATACGTTTTCACAATGAAAGCTTTGAACCGTTGGTATTGTGTTGACAAGAGGAAGTTTGGAGGGAATTGGTTAGGACACCTGCTTTGAGCAACCAAAGGGCAGACACATGATAACTTCCTCCTCGCTATTCCAGCTAACAGAAAAAGGCATGTTGCTTTCAAAACCTCCTCTTCCTTTCATATCAAGCCGCAGAGTTTAATGAGAGAGCGCTTTTGGAGAAGCATGAACGATCTGCGGGTTCTCCTTTTCTTTATCGTGCATGACTGGCTGTCTTGTGAGCGGATGGTAAATGTCAGGCCAGATACGGACCAAAACAGCACGATGTCCTGAGTCACATGCGATAACATACCTTTTTTAAATGTGTGTGTGTCCTGTTTCTGTTCTTCCAGAGTGTCTGTATCTGTGTTGACTGGTGCTTGGGGGGGAAAAACCAAGGACAGTTGGATCATGACGACAGAAAGAAACAGCAAAGCCCTGAAGGTAACACAGCCAGAAATAAAACTGGGTTTTATTATTTCAAGAAGAATGAGTCATGTTTATGGCCCTCAGCTATTTTTACAAGAGGGAAAATGGCAATGTTGAAAAGAGGTTTTACTCTCCTCCCAGTTCAGTTGTTCTTTGATGTCATCTGTCAGTGTCTTTTACTCCTCTTCCTTCTATCTTTTCCATCCAACTGCATCTCCCCTCTCCTCATATTATCCTCCTCTTCCTGCCAGGTGAAGCAGGAATGTGGTGAGAACGTGCCCTTCCTGTCGGACAGTGAGCTCATGTCCCTCTCGGTGCGGGAGCTGAACCTGCACCTGCGCGGCCTGTCCCGCGAGGAGATCCAGAAGTTGAAGCAGCGCCGCCGGACCTTGAAGAACCGGGGCTACGCCGCCAGCTGCCGGGTCAAACGGGTCTCCCAGCGCGAGGCCCTGGAGCAGCAGAAAATGGAGCTTCAGAGGGAGGTGGAGCGGCTCGGGGCCGAGAACGCCGGCATGAGGAAGGAGCTGGAGGGGCTCGGCGCGCGCCTGGCTGCTCTCCAGAGATTCGCCAGGGGCCTGGAGGCAGGAGGGGGCAACCTGCTGGCCACGGCCCCGCGCCTCAACACCGCCTCAGTCATCACCATCGTCAAGAGTCCACCACAGCCTCAGCCACAGAGAGAACAGGAGCCGTCCTAGAAGGAGCTGCTGGAACCAGACTCGGGGGGAGGGATGCACAACCTGCAATGCAAACACACACATTCACACACACACACACACACACACACACCTGCAGGCATACACATAATATACACATATACATGCTCAGAACAGGAAGACAATATTAGTAGGAAAATACTAAACGCTTGTATGCGTCACGCCTCGTTCACATTATGACATGCAGGAGTCATTTGGTCCTGTGTGACACAGTGCTGACAGAGCGGTGTGTAATGTCACCAAACAGACAACAGCTGTGCTTAGTTTTCCAAAGTAAGAGCCAGGAACGGTTGAAAAATCACGTCGGACCAGTGGAGGAGTCTTCGACTCAATGCTATTTTTGTGACACTGCAGCTTAGTCAACTGAATTGCACTTAAGTGCGTTTCTTTAGAAACACTCAGAACAATGCAGGAGATGTAAATGCGAACGAGGCGTCGAGCACCGATGCATACACACACACTCTCACACACATGCACAAAACCCTCACGCTCATCTTCGCCCCGATCCTCACGGGGACATAGACATAGACTAAAACTGGACTCTTTGACTGAAGCCAGACCAACCCAACCAGAGTTACTGTACATCTCCACGGCTCAGCAAAACCCAAGTCGGCCGACGCCGGCCGGCACTTTCTCTGATTGTGCTACTGGCAAAGAAAAAAAGAAAACAACAAGAGCAGGGCTTCTCCCCGCTTCAGTTTTATGGCACCTGACCAACAGCAAAAAAAACTCACCAGGGTGGAGCAGATGTACAGTAGGTGCTGCCTCCTCCAGCTCTACAGTCTGCATTCCTGGTGCAGTTGTTGTCTGAAGTTACTGGGTTTTTCTTCACACCAGTCCCTGGGGTCATGTGTTTCTGCTAAAGGCAAGAAAGTGTCCCAAAGTATGAATCACTTGTCATCACTGCAGCGTTTCTCAACCTTGGTGTCACTTGATATCCAGGCGCGGATCATGAGAGATTTTCTAGACTAATGACATCTTTTTTGGGGGGGGGGGGGGCTTTTAGTTAAGGATCATTTCTGCACAATAAATCTGGAGCTTCCTTCGTTCTCTTGAAAATAAAATACAGCAGAGGATTTTGGAAGCAAGAATTATCACACAGTCCTGAAAAAGGTTGAGAAACACTGCATTTGTGAATCATAAATTCCTTCAAACTTGTTTATTTATTAGTTTTGGGATTCACCAGTCACTGCTCTTTACCTGTTCCTCCCCTCCACGTGAGGAGAAAGTAGTTTTGTATTGCTAGTGTTCACATTTCTCACATTAATGCAGTGCCTTCAGCGTATGCAGGAGTTACAAGAATGCAAAACCTAAGAGGGAAAAAGGTTACAAACAGCCTGTAATCGCTCCTTCTTCCCTGTTCATGACCACACATTTCCTTCTGTCTTTATGATTCCTCTTGATTCTCCTACTTTCGGAGCTCTAATCCCACACGTTACTCATTTCACAATCCCTACTGTGCAGTAACTTTGCTACAGTCTGCTGTGGCTTCCCTTTTTTTTCATGTCTGGTAGACTCCCAACAACAGATGTTGGTCATTTTGCTAAAAACGTGTCAAAGCGGAGTCGCATCTGGTAGGAATTACGCTCGAAATCGATGCAAATCCTCTGCATACATTCCCGTTTTTTTGTGTTCTTATTTGTAATGTTTGTACGTGCCGTTGAGAGACGAAAATGTTGAGTGACATTTATCAGAGATATATTCTATATTTTATTTGTATTTAAAGGTAGATATTATGAAAAGACAAGCTAACGAGTGCTGTGATGTTCTATCTGTTTTCAGAAGTACTTACTTATGACTAGTCTGGGGATATTCTCAAGTCTAATTATTGTGTTGTGTGGCAACGATGATTACTTTACAAAATGTTAATTATTAGCTATGTAGAAATATGCTCAAAGCCAATGGCCATATTGCTGTATGATGATTTTTGTGTGTGTGTTTTTGCCATGTTTGTACTGGCTTGTCATAGTGGATTCTTGGAGGGATATTATTTTTCTATGATGGTTTGTATGTTATTTGTGTGAGAAGCTTAAGGTCACTTATGAGTTGATTGGCGGGGTCGACGGAAACGCAGGATAGATGAGTTGGGGGGGGGCAGCGAGAGGGAGAAAGATGGAGACGAGGAGGAGACAAGAAGGTCGAGGAGTTGTCAGGATGATGATGGAGAAAGAAAGTAGACAAGGC
Organism: Lates japonicus; assembly: GCA_033238685.1. Taxonomy (NCBI): domain Eukaryota; kingdom Metazoa; phylum Chordata; class Actinopteri; family Centropomidae; genus Lates; species Lates japonicus. Next base: position 3,963,284 of record BRZM01000030.1, read on the forward strand.
GGACTGGGGAAGAAGGTGGAGAGAGAGAGAGGTGGCGTTTTATTCACTTGAACACCTCCATCGGTCGTAGGCCTGTTTACAGGTCTGGATTTCATGGAGTCTAGGCCACTGAATAGTGCTAGCAATATCATTTATAAGCAGGCATTGTAACACATTAGACTGTGTTGACAAATAACTCCCTAAGATATGAGGCATATATTTAGCTATATGAATATCAGTGTGGCAAAGCATTTATTCTCAATATTTTAACGTCTCACATCTGTCAAATTGTGCTGGATGTTTTGTAATAACTTGCAAAACAAAAATGGTCTTTGTATTTATTACATGTATTTTTTCTATTGTGAAAATTTAAGTACATTGTCTATTTTATATATTAATTATAATAAATGTTGTACATATTGTACATAAAATGGTGTGTTTGTGATTATCAGCTAGATTGGAAGAGTAGATGCACACAGTGCGGTAGAGAAAGGAAGTGGATCTGCAGGATGTGATGTGTTGCACAAGTAATCGCTCCAGATCACAAGATAAACTCAGGGTTTAAGTATAAATGGTGAGCTGCTGCCTTTGACCAAGGATAACACTGGCAAATCGAGTCGGTGGCATGTGAAAAATAATTATTAGAAAGGCATAATTGATCTTAATTCTTTTGCCAAAATCATAGCGAATAAACTCTAAGTCATCGCCTCAATATACACCTGCAGTGTGCGCTGCAGCATAATTTGCTGACTCAGGTACACGAGCACAGTGCTCATGTTTACTTCAGCTCCTCTGCTGAGTCCCTGATGTTCTCCTGTCAGTGTCAGGGGGATTTCAGCTGCGGCCTCGTGCTTGTTTTGTGTTTTTACTTTGTTCAGTACTTGCACGACAAAATAATATGTTTAATTCAATGCAACAGTTTTGATCTGTGATTTTAAATTTGACCAGTAGCACAGAATTAACATTAGTGTTTATTTAGTTATTATTATTTTGTTTTGTGTTACTAATATATTTGTATATGGACAACAGACACATGCTGTTTTTCCAGTTCACTCTATTCCATAATGGCAGATGAAGAAAATGATGAAGCTTTCAAAATTCTAATTGCGGCAGGAAGTGAGGTGGTTATGGGAAATGTGGTTTTAATTTTGAGATATGGTACACATCCTACAAATACCACAGAGATTAATTCTCCAGTGAAAATATAAAAAGGCATCTAAATGTAAAAAACAATGTATGCTAGGTACCTTTTGAAATGCAGCATGGGGACAAAGGAGGAAAAACATGGTATCCTACATTTCCCATAATGCAACTCAGCTGTATCACTAGACCTTCCCTGCCCACGTTTCATAAATTTAAATCTTACTTGAGGAACCACAGAGCACCTCATGTGAATCAGACACCAGATATAAATAATAAAAATGAAAGGGGTTTAACTTAAATACCAGACTAAATATCATTTATTATTTCTTATTGGATATTCATCCATTACACATGAAATAGTAGCATCATGAGCAGCTTTAAAATATACAAAGAACTACAAACCAAAAGTCGCTGAAATAAAAAAAAGTCAATTATGAAGTAAAAATACAAAACTAGGTATTTGTTTGTCCTGTGCTTTACAGCATATGTGACTATTTAATCAAACATCACTACAACTCCTCCTGTAGACAGCACTTTAAACTGTATTTACAACAACAGCCTGCAGCATTTTCTCAGCAATATTCATATACATCTGATAAGAACATCGCAACGAGAAAGAGAAAGAGAAAAGAGAGTCTTAGCTGAAAAGTGAATTATGGAGTTCAGAGTGCAGACGGACACACTGTCTACTTTGTTTTTAAATAGTGAATTACTGTAATATCAGATGAGGAAATCTGCCTTACAACAACAAAAAAAAGTGCAGTGGTTTGGATTTCATCATCATTTCCACCCTGATAAGAAAGTGCAGAAGAAAACATTCTTCAAATTTAAAGATGCACTATCAGGTTCAACGCATCAACCCCGAAATATCAGCACTCATTGTCAAACATCTGAAGTGTTTGTTCGTGATTCCAACGTGAAGATGCCGTTTTAAAGACAGAAAACTCTAGTTTTTATGAGGGTTAGTGTTAGAGGGTAATCTTTAGATGAATGAAGCTCAGGCATAGTAAAAAAATAAAAAATAAAAATGAAATCCAGTTTGTATCCATGTCAAAATGTAGTAATATAACTACACAGACAGCACTCAGCAGTGTCTAAAAATAGGCTGCGGCTTCTGTGCACAGACGTGGCATCCCTCCTATTTAAAAACTAATATTATGTCAGGCAGAAGTAGAAATAAAAAAAAAGACAGACCACTGTCTGAGGCCTTGGCTTTCTATTTTCTGCTGACACACACACACACACACACACACACACACACACACACACACACACACACACACACACAGTGATGATCAGACAAAAAAAAAAGAAGAAAGACTGGCTCTCAGACAAAGCATTTTTTCCGTTACATGTGCACCAAGCTTAAAGTGTGTGATAATAACTGCCTGTCTGCTGGCAGATAAGAGTAATGAATGTGTTCTTGTCTTCACCACGCGGCCCCCTGGTGTTCACACAGAGGTACTGCAGCGCAGTGAAAGTAGTTACAGTAAACACGTCGGCAGACTCGCTATGACTCATCCAAGATGACTCAAGAACTCCAATTATGAGTAAAAAATAACTTGCTCTGACTGCGGTGAAATTAAATCAGACAAAAAAAGGCCTGACTGGAACAGAACGGCATCCAAGTAAAAGAAAAAACACAACAATGTCAAGTTTACGCACTTGTTATTTTTAACTGAGACATACTGTAAATGCATAAGATGAAAATGTGGTGCACAGAATATATTTTTACATATTATAGTGCTAATATTCAGGTCTTAACTTTCAAATATACCTCAATATACATCAGATAAGAACTGTATAATGTGCAAACAATGTAGCTAAGCTGCAGACTTAAGTCCTTTCAAGCAAAAAAACTTAAAATACTGAAACCTTACTGGCTGACAAAGAAGTCCCTACAGTGGGCGTGTCAGGGCAAAAGCAGGAAACTCACTTATTTTGGACAAATAAGTAACTGGATCCAATCAGGACCATCAAAACTTATACTAATTTAAAGTCAAACTGATTAATTTTATTTATTTTTTGCTAAGAAATCTGTGTATGCATGTCATTGGTGTTTGTTTTAATTCGTGTATTGGTCAAATTTGTAATTATCAGCAAGTAGTAAGTTCGCTGTGATAGCTTCCCCCATGTTAATTGTCCTCCAGGGGGCGTGCTGTTTAAAATTCTGGTACTGACTGACGTTATCATTACGGGATAATTTTATTGGTCCAATATCTGTTTGAGCGGGCGCTGAAAACAGCTCGTAATATCGCTTCGCTTCCAACAACCACGCAGGATGTTAGGATGCTAGCTTAGGGCCGACATTAGCATGTGTCCCATCTGTGATTCCAGCACTTCCTGTATGACTCCACTACTCTGTGTGTCACAAGAATAAAAGAGTAACATGTGGCCTGCTGGGGTTACAGGACTACTCCTTTTCACAAGTTTTGCAGTCACCTCAGCTGCACTCATAACAGCAAGACGGCTAATGCTAGCTAGCTAGACCCTCTCCTTTCTATACTGTAGGACAACTGCAACACTGGGAGTTTCTGATTATTAAGAATGAATTAAATCCTTTTGGAAAGTTACAAAAAAAAAGAAAAAAAAGAGTTGAATTCATCCTTCAGTTTGACTTTAAACGCCTGCCTTTAACATTCGGAATCTATATTAACAGAGAAAAGGTTTAATTCCTAAAAAAGAGCTCTACTGAGGACAATCATCTAAACTTAGCTTTAACCTATATTCCTCCTCTGTTTTTCCCTCAATCCTGTTAACCTACATTGTGGCCTGCAGAGGTCTGCTGCCTGAGAGAACCAGCTCGAGCTTTAATCCCAGCCGTTCAAATAACGTCCCAATTACACCAGTGTAATCCTGACCGGCTCTGCTGCTGCAGCCGCCCTTCACTCTTGCTGCCCACTGGAGCAGATGTACTGTATAATCTATAATCTGCTCTGCCTCGCTCTTATCTGTTCCATCAATATCAATAACAACATTGATCCATACAACTCCTGCCTCTGACTTGGATTCCCTCTAAATCCATCCCCTCACTGCAGTGAAGGATGTCCCTTAAAAATCCCACAACACGCCAGGGTTCACTTACACTTAATCTAGACAAATATTTTCCATAACATCACACCACATTTGTACCACAAGACTGCCACAACACTGAAAACAGCTTCTGTCTGAAGCACATTTATATATTTGCAGACCAATTAATTAGTCTATTTTTGCTAATTAAATTCTAAATATTATTTTCAAGTTCATAAAATTAAAAGTTTAAAACTTTTATAAAACTTAAATTATATTTTTCATTGCCAGTTACAGAAAAAAAATCAATCTAATTCCAATTTTTAAGGATTTTCCTGACTGGGGAAACCTTGATAAACAGTCAATGAGCATGTGAAAGCAACAGGGCTTTCAAAAACTGAAAATGAACATCCATTAGGATGATTACACTGCCTCTGAGAAACACATATGAGCGAAGGAAACAGGACTGAGCTGAAATGTGAAATTAAGCACCTATCCGAGCCAAAAAACTTTCGTTCTTAAGTCAAGTATGATTCAGTATGTGCAAGTGTGACTCACAAACTTTCCAAAAGCTGACACAACCCTGTTTATTTTCTGGCTGGCGGTTTTAACACAAAATCAGCTTAGAGTGTTCCCACTGAATAAGACGCCCTGGGAAATGTGGGTGCAGAAATGTTTACGCAGGAAGGTCCTCGCATTCACGAGCGAGTCTCGAAAACAGGAAAAACAAACATGCAGCTCTATAATCAATCACACGTTTAAGGAGGCCGGCTGCACAGGAGGATTCAAGTTCCATCCGCCAGTAAAACAGTCTGAATAAGACTCAGCTGTGGTGCGATGAGCGCCTGCCTGTCGTTTTTCCCACTTTAGAATTCGTCATCGGAGCTGAGGAGGAGGGTCTTCTCTGTGTCGCCGCGGGCGCTGACGGCGCGCGAGACAGGCGGCGGCGCCCCCTGCTCCAGCGTCGACTGCTGGGTGTACTGCTGGTAGGCCGGGGAGAAGTTGTGGATGGCGTCTTGGACCATGTCGCCCGGGTTCATCGTCTCCTTCAGGCTGCTGGGAGATGCTCTTCATGGGGGCGCAGCGGCCTGCAGGAGGCAGACGAGAGCAGAGCGTTAGAGGTTAGGAAATGGAGGTGAGAGAAGGAGAGAGAGTGTGAATAGGGTTAAAGGGAGAGGGTATAAAAGGATAGTAGGGAGAGAGAGGGAGGAAAGGGAGGAAGTAGAGGGTTAAAAGAAAAACAGGAGAAGGGGAAAACATTAACATTAATCAAATGAGGGGTGGAAGGAAAGGAATGAGTGAAAGAAAAAAGAAGGTGGATGACAAGAGAGGAGACAAGAATAGAAGAAGAGAGGAGTGATTTAGAGGAGGGAGGAAAGGCTGGGAGAGGAAAAGAAGGGACAAAAAATATAGAGAAGAGAGGAATGGGGCATCAGTGATTTAGAGGATGTTCAACAGAGACAAAAGGAGGGAATGGGTGAAAGAGAAAAGAGGGAGAAAGGGGGGATTGCACTGGGAGAGAGGATGTGATTTAAAGAGAGGGAATGGAAAGGGGAAAGAGATGAAGATGGATGCACGACAGGAAGGAATAAAAAGAGAGTAAAAACGGGTGGGAATGATGGAAATGAATAGGAAACGGTTTTGTAAGAGCGAAAAAGAAAGAGCAATGGTTACAGGTAAACAGAACCACCCGAAAAAAAGAACAAAACAGAAACTAATTTAATACATCTTGAGAGGCCATTAAAAAACATCATCAGTATTTAACCTACCAAACTCTCCGTATGTGGGAACAGGTCCTTTATGGTGCAGCAGAAAGAGAAAAGAGACCAATGAAGATTGATGTGTAGAAACAGGAAAAAGAACACGACCCATTTGTTGTCAAGAAAATGTGAACAATGTAGGGGGAGGGTCCAAAAAGTAAGAGGTTAAAAATAAAGGAAAAGAAAAGAATAAAGAGAAAAAATAAAGGAGCAGGTAGATTTTATTTTTGTTCATTTTAAAAAGGAGGGAAATGAAGCAGAAAGTTCACATTGAAAAAGATGGAAATAAAATGGAGACAAAACATATGAAAGGCTGTTTTTAGATTCTTCTGACAACATATATTTTCATAAACATACAACAAACAGGCAGGTTGTTGGGGATCTCTTCATCTTCTCACCTTGTGAATCGAGACTTTTGTCCATGTAGACTTTGTACGTGAAAGCGTGTCGCAGGGCTAGCGCCGCGAAAAACATCTCGATGCAGATGATGAAGTTCTGGTAACCGGCGGCGACCGTGCCCTCGCCGACAGACACCTCAAAGGAGTTGATCTGAGGGATGGCCCCGCACTTCTCCAGGATGGCCAGCAACATGCCTGAGCGCAAACAAGAAGATGGGGACTTAATGAGGATAAATCTGCCCTCGCAGCACAAGATGACATTTTGTCAGTGCTGGTACCAGTTTCCCTACCCTGCCAGAAGGAGAGGAAGATGACCGACTTGACCATGAAGAACTTGAGCATGGGGCTGTATGGGCTGAGCAGCTCCCTCGTGGAGAAGTAGAAGAGGAAAAGGGCGTACAGAGACAAGCTGACAGAGATGTTGTAGATGATGGTTATGTACAAATAACCACTGGCAACACTGTTGAAAGAGAAGACGTCACAGAGAGTGATGTTAGTGGTGTTAATTCATGTCATTTTAATGTGATTTTACTCTTATTATCTGCTGTTAGAGGTCATGCTAAAAGCCTAAATTCCCCATTAGAGATTAAAGTCTGAACTGATTAAGGGAGAAGGTGATGATCAGTCTGGGACATTCAATTAATCTAAAAATCAAAAGGAGTAATCCTCAAGTCCACTGTTTGTTTTATTGCTCCACCAGTCAAATCCTATGCAGTATATCAACCTAAAACTCAGTCCAGGTTCAGCTCCTTCCTGCCTCCTTGGCTGCAGCACTTACTTGAAGTCTCCGTCCTTGTATTTGCCATAGGCCTGCAGGATGACGGTGATGATGGCCATGAGTGGTTTGACCACACAGAACTGCAGGGTGGCCTGCTTACAGAAGCGCAGGAAGCCGATGGAGTAGGCCTTTCCCCTCAGGCAGCAGGTACCGTACATACAGCTGGACCTGACGGGACAGAGCTCGGTTTACTCTTACTGAAGCACAAGAGTCGGTTCTGATATCTGCGGGGGATTAACAGCAGCAAAATGTGCAGGATACGGCAGGAAAAATCTCATCTCCTTTGCTTTGTGCTTGGCTGCAACAACTTTTTGTTGAAAAGGGTTTTTTGGAATCAAATCCTTCTGCGGGAGAAATCTGAGACTTACTCGATGGGTTTCCCTCGGATCTCAGCCATGATGGCGCTCTCTCCTCCGAGGTATTCGTAGCACAGACTCAGGAAGTTGTAAATCACAAACGCTGGAGGGAAAACAAGGAAAGAGAAAGGATTTGTTGTTATTACCTCTGAGCAGACTGTATTTCTAATATCCACGGTAGTCCCAAACAGGCCACTGACACTGACAGTAAATGCTAATGTAACAGCTTCCAACCTAATCTTATGTAATATTTCTCTAGACGTGGCAAGAGTTTGGAACTTACACTTCATGTAGCCCATTTATTAGCATTTTTAGTATTCGTTATGAATGAATATTAAAGGTAGACTTGTCGACATGTAGTAACAGTGAGAAAACAGTTCAAACTGTAATGCCACAAACTAAGAAAAAAATAGAGCAGAGTGAATCACCCACAAACCCCCCACAGTCACACAAACACAAAACACTTCCTGTCACACTGGTTTTGACATCTGCAAGTAAACATGTTGCAGAATCATGAGTTATTTATGTGTTACATTCTAACAGACTGTGCTGACTGTAGTTTAAAAACAGCAGCTGACCACACTTGTTGCAGATGTGAGGTGTTCAACTTGTATTATTTCAGCAAGACACTAAGGAATGACAACATGAAATATTACATTAAAGATGTCACTAAAAATAAACTAGGGTGTGACTCCAAAGTCTAAAAATGCTTTACACGCTATCACTTGATTCATTTCACATTTATTTAATCATGATAATCTAAAACTATCATTATGATCAAAGTCCAGAATTATCCTCCTTTCTCATCTAAAAACTTTTTACCAGTCAAAACAATAACTTAAAAACAACAATGTAAAAACAGTGCGACAATTTATCACCTAGATATGCAGCTGCAGACATATGTTTGGTCACGTTTGCCATATTAACTCCATAGGGTGATAATGTGTCAGTGTTGTGTTTATAGTTTGCTGTGCTGACCCCATGAGGCCGAAAAAGAAACAAACTCGTTGCAAATCTCCCGAGAAGAATGTAAAGACAGCAGTAGAAAGCAGGTGTCACAGGGTGGAGGCCTCCTTGACAAGAGCTGCTTTGGTTTAGTTTCATTTCAACCATCAGTCAAATAATCCCAGAGTTTAATCTCTAAGTGAAGCACGTTGGTCTGTGTTTGTTGTTTTTAAATATTCTCCTACAAATAAGTTGACTTGATTAACCCCAAACTTTTGCACATGCCACAATTATTATATATATATATTTTTTAAAGTGAAATATAAAGTTCAGCATTAACATTTAAAGAACGGCTGATAGAAGGTTGTATTTACTTTTTTCACTTCAAAAATCGACAAAAATTCCCTGAATTCCTGATTTTTGCACGCAGCTTCATATCTGTCGTGTCTTGAGTTTCTTAAATTTCATTGTGCAACCTTTATATTGCGACAGACTGGACCAGCACATGTTGGAAACGAATTCTGCTTAATTCTGCAATTCCGGTGAAGTCTTATTTGGGTGTCTTATTAAGAAATAAGATGATATGTAAGTGACACAATAAGCCTTTCTGAGAGTAGGGGCCAAAGTAAGGGTATAATGAAGATATATGAACTGTAGTGGGAATGTTAAGGGAGAGAGGGCTGAAATATACTTTCTTATAAACTCTAAGAGCCTCTACAGAAGCATGTGTCTTCATGTTGATGTAGTTAAATATACAGGCATGAGAGTAGGTGAATTAAAGGGGGAAGGAGGCCAACTGAGTTTCAGTTTAATTTCTTAAATATTAAGTCATGATTTTGTTGATTAAATCTATTAAACCTACATTAATTTCACAGGGTTTATCACTGTAGGTCAGTGTTTATAGTTCAGTCAGACAATAATACAGTCAGGGAAAGGTCCTCCTAAATACAGTAATCCCAGCAGGTCCATGTATATGTAAATGTGGTCACAGAAATCACAGACTATAAATGAAATAAAGTCGTCTCTGTTGGCATCAACATCAACCTTTCCCCCGTGTGACTTATTTTCACCTGACAGTCTCCTGAGCGGTGGATTATCTCCCCTCTGTGCTGCTTCAGTGAGAGGCCGATGACGACCAAGACGCTCATAAAAAACACAACCAGGCTAATCCTGTTAACCTCTGAGGAGCTTCCTAACCCTCTGTGTGTGTGTGTGTTTGCACGTACACACACAGACGTGTTGTGTTTATGTGGCTGTGCATGAGAGGTGAAATAGGGTGAGTGTATCATTTCGCTGTGAAAGTGTGAAAATGGGTTATATTTTGGGTGTGCCGCGGTGTGTGTGTGTGTGAGGGTGGGTGGAAGTTTCAGTGTGTGCTGTAGTGTGTCACCACACACACACACACGTCTCAGAGCAGATCTCAGCTGCACTAATGACGGTGATTCTTGTTATGTCAGCTGAGTATTTTCCTTTTCTATCTCCCTGACATTACCTCTATTCCACACACACACACACACACACACTCACAAAACTTCGTCACTGGTGTCCTGTCTGACGTCAGACACCTGTCAGACAACACTAAGATGCCACACATGCCTGTTCACTGCCTGACTTGAACACAAAGCTGGTGCCTGAGCTGATGATGAGAGCAGTCGATGTGCTCTGAGCTGAGCTCTCAGTCTCAACTGTTTACCTTCACCTCTCCCGGACCCCCCCGTCAGCACTGTTCGTTGCCATGGTACAGTAGGCCTACATACAATGAGGATAGGAACTTTGGAGCAAGTTTGGTTGAGAGAAACTCATTATCTGATCGGCTGTTCGGCTGATGAGGAAGATTTATGAGCTTTAGTTGCCATGCAACAGTCGGTCATCCTGCCGAGCAGATCAAGGCAGGGCTCGACTGGCTTGTTATTGGGGAAGGTGGAGGGAGGGAGGAGGGAGGGCAAACAGAAGGAGAGAAGAGAAGAGAGAAAGGAGGTGAAGAAGAGTAAAAGAGGAGGATGATGCCAAGAGAAGGGAGGAGAGCCATCTGTGTGAGGGGTGATATGACGACCACTGATACTGACGCCACTTCCTGCTAAAAGCAGAACCATACACAAACGGCGCCTCCACATCCAGTACGTGACATCATCAGTTTCGCCGACACAGGTGACACCTGGCCTGTTTGCGTCGCAGTGAGCTATTCTGATATTTCTATCCTGGCGTCTGGTGACTGTGGGCGGTCCCAGCTGTTTATCACCCATTCAAAATTTGAACAACAGTCCAGACATTCAGGGCTGACGGCGGTGTTTTTGTCGTTGCGTCATCCGCCGACTCCCATAAAGCTGCCAGATTCATGCCGAACTCCTTCAACTTTTTTCTACATTGTAACTGAAATAAATAAAGTCCATATTCTAACGAGTCGGGCTACAGTGGCTTCGCTAGATTCCAGGCACATTAACAAAATTACAAAAATATCAGCGTCATATCAACTGGCTTGAGCTGGGAATGGCTTCAGCTCCCTGTCTTAATACATATGGATGTTCATTCAGAAAACTCAACAAACGGAGACAACAATCAGTGTGTCTGGGATGTTTAAAAATATTACAGTTAAAGGTCAAAAGGAGAGTACTGCAGTTTCTACTATAAAAATGACTTGTAAAAGATATAAGTACAGACTTTGATAGAGAGATGAGATGATCATTAACTTTAATGCAGCCAAACAAACAAAGGGCCAGAAAGCTTAGCTTCCTTATCTGCTACAAGACCATTAAAATTTTGTGCAGAATCTAATAAAGGTGAGAGAGGGCACTCTGTAAATAAACATTCACTGTGTGGAATTGGAATAATTTATGATGTTCATCTCCAATCTCCTTCGGATCTGAAAAGTAATGTATCAACAACTCAATGGAAAAGTTCCGACAATGAGTGGATTTTAATCAGGAAATTCTATCAGAACAAAATGCCATTAAATGTGTTATTCAAAGACATCAAGTTGAAGACCAGAGTTTTGTTCTTGTCTAATCTAGTGTCAAAACATGACCGCCCTTACCCTCATGGCAGTCCCCTGACGGTGTTGTACACGTAGTACTGATGGGTTGGTGAAGAGAGCTGAGCCAGTCAAAGCATGAATAGGAGCGATGAAGAGGATCCTCACAATGTGGCTGTTCCTGGGTGGCGAGCTGCGAAGATACATGTAGATCTGGAATAGACAGAAGAGACACGTTTGAATACTGACAGACTTCTTGAAGCAAATTGACTTTTTGTATACATAAACGTTGAACTGAGACAAAGTTTAGAACATCAACACTGGGCTGATAAAGTCACATAGTCCTGAAGTATGTTAAATTCTTACATAGGAAGATAAGACAGTCTACATGTTAGGCTGAACAGACCTTTAAAACTTCAAACTTGAAAGATAAAAATAGTATTTAGTCACTGTCTGTGTTGCCCAAATGTATGATGATATGTATACCCTATACAGTGGACTCAAAGTGAAAAGTAGTGTACAACCAATGATCTAACCGACAATGTATACCATTATGCATCGCATTTGTGCTGTGAAGAGTGAAAAGCAGCAGACAGACAGGAGAAGCGGGTCAAGCGAGTTTACTTGTGCGGCACATTTCAACAACAGGAAGTTAACACTTCTTATGCACTGAAACTTACTGTAAGACAATATTAATAAAAGAAACACACAAATGGACATTTAAGCAATTAAATATCGTTATTAAGGAGTTAAGAGATTAGAAAATTTAAAAAAAAAGCTAAAACACAGAAAGATAAACTGGATATAAGAATAAAAAGTTACAATGCACAGAGCAATAAATTTATCATAAACTCAATTTGATTTAATATAAGGCAGCGGCAAGCGAAAATATTTAATGAGATGGTCCACCAGCCAACGTTGGCTCATTTAATTGTGCAACAACAAGACAGCGCAGAAGAAAACAACCTGAGATAGACAGATGAAAAGGTAGGAGGTGTGAATGAAAAAAATAAATCTTGTATCTACATGTTTTCTTTTTAAGACTGATTTCATACAGGCTTTTCATCCACCTGGATCAAGTTTCATAACCGTTTATGTGCGTGTGTTTGTGCGTATTCATGCTCAATATCACAAACACCTGCGAGGGATGTTGCCAAGCAACCCCTGCCCTTCTCTGGGCCTGAGCAGATGTGTGTGTTTTCAGGATCCACATCACCTGTGCATTAAACAACAAACACACACACACCACACCTGCCACATCAGTTTACATCTCTGACATCTACTTCAGAAAACCAAGTCTGCGGTCAAACCTCATCACTTCTTTTCATAAATAAATAAAGCAGTGTCACTCCAGTTTAGCGAATTAAAAACACGGATGATTTTACAGCCCTCCCTCTCCCCTGTCTTGTTTGGGGTTGTTACCTGGTGACAGGTGGGGATGAAAGCGCGGTCAGGCAAGAGGCCAGACACAGCCTGTGCCGCAGGGTCATGAGGAAGATAGGCTGTACTGGGCTCAACCGTGGGGCTTCGGGGAGCCAGGAAATGTTAGGGCCCACTGGGGCTGCCGTGGGCGGGGGGCCAGGCACCGCGGCCAGGGGGGAGTCTTCCCCGAGCCTCTCTGAGAGCGGCACATCTCGCCTCCACAGCCTCAACATCTGGAAGCGACACAGAGGGTCTCAGAGTTAGAAATATGTGACGGTGACTGCTGAAACTGAAACTCTGAAACAATCCATAGTATGAACATACATTTCTACTGGTAATCATCAACCTGGAGTATAGATCACACACTCTGTTATCAATGCAATGTGTGATCTGAGACAGGAAGCCAGATAGAGGACAAACACAGACATACAGCAGGTCAACATTTCACTATGAGTCAAGAATGTGTGCATGACAATTACAGTGTTAGTGTCACGCCATAGAGAGAAAATCAATCTGTTCCTACATCTCCCAGAATGCCGTTTGACCCCTGCCAACTAACATGCCCCAACATCATCATCTACTACTCTGCTGTTGTTTTAGGTGGAGCATACATGTGAGTAAGTTAACAAAGAAGCAATGTGTCATTTAGCTGCAAGGCATTCTGGTATTTTGAGGCTGAAATATGGGGACGAAACTATAAAATCTACTAGGGCTGACAACAAAATCTCACTCTTAAGTCTTGTGTTTTTAAATCACTGAAATGTGACATTGTCAAATCCAAAACTATCAGAAACACATCTAAGGATGCATCTTCCCAACTCTGCTATCACAGATATTTCCATATCTAACCAGTGAGTCAAACAAGAATCAACAGCCTGATCTGACCAAATTTAGGTGAGCGAGCAGGCGTCCATGCTTGCACATTCTGGTCCACAGCTCCTGAAGGGCCAGAGACTTGGAAATGGCAAAACATATTATAAGCAGCTGTCTGCATCTCACAATAAGTCATGTTCTCAGAATCTTGTTCCTAATCTCCTGACAGACAGTTGTCATGCTAGACCCCAAGAGCTTTAGGGTGAGGTAGCGGTGGGGACTGATGGGATGTGATATTACTGAGGTGGAGAGTGGGTGTCACAAGCACACTAAAACACAAGACCTGGGATTACAATACTGAAAGACTGGGTATAAGGACTAAAGTAGCTGCCCTTCATTTCTGACCTATTATGTCTCGTCTGGCGGAAATGGCGTGACAACTGAAAGTCACCTTTAGAAACAAACAGCCCGGAGACAATGACAGGCTGACATAATACTATCCCACACAGAAGAGGCGCTATTTAGTTTCTTTAAAACACTAATGACGTTAACATCAAGTGATTGAATTTAGTAATGGTTCGATAAAAAGAAATTAGGCTGCTTTCATGTGTTATATGTGAGACAGGAAGGTTATGGTTTTGCTTTGTGTGTGCAGTGAGAGAGAAGAGAAGAAAGAGAGGGCGGGTCATTTGTATTGGTTTGCCGGAGCTCAACGAATCCACATGTCAATAAGAGCAAGTAAGAGCATCACCACACACACACACAATACCAGTGACGGTGAAGTGATGCTGTTCATGTTGGAGCAAAGGACATCTGTGTGTTTTTTTTTCATTTGAAAGGCAAAAAGGTCACACACACGAAGACACACACAGGGAAAATATCAGAAGAGGCAGGGTCAGTAATAAAACCGCAAAGCAACAGATGGGAAGGATTGACGACAGGAGGGGGCAGACAGAGATTGTGTTTATAATTCATAATAAGAAACAGCCCAGTATGGAGCAATAGACTGGATTATCATACCGACTGAAACAACAACAACACGAGAGTTTATTCAGCAGAAAGCCACTAAAACATGTTGGCACCTCTGTTTTACATTACCACCATAACAGTGATTTTTATTGTACTGCTGTGATTTAATGCTGCTGGTAAATGTGATTTAACGAGTTTGAGTGACTTTAGAAATAGCGCTAAAAACACAAACAAGTAGTATTTTAAAAGTGCAGGGTTGAAAAGACTCCTTTTTCTAATAATAGCAACAATTCACAGACAATTTAAACCTGTAATTGAAAGGAAACACTAATTAGACAGGTTAAGTGTCGGTGTAAAGTTAAGTATTTCTCACCTGTTTTGGAGACTAGACTCACCTTTTAAAATTGGCTGCAGTTTAAAAGCCTCCTCAGCTCCGCTAGATTTTCAAACTAACGACGAAATAACCGACAAACGGCCTAATTCCTCTTCAGAGCCGCACCGTTGCTCCCCGGACATCCCGCCAGGCCGTGAACGGACTGCCCGTCAATCTCCGCGTCTCCCCAGAAGAAAAAAAACTTACCCTAAAGTTGGTCTCTCATGTTAAACTTGCCTTCTGTATTATCGTTTAATAGTTCTGTCGGTCCCGCTAACATTGTCTAAAGTCAGTGTTTCTGGGTTAAAACAAAACTCGTCATTCCTCTCCACTCCTGCTCCTCCACTCCCGCTGATTTCAGACCAATCCCTGTCGGATTAACGGCAGATCAGACTAACCACGCCCACTCCGCGGACGAGCCGGCTCAGCCAATCACCACGCTGACTAACACCAGAAGGGGCGGGTTGCATAATGAGACGCTGAGCATGCGCGGATCTATTCTTGGTTCAGCAGCAGCAGTGGCTCTGTGGGACATGTTCAGAGGAAGGTAAACACTGCTCCCTACACACTCAATGATTAATTATTAGTTTTAGGACTTCCTGTCCTAATTATTGTGATCAGAGTGTGTGGGCAACAACCTCACCATAATAACAAGTGGTACTTTTATTTATGTCATATTATCCTTTTTAATTTTGGTACAAATAACTTTATGTAAAACTTTGTTTTGTCTGAGCTTTATTATTTTTTCTCAGGACTTTCAAGGCCCCTCTGTGGTCATTTTCTGACCTGTAATAGCAAAGACAGGTGTAATGACTGGGTTAAAAATGTATTGGTGTCATCTTTGTGCCTCAGTAAGCTGTGGTTGAAGACAAATTCAGTGTCCATCAAAAGCAGCATTACTATGATATAAAAAGTATTATTTTATTACCAGAGTCCTTTCAAAATATTGTTGAGATTAAACTACAGACATATTATGAGCAAAATGCCTTAGGTACCAGTGTCATTATGCATCAGAATGGACCCTGTCAGAGACAGTATTGTGTATTATTTTATAAAATTATTAGATATATACCAAAATATTTAATACACTGTTTATAGTTAAATCTGTAACAATGCATGATATTCTGTTGGGTGTGTATTGTGTTTAAAAGAATGTGTTTTATTTGTTCAATTTTAATCTGCAAACAGCTTGGTAACTAGTAACTAGTTAAAGTTAAAACATCTTACTCAATTTTGTTTGTTTTGGTTTTGTTTTGTTCAAACTAATACCTCCAGTATCCAAGAATTGTCAACTCTCAAAAGAAAAGAAAAAAAATTAAAGAAAATCAATTGTGGTTATATATGAAAGGCCAATTTAACATTTATCACTTGCTTAAAAATAAAAGTTTATTTATTAGTTATACGAATAAATATTGACATTGAAATAACATTCTTCATCAAATAAAACTTTACTATGAGAAGTCAGTATAAGTTGTGTATATTTTATTGATTCAATATATACAAATATCATAGTAATAAAGTTGGCTTGGTAAAAATGTACAGGACATCCGGTCAACACAACTTCCCTGGTGACGTCTGTCCATCCTGACAGCTCTGGGTCAAACACTCCTTAAGAACCTTTCTGTCATTGCCACAGTGGAAACAAAACAGACACTTGTGGCAGACTCTAAAGTTATAGTTTTGTTGCTCTCCAGGGCTTTCAGGAATCAACAATACTCTTCTCTCATACGTATTTAAACAATCTCTGTCACATTCTGGCAAAAGGTATCTACACATTTACATGTATTATAAAACCAAAAAAAAGCATGAACATAAGAACAAAATACTAATGTAACACCAGACTTGTTCACCACCAAAGATCTTAAAACTTTCTCAAGTCTTCTCATTTCCTGGAGTTAAGCTGAGACTAAGGCTTAATCATGTCGTACAATCCTCGTGGAGCTCCTTCATCCTGTCCTCAACTCAAAGCTGTCTTATCCTTCTCTTTTCACACTCAGTGATATTCTCTACGCCAACCTCACCTCGGTTAAGACAAGCTTTTAATTGAAGTCATCCACATCGAGAGACAGATCTTCTGTTATGTATAATTTGTGGATAAGTCGTCAACAACCGCTTTTCCTCTCCTCTTGTCCCTCCTCCCTTTCCTCAAAACCCTCTAAAGCAAAGCTGGAGGCAAAAGCGAATGCCAAGACAATAACACACAGACAGACACTGACGTTTACTGACAAAAAGCAGCCTTGCTCATCCATGGAAATTCACTCTCTCAGTCACCCCATCCTTCCTCCTTACGCCTCCTTGCTTGGTCCATTTAAGCATCTTCCTGTCTCATCTATTATAGGCCTTAAATACACTTTTTTATTTTGTGTTCATCTCATAGTTGTTACATATTCATTTATAATCAAGAACACCATAAGCAGCGGATGTAGCTCTCAACATTAACAGGTTGATAGTTGTTTTTTTTTTTATTTAAACACAGGTGTAAACCACAGAATAATTTAAATTTAGTCCTTTTTGTACACTTTGATGTTTCTTTTTTTCATCTTTTTTTTTTTTGCAAGTGAACCTCTGGGTCTCGATGGGCAGAATTGAATATAGTGAAAGAAGGGGCAGGACCTGTGTGTTGTTTCACCCGCCCTCCTTCCTTCCAGCCTTTAAAAAAGCAGTACCAACCAGTTTCAGCCAAGAGTCTTGTTAGTCCCCACTGGTTTTCCGTCATCTCAGCTCTTTTTGACACTGAGCATGCTCACAACACTGACAGACACACGGACAACCTCGTCCCCCTTCTGGCCTGCAACGCCTCCTCCTCCCTCCTGCTCTCTTCTCCTCCTCCACTCCATTCATGTTTTCGTTGTCTTCCATTTGAAAAGTAGGGGTATTTGATTACCCTGCAGCTGCTGAACATAAGACACAAAACAAACAAGAGAAAATGTCGGTTTTGGATTAAATTCAGGACAAATCTCATGAAATGACCAAAGAAAAACGCTAAAAACATGTCAGTCTGACTTCTCTGACTTGTCATTTGTTCCCAGTGAAAGAAGTCAGTGTTTTGGTGAAAAATGGTTCATGAATACAAACTTTCATTTTGAAAAAAGGGAGCAGGATGGTCTATGTGATCGACTCCAAATAAATTACAGTAGGTGTGTTTCCACTGCAGAAACAGGAACAGCCCTGCTGTGGAAACACAGTTCACAATGCGAACATGTGCCCCTGGGAAAGTTCCTGGACATTAGTTCTTGGGGAATTAAAGTTCTTGGAACTTTTGGTGGAACACATGCTGTGTTTGTGTGTGTGTGTGTGTTTAAGATAGTCATGGGGTCCAAACACTGGAACCCACTGTGGGGTCCATCAGCATTGGGGGGACCAAAATGCTGCACCCCACAGGTTTGAATGGCTGTTTGATGGTTAGCACTTGGTTTTAGGGTTATGGTATTCAGTTGTGATGGTTAAGGTCAGGGAATGCTTTATGTCAATGATGGGTCCCCACAAAGATAGGTGTACAATGCTGTGTGTGTGTCATGCATGTCCGTACCTGCCACTGACCTGTAGGCCAGCCAGGATGAACTCACTTTGCCAGATGTTCAAATGGCACACTGACCTGAGTGTAGGGGGAAAGATGAGATGCTTGAAGCAGAACAAAGGGAGAAGACAGAAACCTGAAGACACTATATTTAAACACCTTTCTCAGTTCTTGATTTATGACCTGACTTTAGTTCTTTTGTGCTATTTGGTCAGGGTGTGACTGGTTAGCAGTTTCATAGAGGTTTTCCTCTCGCAGAGGTTGCTGCTAGCATACAAAAAACCCAAATGACAGACCCACAAAGAAACAGAAGCACACAAATTGATTAAAGAAAAAAAAAAATCACTGGTGCAGTCAGTCTGCTGAATAGAAGTGAAGTTACGCCACAGTCAGTATGGACTTTTAGAGCAGCTGCTGTCACTGCTGCAGGATGTAGACATGATCCTAATGAAAGCACTGGAGAGAGTCCAATTACAATTTACAAAGAGGCTATGGGACACAAGGATCCTGCCTTGGTGATTAGTCTACTCTGTGTTCATATCATATCAGACTTAAACTGCACTGTAACAAAAACTCCTCACATCAATATCCTGATGGTAATTATGAGTAGATTATGTTTGAATATTTCCTGTCAGTATTTCCAATTTGGCACCATGATTGCAATTTGTGTTACGAAACAGTGTCAACAGTCCAAGGTAATGAAAATCCTCTGATCCATTTAGTCAACAAAAGCAATTATTGCTACATAAGAAAAAAGACAATCTCTCACTGCTATTATATTTATGGTTGAGTTTCATAACTATAAAATAACAAACTCTGGGTTTACAGCTATGCTGTAGCTCTGGGAGGTACCCAACATGCTAACATCACCATGTAACCATGCTAACCAAAGTACTGGTCAATCCAATTTTGACTTGATGGTGTTAACTAGATGAAAGATCGAAGATCCTGCAGTTGTTACAGTCATCTGATCGCTTTAAAAATCTTCGACATTTGTTGAGAAATTTTGAAAAGCAAAGCAAAACAAAAGCACAAATGTGACTGCAAGACTTCATGGCAATCCATCCGGCGGTTATTGAGATATTTCAGTCAGCAATAAAATTGATCAGTCTCTCTGAATGTTAACACATGCGGCATTAAGTCTAAGAATTTAACCAGTGATGATGAGGGAGTGTTGCTATTGATGTTTTATGAGGTGTTTTGGTGCCACGGTTTGATCTGAATGCATTTCTTAATTGAAACACTCTAATGTAAAGCAACGGCAGCATAAAATTTGTGCCAACTCCTCTGTAAAAAGTCTTAGAGCCTGTCAAGTCACAGTCTTCCTACCTGTGGCCTTGGTGATCTTGTCAGTGGTCGAGGCGAGCAGTGGTCAGAGGAGGAGGCGTTGGCGGGGCCTTGATGAGCCTCCTTGGCCACTTTCCTCTCCCGCTCGGCTCGCTCTGCTCTCCCGCCTGAGGGATGGGTTACCTGCACACACTGGAACATCACCAAAATAACAGAATTCATGCTGTTGCTGTATCTCACAGCTACATCCAAAACAAAACAACACACTGACCTGACTGCTGGACACCCGTGTGGCAGTTGGAGGGGTAACATCTGCCTCGTTCCTGACTCTGATGGCTGCTGGCCGGGTTCGGACCGGGCCGGCAAAGCTGGAACCTCAACTCCTCTTCAGCCCCTCCTGCTCGCTCCTCCCCTCTTTTCCCTCCCTCCTCTCCCTCTCTCCATCCTCTGCTGTCCTGCTGGCCCCTGAAACACAGAGAGACAGGTACAGATAAGTGAAAGGACAGAAAGAGTCAAGGCTAGAATTGGCAAAACATACTCCTGAGCTTCAGCATGTTCCAATCAAGGCGTGAGTCGTAGGAGAAGCCCTAATCGGTGGAAAAAGGTTCCTGAGCTGTCTCAGATGAAGTGTCACAGCTTGTCAGCCAGATCGCAGGGGAGGCGACTTTAAGTTCAGGCTAAGTGGAGAACTCAGCTGGGAGAGATAGAAGGAGATGTGAATTTCAAGCAAAGACAGGTGAGTTGTTGGGCCTTTTGAAAAAATGTGACACAAATATTGCAAAAGCCCTCTTTGAGGCGAGACAAAACCGCAGAACCTCTGTAACATGCTTTCTTTCAGACTGGTGTGAAAACACTCAAAATACACGCTACACATACATTATTAGGTGTTTATTTTACTACAGTTTGTCTTCGATGAGTCTGTAGATTTCTCTATACTCAGCAATTAGCACTCTGGCGTGATCGCAGCACAGTGTCCTGTCTGCACAATGTCATGTATGGTATGCGCTGTAACTCTCTCTCACACAGTGTTATCAGATATCCAACATGGTATCAGCAAAAAATCATGGAAACTACAGAGGTGGGTTCGTACCTAACCTAAAATCCGTGCGGCTTGCGTGTAGTTTCTGACAATGTGATTGGATTTCCAGGCGATGTCGGGCGTGCTCTGGTTAGTACAAATTATGTGGTAAATAGTCAGGAATGCTACATAGCCATTGACTATTAAGTTAATACTAAATAGGCTTTACATATTTGAATAGATAACACCTCATTTTTGTAAATCTAAACATGTGAAAAAATAATTGTCTTGTATAAATAATCAAATCATGAAAACATGGTGACCTCTGTTAAATTTTTACACTATTACCTGTAATTGTCTACTTAATTAGCCTTTCTGCTGTTCCTATCACACATCCCGTTGTCAAAGTCATCTTTACTCACAGGGTATCCCTTGCAGAGCACCTCGTCCGGAATTGGACATTTTTCGCTGATGCATACTTCTGCCTCTTGGTGGCGGCCTTGAGCCCCCTGCCAGGAGCAGAGAGCCAGGTGAGTACATGAGAACATAGCCCAGAGACTCCAGGTGGGTCTCGCCTCGACTGCTCTGTGGAGGAGGAGAGAGAAAGGTTTGTGAGGGAGAAGGAGAAAAGGGAATGAAAGATAAAGAAAGAGGCAGAAGCTGTTTTACGATGCCAGATGGTGTTGATGGAGGCATGTGAGAGGCCCGGTTATGATGAGTTCTTATTCTCAGGTAATGCTGAATGGATTCGGGCGTCTCGATACTTCTTAGCCAGGCGAAGTCAATGATGTGAACCACGTTGCCCTTCTTGCCGAGCCCCATCAGAAAGTTAAAGACTGCGTCTCTGTGGATGAAGTTCTTGAGTGGATGTATTCAATCCTACTGATCTGCGAGGTGAGACAGGAGGATTAGTTGGGATTAAAGAAGGGTATGGGGTGTTTATGCATGTTGTACCCAAAAACAGAAAATCAGAGTCATGGTCAAGTCACATGGTCAGAGTCATGGTCATGTGAAATAAATAGATAGATATAATAATATAATAAATAGAATCTGTGTTTCTGGGTTTCCAGCTTGGTGAGGGACTTTGGCTCGCGTCCAACAAACGAATTCTCACTGCTGAAATAATCAATTATCTTTACTGGTGCTGACTGGAAGGTTGCGACACTGGGATTCTTTATATTCAGCACAGTTATATGAGAAGGCTTCATCTAAAACTGAGAGAGTCTCAAGGCCACGACTCTCTTTGCCCTGGTGAAATAATAGTCGGGAGTCACTGGTATTGATCCAATAACCCTGTCAGCCTGTCTGCAGATATATAAGGGTCATTTTATGTTGTGGGTTAGTTAAAATCTTAGTTATTACCCCCCCTTCAGGAAGGAGAGAGAGATTAGGAAAAGAGGTCAAAGTGGCCAAGAGAAATAGGACGAAAAAAGAACAAATGTGCCAGCTGTGAACTAAAGAATGACATATAATGATTAAATGAAGCCATAAAAGACACCACAGGCTGACCTATACAGCGAGGATTGGGCCGTCTTGCTGAACCTCCGTTGTCCTAGATTGGAATTGACTTTCTGGAGGAGCTGAACGGATGGAGATAGTGAGGGGATAGCTTTTGTCTCGAGCCAGAAACAAGTTTGAGAGGTTTGAGCGGTGTTCTCCGATTTAAATAGTCCATTTAGTACGCAGTCTAGAGACACACTCATTGAAATCTGTATAACTTCACACAGCTAGGTTGACTTCAACAAAAGGTGAAAATATGGACAGATGTAGCCCCACCCAATATGTTTGAAACTGCATAATCTAACTTTCGAAGACCCCTGTGCTCTTTAGGTAATTGAGACTGAGAACTTATTAATGGCGACCATTGACTCGGATCTCAGGAAAAAAAAACCTGATGATCTATTATGTTTTTATACTGTGGACGCAGTCAGTCGGTCTGTCTCTGTCTGGTCAGCCAGCAGCAGGACTGTTTCAAGGTGAACGCGGGAGCAGAAGTGAACAGGTCTCCTCAGACTGGGGCCCTTGGCTCCATTACCATAACGTTGTGAGTCGCCTTCTGCTCCGCACCACTTAATGGACGGGATTCCCACTGTTGGGAGGGAGAGGAGGGGAATCAGAGTTAGGAAACAGAACAGTGCATCAGAACACAGGGGTGGAGAACATTCCTTTACAAATGAGTTAGAATTAAAGTTTTTTTTTTTTTTTTATACTGCCGCTTTAACTTTTACTGCTTTATTTGAACATTACATTATTTTATGCTGTTTTCAACTGTTTATCTAATAGTTTAAACCAACTGTTTATTCATTACTCATTTCTACCACATAAATATTCATAGTAAGTACTGTAACACTGCATATGTAACACACATACTTTGATATATTATTATGTATACTATTATTTATTATTCATACTTACAGTACATCTATAGTGCACATCATATTTGCTGGACTTCTGGTTTTAATGTCATCTCTCTGATTTTGGTAAATGTCTTATTTTATCTAATTCAGACAGGCTTTATCTGAATCTTATCTTTCTCTTAGTCTGTCTCACAACGATACTGTAACATGTGAACAGCCTCTGAGATCAATAAAGCCTTATCTTGTTCTTGTTATCTCCCTCATATGCCCTTAATGTCCTGAAATGCCTTTCAAGGTACCCCTCTACAGTTGTATCTACCCATCAGCGCTCCTAAATACGCCTTAGTGCACCTGAAACTCTTCCCTGCCTCTCAGTGCCTCCTTGTAAAACTTCCAAAACCTCGGAAAAACTCTGTGGTGCTTCTCACCTCCGCCCTGCATCATCTTGTAGAACTTGCTCTCGATGTGGAGCTGTGGATGCTTGGTCTTCACACATTCAGTTTGATAACTACTTCTTCTCCTGTAGATGTTAGAGCCTGATGGGAGAAACAGCGAATCTGGTTACACATATCAGCAACCTCTGAAATTTAAGCATGAGATGTAGTATAAAAGAGGTATGAAAAAATAAAATCTCACCGAGGTAAATATCAGCAAAGGATCCACTCCCTATCTTCCTCCCAAGGCGATACTTGTTCCCCACCCTCAACTCCATGGCTCTTGAGCTTTTCAGATCACTGAAGTGGGTAAACACACACACACACACACACAGATACAAACACACACAAAGCTGTCATCAATCACTGCTGATCAATAGAGTAAGGACACCCAGGTGCAAAGCCACCCAGTTTCAGACTCTAAAAGCTATGACCTACACAGGCTGTTTCATGAAAAGAAAACGAAGCAGGAGCTTGGGAAAAATACGACCAGAGAGATGAAAGAATGAAAAGTGCAAAAATTACCGAGGCCAACTTAATTGTGCTTTTGCCTGAAGTTGAATCACTGGGAAGGAAAAATGCTGCTCATTTCCCAGCCAGAAAGTGACTAAACCCCATAGTGGAAGCAAAACATTTCACAGTATGCAAGACCTAATTGCAACAGCCCCTGCTCCTATCATCCATGTTTTGTTGAGTTCGAGTCATTACACCTTCAGAGGGCGTGATAATAAATTCTGGGATCTCAGAGGACAACAATGTAGGCCACTGAAGTGTTTATAAAGTGCATGGGGAAAAGGTGGGAGCAAAGAAGAACAGAGCATGGAGTTGTGTAACATGATTTATTCAGAGCTAGGGGTTGAGGAGATTAGGGGCTGGATCTCACACACTCTTCCCAAAGCACTTCAAAGGAGTCTGGTCCTGTACACAAGTGATTTGCATAAACTCCTAATTTCTGACTGGCGTCCCCTGACAAAATTCCAATGAGTCATGTTTTCCTCACCCCAGAGCCCCCCCAATCTGTCTGAACAGCCATGAAATACAGACTTAAAAGTGGGAAATCATTCATGGCTCTTTCGACAGAGGTTACACTTTACTAGCCAGTCTGACATTGCACTAAACGCTGACTAAGTTCGTTTTTTTTGGCTGCATTGTAGACCTAGATACACCCCATGCACATACACAGTGCAGGGAAAATAAGAGCAGAGCAAGCCACTGCTGCACATTACTAAACCCTTTACCTCAGGTCTCTCCAGCTCTTTTTCCTCTCCCAGCCTCCAAAGCTGCTACACTGTCAGTATTACAGAACTGAGACCCACTATTTTTTGCTGCAATGGACTGCAAAAACAGGCAAGGCGAGATATTTTCAGAGAGAATACTTCATGCAGTTGCCCCAGATACCACAAGAGAGGAAAGGGGGAAGGTGCTGAATGCAAAAAAAAACACACCGTTCATCCCTCACTGACCATCAAATGTGGTAATAATTCCCATAACCGCACCCTCCCTATAGGACCTCTGAGCAAGCGCTACACCCCTCCCGCCCAACACGACCCTATTTGGACTCTATTTATCTAACCCAAACACACACCAGCACACACACACACAAACCTCCAGACACCTTGACTAGCCAACATATACCCCCCCTTCCCAACCTCCCAACCCCACCTCCTCCTCCTCCTCCTCACCGGGTTGTGTCAGGCTCCGTGGTCGCCCCGGCTCTGTCTCACTCAGGACCCTGGACAGCGACGCACCGACGCGGCTTCGGACGGCTCATAACCTCGGAGATCTGTGACCTGAGCTCCCACTCCCGGAGAAAAAAAGAGCCCTCTTCCCACCGTATACCTAAAAAAAAAAATACAATCAATCCAAGCGGACCCGATTCCCTGCGACTCTGGAAGATTCTCACTGTCACGATTTTTTTTCGGAGGAAAAACGCCGAAATGAGACACTGAGGTCCTTCTCTCTCTCTCTCTTCTCTGGCTGCTCTCCTCTCTCTCTCTCCCCTCACACACCCCCACCCAGCCCTCTCTCAGCTTACACCATTGACAATATCAATGATGTCATGCACAGACTTGCAGAGATGCCCGGATTGTCTTAAAGCCGCCGCTGCTGCTTCTGCTGGTTTGTGCAGGCATGAATGAAGCGCACCGATCAGTCACCAGCAGGAACCAAACCGCTCACTTAAAGCTGCTGCATGCGTTCACATCAATACACTACTGTCAAATTAAGTCTGAAATGACAAAAAAGACGAAAAAGATTATTATTATTATTATTATTGCATGGACAGGTCAGTGTCTTGTGTGTGTTTTAGTACCTGCCCATATTCAGGATGCAAAATGCTCAAGGACTGACTTGTGTAACCTGCCTCCTCTGGTGTTCATGACAAAATACATACTTACTTTATATATATATATATATATAAAATTTTGAACAGTTTGAAGTGGACTATTTGAATTATTCAGTGTACAGAAAAGACTAACTATTAATAAAGTTGAAGTAAATTTGGCTCTTAATATTGGAAGACTCTTAATAAATGGCTGACTAAAATATAATTAAGCAGTATCACAGCCGAGAATATCATTTAATATAACTGAATGGGGAATAAACGTGTAAAAATACGTGGAGGAGACTTTATCACACACACTGTCTCTCTTTGTAAATATTATTATATAAAGGATACGGTCTAGATCTGCTCTATACGATAAGTGCCTTAAGATATCGTCTGTTGTAATTCGGCTCTGAATAAATAAAACTGCATTCAATTAATAAAGTTTTTTGAATGCCCTGACAAAAACTACCAATAAAGTTTGTTTTTTTTTTATCTTTGGAAGGCGCAAAATTAACGGTTAAAAATATAATGAAGCAGTAACACCGCCATGAGTATCATTTAATATCACTGAATAGGGAATAAACGTGAAAAAATATGTGGTAGTGACTTTATTACACTTTTAATGCCAATAATGGAGCGTAAATAAGTTTAACTGAAATTAGCCGTTAGCCTAACAAAAGAAGGCTAACGACATTAATTCAACATCGGTTGGACTAATAAGTAATTGATAAGAGAAGAAACAAAATACAACTAAACACAAACACTAATGTTTTATCAGCTATACATATTTAATTTTTTTGGCAAAACTAAAGTTAGCTTACCTTACATGTTGACTGCGACGTGAGAAGGCAAAGAAACGAAACCCTCACCTGCTAAGCCAGAAATAAAACAGAACAGCTAGCTTAATTTGTCATGAACATATTCACCAGGAAAAAGCATTTTCATCGTATCTTTCAACATGTTTCCATCTCCACACACCTAAAAGCCACTTTCCTTTCCAAAAAGCTACCTTCGCAGGACAGAAAATGCATTATTTGACAGAAAATAATAATAGGAAATGCAAATGAAGTACCGCACAAAACCCAGGTTAGTCAGTGCTAGTAAGGCTAAATTAAGCAACTTTTTCCCAAAGCTGTAAATCAAAGGGGAAATCTTCAACTTTGGCAGTTTTTCTCTGCTTTATAATCACTTAAATTACCCTAAAAATACAAGTTAAAACAGAAAAAAAGGCGGCAGAGTGAATTGTAATAAACTCATGAGATGGCTGGCATTTAAAACAGCAAAAGAAAATGTGCTATGACTTCCTGACATCCTCTTAAGTGTGGAAACTTCCATCGCACAGATCAAACAAACAAACCACCACAGACTTCAATTCAACCTTTATTATCTTGTTCTTTTCTGCTTTAAATTAATTTCCTCACCTTTCTGTAACATCTGAAATAAATGAAAACATCCTGAACAGGAGTGATAATAAAGACTGACTTAATTTAAATTGATACATATTACCAAACAGTAAAACATAACATGTAATGTCTTTAACGTGTCTGTAAAACACTGTTCCAGCTCAGCTTGGTATGGTAGGATTTGGCATCTTAACAGAAATGCCTTCAGTTGGTTGCTTCGTCTTAAAAACAAAATATCATTCTCTTATTGCATTTGACAGAAAAAAAAAAATACAAACAGGAACAAAATGCTGCTAAAAAACACAACTTAAGAGACATATGCAATAGTGCCAATGTTTTTGAACTTTTTAGCCATCACAACAATCACACACACACACCTTTTCTCTCAAATGCAAGCTGTCAGATTAATATCTATTCACTTCCCTGACTGGAGCAGATAAGTGTTCAAAAGCAAGCGCACACACACTCACAGGCTCACACACAAACATTTCTCATGAATCTCTCATGGACAAGAAAGGAAAGAAAAAAAAAAAACATTCAACATTGGAGCAATAACACAGACACTCCCGATCATCATCATCATTATCTTCATCACATCCTCCTCCATTCGGTCATACTGTCAACACTCCTTTCATGCACACACAGGCAGGCAAGGAGGGCACCTTGTACAGCGAGTAAATAAGTGATCATAGTCATCATTAACATCATGACAATATATAATAACCAACTTGATTTCTCGAGTAAGAAAAAATACAATAGCGAGGTCAGTGTTTGAAGGGCAAAACCAAAAAAAAAAAGAAAAAAGAGGACATCTCTGGATTTCCACAAAGTTTCATACATTTCTCTTTTCTTTTAAAACACAAATAATAATGATAAACAACTGACGTACATCAACAAGGAGATACAATTTTGCTTGTCAAATATAAGAGCAGTGTATAACTGATGAGAAGGTGTGATGCTGCTGACATGGCGGGCGGGCGGCCGCTGGGTGTTAGCCAAGGCCACTGCTGTTGTAACATTTAGTCGTCCTGTAAGGTCTGTGTAGTCGTTGTGTTGTAGCTCTCTTTCAAAACATGGAGGGATTTGTGGAGGATGTGTCAACAACAACCCCAGAGGCATATAGTGCAAGTTTGGCTAATGTTGTTTTTGTTTAGATTTTTTTGTTTTTGTTTTTTAATACCCTGGGTCCCATGTTGATGGCATATTTCCACCAAGGTAGAGGTGTCGGTACCTACTAAAAACGCTCTCCTTTTTCCAGATCTCAAAAGTTGCTGATCGTCCGTTTGACTCAGTAGTGTGGCGCCGTCCCAAATTTT
Organism: Lates japonicus; assembly: GCA_033238685.1. Taxonomy (NCBI): domain Eukaryota; kingdom Metazoa; phylum Chordata; class Actinopteri; family Centropomidae; genus Lates; species Lates japonicus. The sequence goes on from BRZM01000030.1 coordinate 3,991,858, forward strand.
CTACAAACTCCATATCCTTCCCCCACTCTCAAGCTTCCAAACGTGAGAACTCAGAAGTACGCCTGCTAGGTCTACGAGGGCTCAGTCTGCAAGTCTGAATTTTTAGATTCGACCATTAAATAGTAATACAAAAGAAAAAGAAAAATTGTGGCACACTAAAAACAGCAATAGCTAAACTTGTTGACATGTACGACTCTGGCTGAGCCTGTCTACAGTGCATGCCTGAGTGATCGGGTCTCTGAATGCAGATGGTGGGATTTGGAGTAAAAAGACAAAGAGCTATCCAGTTGAGTCCTAAAGAGTTTAATGGATTTCACCTTTTTCCCCGGTTCAAGTTTTACTGTTGTCTTCATTTAAAGTTAAGCGGTTTTAATGTGTATGTGTGAAAATAATGTGTGCATGTACTGAATGTAGCCTGTGTGTCGTATGAATGTTGGGTGACCAGTGTAGCTTTAATTCACGTCATCTCTGCATGTAAATGAGCACAGAGTGTGACATATGTATTACAACTTGGGTGTAAAATATATATGTGTGTGTGTGTTTGTGTCAGTCGAACCCTTAGATGGAATCGGCCCCCCCGCCCAGCAGGTCCCCTGGCAGCAGCGAGGCGGGGCTGCCCATCTGGTGACGATCCTCCAGCGCCGGGGAACCCCAGAGGCTACTGCTAGGGTACCCCGCCCCGCTCATCCCACCCATTCCCCCCCACAGGCCCTGCCTTCCGGCCTCCACGCCTCCAGCCCCACCCACCCCGGTCCCGTTGCTGCTCCACTGGGCGAAGATGCCCAGCCCGGGCCCCTGGGTGGAGGACTGGTCCGATGAGCTGCCTGTGCTGTCCAGACTCTGCCACCCGGAGCTGGAAGGCCCGGCTCCTCCGTTTCCTGCTCCACCAGCTGAGGATCCTCCTTCTACTCCTCCTCCTCCACTGCCGCTGCCTCCTGCTCCACTTCTCTCACAGCTTCCTCCATTACTGTTAGCCCCCACCGCGGAGGCTGCCGTAGGCCCAGAGCCTGCAGATCCGGCTGTGGTTCCTCCGCTACCTGCTCCTCCGGCCTGGGAATGTGCAATGTAGCGAGCCACATCCTCTTCACTCACAAACTCCGCCAAGATGGTGGTGTTACCCAGAACACACCTGGCATAAGAAAAAAGTTTAACAATTATAATTTCAATGTAATACAAGTTCTTGTTTTTATGAGGTACTGTTTTCCCTGTTTCAGGATTTAATAGTTGTCAAGTATTATTGAATATAAAGAGGATTCTTATTCTGGCCTCACATTTGAAAGTTTCATCAAAACCAAAGTAAAAACATCAACATTTAATAAATTTGATAAACGTTTATTACAGTGCCTCCCACAAAAGTCAGCAAATAGTTTGACAAATAATGAAAAATTAAGTTTAGCTTGGCATCAAGACTGGAAGCAAAAAAAATCCACATACCGCCACATCTAAAGTTCACTTATTAACACTTTACACAGAAGTTTAAAAATTACACTTTATGATTTCATAGGGGAGTTTTCAGAGTTTCCCCGTTTCCAGTCCTTGTGGTAAGCTAAGCTAACTGGCTGCTCACTCCAGCTACATATTTATTATCCAGACATGACAGTGACATTACAGAAAGGTTGTAAGAGTCTTACATGTGGAGTGCGCTCTGGGCCTTGGCTGCCTCCTGTTTGGATCCGTAGCGAATCAGGGCTGTTCCCTGGGTCAGGCCAAGGTGAAAGGTCAGCAGAGGGCCGTGCTGCATGCAGATGGTCCTCAGTGTAGAGCCATCAATCTGCAGGAATGTACAAGATGGACAACGGTGAGTGATAATGATTTGCTGAATGCAGAGCAGTGTTTCCACGTGGCATTACTTTTTTGTGTCTCTTTATGATAAGTGTGCAACAAAACAACCACGACTAAAAACATGTTACTCTGGTTTTTCCTCTCAGTAGTTTCAGTTGTCGTATTTGTAAAAACGTGTGTGCGTGTCTACCTGTGGTGTGAGGTTGCTGAGCACCAACCAGCAGCTTTCCCGAGAGCTGCCGTCACTCCAGGTCGAGCCTGTAGAGAAAGAGAGAGAGAGAGAGAAGAAAGAAGTGTGAGTTTTCCACATTCCCTGTAAACACAACCCTTTCTGTTTTTCCCCTCACTTCTGAAATGTAATAAATGATGAATAACTTTGACTGCTGCTTTAACCGAGGCTTGGTCTTCAAATCAAATATAAATGGACTCTTAAGTTCAAAAGAGCACTGTGTTGAATCTCAGCAATCAGAGCGAGGTGTTTTGTTTTGGTTTTTTTAAATCTCCGGTGGACATTTAAATCAGCTGAGTGGGGAAAGGGGGACAACCCTGTAACTGAAACAACATGAAAAATGAGTTAGGGCTTTACCAGTGGTGCTGGAGCCACCGCCCCAGCCCCTGCCGGCCAGTCTAGGGGCTCCTCCTGACCAGGGGGAAGGCGATGGCTGCTTCTGACTAGCTAGTCCTGGAGGTGGGCGGGACAGCTGGGACTAGCTGCTGCCACGACTGGCTTTCCAGGACTTGTGTCCAATGGGCTCTGGGGGCCAGCTGGTCTTGTAGTCTGTGTACTTTGCTGCCGGGGAGGGGGGACAGAGAAGTGAATGAGGGTGTGGAGGGGTCGTAAACAGATAAATGTGAGATCATACCTGTAACAGCAGCAGTGTTGTAATCAGAGATGTGTCAGTCAACGATTACTAATACGCACTGACATTATGTCTGTCTCACACGGCAGGAATAATGTGTTTTTCCTTGTTTGGCGTGGTGTATGCTCGTGTGTGGTTACCTGAGTTGTGTGCGTTGTTGAGGGGACTGTCTGAGGCACTGTAGGGCCAGGCACCAGGTGAAGGCAGCAAGGTGTTGAGGGGAGGGGTGGAATCTGTAAACAGAGGAACCAACCAACCAGTAGTGTTAGAAATGATTTTATCACCAAATGACTAAAAACTATTCCAACAAATCAAACTCATACACATTTATGCAGACTTGTTTACTGGCTAAGAAACTTCTATTTGACACAGAGGATAGAGTTTTGTGGTGGGAGGGGCCACTGGTTCAGTGTCTTTATTCCCATTTCATCGTTTTCTTTAAAAGTTTCTGAACCAAGAAACACAGGAAACTCTCTGAATTCATCCAAAACTGAAACCCTGACTTTAAAAAGTAAATATATTTAAGCTGCATATGTTTCCACTCACCGTTAGTGGCAAACAGAATTTTACATAAAGTGACTGGATGTTTGTTGCTGAAGTGCATCTTGGGAATCATAACAAACGTCTACCTTCAAATTGTTATGTACACATACTCGTCTGTACCTTTGACTTTTTACTCATATCAGATATTTTCAAACAGAGTTCCAGGGACTTCCGTAAGCGCCGGCTGTCAGACGGGTGGTCGGACGTTTAAACATTTTCAGGCAACTATTTTCTCATTGTTTCAGGTCACGTCACTGTTACTTTTTGATACTGCTTTAACTATAATCTTAAACCGGAGGAAGGATTTATGTCATTGGACATCTAGATCTTAGGTAATCAGAAAAAGGAGCAAAAATCCCCTCTCGATGTCCTCTGTCCACCCAAGAATGTCTCAGAGAGACATCAATTATTCATGTGAAACTACTTTATTCAGTGTTTTTACCAGTGTTAATTATCAGGTCTGTTTGTTTTGGAGAGGAGGAGACCTGTGTGGATAATAATGATGATAACACTGAAGGAATCTTTACCTACAAATGACACAACGTGACTTGTATGACTTGTTTAAGAATGCAAAAAAAGAACTCCCACAAAATTCCACACCAAATTACACACACAATTTTGGAAACTGAAGAAACATAATAACCCCGGGAAGCTTAGAAAAAACCAATCAGTTAAATGACACAGTAAATTAACTGCTGGATATTGTTCAGCTCAAGCAGTGTCATCACACAAACGCCGTACCTGTATTGTCTTGTAACAACTGGTGCTCAGTATCATTGAGATTGGGGGACACCGCGTTTCCCATCATGCTCCCCGGGGTCATGTAGGGGTCGGATTCAGGGTCGACGCGGTCGATTCCCTTCCAGGGCACGCCAGGCTGGAACTCTACAGAGGGAACACACATGAGGTCTGTTGAAGCCTTTTGTTATCCTACTTTAAACCTGCGTGGATCTTCTTTAACTTGACACTAACCTGGGGGCCAGCTGGGCGTGGCAGCAGGCTTAGTAACCATCTTGCCAGGGGTGCGATGCCAGTTGTCACTCAGCCCGTCTCCAACCATCATGTCGTACTGAGAGTAGGGCGAGCCCCCCGGCATCTTTATGGGGGTGACGGGACCTGGGAGGTTGTCAGAGGGCGATGGTAATGTGTGTTACATCACTGAACACCAGATGGGTTCACAAATCACCTCAATATGTGACTTCACATCTAATCCCATTAACGCTCAATGTGCCTCAACGCTCATTCATCCCAGGTCTTATCAAACACAAGGTTTGTGTAAAGAAACAAACAAAACAAAAAACAAGCTCACCATTTTTATGGAATGCGTTTTCAGGTAAGGATGTGTCTGGAGAAGAGTGGCCCTCCATCATCCATTTGAAGCGGGACTGCTGACCCCCTAGGTCCTTCATGCCACCAGGCCCACCCACCACAGAACTGCCAATGTCCAGACCTGGTAAGTTCACCCCAGAACCAAAACCTGCTCACAGGAAGAGACACAGAGAACAGTGGCAAAAATAGGGAGGATTATTACTTGAAATGTAGTGCAGCTCATAAATAAAAAAAACAGTGTAGGAAGAATTGCTCACCAGAGTACGGTCCAAGAGTTTTCTGGTGCAGGTCAGCCACAGACCCTGCCAGACCTGGATGGGGCAGATGGTCAGCCACAGGCAGTCTGGGACCCCCTAACCCACCTCCACCATGGTGGGAGGGGGAGAGTTTGGAGCTGCCGCCTAATCCCCCAACCTGCTGCTGCTGCCTCTGCTGCTGGAGCACTGCCATGATCCTGGCCAACTACGGAGACACGACCAAAAAAAGTCAAAGTCAGCATCTGGAAGGTGGAAGTAAAAAGCTAACAAAGGAGTGTGTGGTATGTGGGGATTACTCTGTATGTGTGTACCTGTTGAGGGTCAGTCTGCTGCCGCACGTTCGGCGTGAATTTCCTCTGGTTTTGCAGCAGCTGCTGTTGCTGCTGTTGTGGCTGCTGCTGCTGCTGGAGGAGGAGCTGACAAGCCTGAACAAACGCAGACAGAACGAAACAGAAAAAGAAACAACAGAGGAGTGAGACGGCAACAGAGACAAAAATGTAATCTGCACAACAGTTTTCAAGCTTTACACTGACAAACCCATTTGTCAACTGAATGCTATGCAGACCAAGGAAGTGCAATTTTTTCTGGGCTCCTCTAGGAGGTGATCGTCATTATCCAAATATTTGGACAGTGAATCACAGCTTTAACAAAAGTTTGTTTTATGAAAACATCAGCGTTAGAGAAATTTGTGGAATGATTTTGATAGAAAACAGAAGATACAAGGAGAGTAAAAACCCAACTTTGTCATGTGCAAGTATATATATACACACACACACCATCTATCTGAATAGTACAAACATATGTTTCAGTATTTTGAAGCTTATTATGAAATTTCCACATCCATGCAGTGGCTTTCAGAGATGTATTGTGCTGCTTCTCACCAGTTGAAACTGAATGTGAGGTGGGTAGATGCTGCTGAGCATGGCAATATGCTGGGGGGACAGCTGTGGAGGGAACACACCTCCCCCGACTCCTGCCACTCCTCCCACGCCGCCAACACCCCCCACACTCCCGCTGGGAGGGGGCATCTGCTTCAGCACAGAGCCTGGCACCTGGAGAACAGACACAACGGTAGGCAGGCACACCTGTTACCACAGAAACACTCTGGTGCTGTAACCAGTGGCAACCACATTAGCTTAGCGTTTCTTCCAAATCAACATTGATTCTCTTTCATGTTCTCATTAGCTGGTGTTAACAAGTGACTCGACCTGAGTGAGTGGATGTAATTGATTCAATTCCTGGACAAGACATGCATTTCACTTTGTATTCTTTAAGCAGGAAGCATGATCAGTGTTGTCCTGAGGAGTGATTATGCACTGACTAATGGACTCCATGAACACACCCAGCAGAGCCCCTGTTGTACAAGCCCATAGAAAGAAGAATCAGGCAATTACACATTAGGTCAGAAAGCCTTTGACGTATGCAAGCGACCTGGCGCGTGACCTGGATATACTGTGCTGATCCCACATTGGAGGCAAAGTGCAAATAAAAGTTGCACCACCGTCGCTTCGGTGCAAGTTTTTACCTTAAAATCAACACGTGCTAAAAGAATGGAGCTGCGAATGTCATCGAAAGCAGGTGTCTGCATTTACTTTTCCCACGCAATGTAGTTTTGTTTTCGCTCATCTTGGCTTCATAAACAGCACGTGTCAACACATACAGTACTAGCAAATTCCATGTTGGTTTCCTTTAGTCCTTGGAGTATTTTAAAAGAGCTTCACCACAACAAGAGGCTCAGAAATTGCCCTTACAAGCAAGAACACAGAAGTGGATATTTCAAAAAGCTAAAGAAATTTCCAACCTGAAGTAACTCTGCTTCTTTAACTGGTTACTTAGTGTCAAACATAAACAGTAAAGATGACTCAGCCTACAACTGACACCCACATACTTCCTGTGTCAATCCTAAGTGTGAAACATATCAGGTGAAAGGGTACTGATTAGCAGAGTGAAGGCGAAAGCTTAAGTACCTGAGGTGACAGGAACTGATGAGGCACTTGCGCTCGTATCCCTGGGGACTGGTTTATGGGTGCGACACTTGGCTGGTGTCTTGACTGAGCCATCCCTCCACCGCTGCCAAAGATACTGTGACCACCCTGTGATTACAGATGGAAAGTTAAACCTCAGAAAATCCATAACAGCAGAGAAATAGACACGAAAAACACACTAATACGGAAGAATGTGACATCAAAGTGGAGAAGGAAAATTTATGGGGGTGTAACTATGAGATTATCTTTTACGAGAACAGACAACTACAAGAATCTAGTGTAAAGATGGTGGGGACAGAAACAAGAGGAGCGGTTATCTTACTTGTCTAAAAGGGATAGTGTGGTTGAAGAGGGAATGGGGCTTGTAGACAGTGGGTGGTGAGTACAGAGAGCAAGGACCCTCCTCCCCAGGGCACCCATCCTGATTGGTCAAAGGCAAGGTCTGTCACAATGACAGCCAGGGGAGAGACCAATTCGAGTGGTAGTAAACGGAGGGGGTGAGACAAGAAGAAATGGGGCAGACCAGGAAGAAAAGGTAGAAACACAAGAGGATATAGAGAATAGTGATAAAGGACAAAATGTTATCTAGACATGAGAAAGACAAAAAGATTGCTGAGGTGGAAGAGGGGCCTTACCTTGTCGTAGTAGGACCCATCTCCAGGTGCTGCCTCTTTGGAACCAGGTGGACGATAAGCCATCCCCCCTCCTCCTCCTCCTACTCTTCCTCCCTTCCTCATGTCTCCATTGTAATCGTTAATTCCCATGCTTCTTTTCTCCGCCTCCATCTTCTTCTCCTGGAGAGAACCCGGAGCCAGGTCGAGGTTCGGGCCACTGGGATCATCATTCTGAAAATAACAACCATCATCATCCCCGAGCATTGTTCCACATTTCTTCCTTTGCCCTGCCAAAATAAAACTCAGGTAATAACTAAAGAGCTAAGACTTTTTCTGTCTTACCAGCAGCCCCATGTTTGAGAATTGCCTGTTGATGGGATTCATCCATGAGTCTCCTCCGCCAGCCTTCAGTGGACCCTGAGAGACAAATACAAAGTGAGTGTTTGCTCATTTTGATTTCACAGTTTAAACAGAGGAAAACTGTACAGTTAAAGGTGGAATTTCTTTTTTCCCCCTCAACAAATATCACGCTTTTTCTTTTGAATAAACCTTCAATTACTTTTATCAAGATCTATCTTCCCCCACCAGTAACTCACCTTGTTGCTGGGCTTCTTCCCGGTGTGGCTCTGTCCCCAGGCTCCGCCGTTGCTTCCCTGTCCCCACGACGAGCTGCTTCCCTGGGAGCCGGTGCTGTTCCACATGCCGCCTCCCTCCTCCTCATCCTCCCAGCTCGAGTGACGCGAGGCTGCCACAGAGCCTTCTTTGTCCCCCCAGCCATCTTGCATAGACTTTGAACCTGCGAGGAGAAAAGTTGTGATTCAATTAAAACTCATTTTCAGCTGGTTTGATGGTTTTTTTTAAACCACATACAGTATGTTTTAGTTTTAATTGATTTTCTAACCAGATTTGATGGGGTTGGAAGAAGGGTTTCCCCAGCCTGTTGTCTTCCCTCCAGCACTGTCAGGGTCTCCCCAGCCTGTAGGGGCATCACTAGGTTTCCCCCAAGCTGCTGTGCCGTTGTCCACTGTAGGACTAGTTGGAGAAGTACCACCCCAACCTGACGGACCTGCAGACACAAATTGACGACACAGGTTAAGATGGAGAAACCTGACTGAGATCCAACCATTTCCTTCAAGTCTGGGCTCCATTCTTGCAGATGACACCTGAACTGCTCTGTGTGTTTACAGTTGTTTAAACAACTGTGTATGCATTTCTCTGATTAGTTTTTAGCTTGATGTGGTCTGGCACATTGATCCTGAATCAAAGCATGTCCTCTGCAGTCCCAGTATTACCCATAAAATACACACTTACAGAAAATGTATTTATTTAACCTCAGCTGTGCTTAGTTAGAGCACGAACTGACGGTGCAGTATTGTGGCTGGCTGCTGTTGCTGTGGTTTTTGAGATCAAACTGCGGAGATAGCGAGCAGCTGCCTGGCTGGAAAAACAACTGTATTTCTCATGACTCAGTTGTTGCTCTGTTAAACTAAACTTCAACATAAAACAGCTGTATGAAACTTTCACATACAGCTAGCATATGCAATTAATATTTAAAGCAAAAAAAGGAAAAAAAGAAAGATATCAAGAAACAGGTTTGCTAATCAGATCTTCTCTTTTGTTCCTCCTGTCTTTACAATTTAAGAAAACCCTACTAAAAATAGAGAAACATATGAAGCTTTTTTATAATTCATAACAGCTTAAAAATCACAATATTGTGGCCAAATCCATAGTCTCTTAAGGCTCACCCATAGCTGAAGTTTTCCCAGGTCCATGGCCAGTGTTGAAGTCTCTGTTTCCTCCGAGTCCTGCAGCCTGCCTGCTAGGCTGTTGCTGTATTGGAGGTCCCTGCTGCTGCTGTTGCTGCTGCTGTTGTTGCTGCTGCTGCTGTTGTTGTTGCTGCTGTTGTTGCTGCTGCTGGGCCTGACCCTGAACATGCGGCTGCTGGCCAGCAGGGGCGCTGTTCTTATCCCACAAGTTGACCGGCTTGTAGTTGTAATGCGTCGGGTCGCCCCAAGCCGATGTTCCATCATCTATCTCGTTTTTCCTACTAATAGACTGCGGCGAGGGTTCCTCCCAGCCGCTCGGTTCAGATCCGCCTCCACTTCCTCCAGGGCCGCCAGGGATGGGTCCCGAGTTCCAGCCTGAGCTTTGGTTCTGATTCTGGGCTTGAGAGATGGGTTTCCTCCCCCCGCCCCCTTGCATAGCCCCTTGGTCCAATGCTTGCTGCAGCTGTGGATGCTGATTGCGGGGCTGTGATTGTTGCTGTTGCAGTTGTGCCTGTGGGCCTGTGATGGAGCCCAACTGGCTGTTTGGCATCTGGTGCATTTTGTTTCCTCCACTCCAGGTTTGATGGGTTTTTGAACCCGTTGCCCCCACGACACCCATCCCGCCTCCTCCGCTCCCTCCTCCCCCTGTGCCCCCTGCTCCCCAGGTCCTCCGGGGAGTACTGTCATCCCAGCTTCCCCAACCGCCCACACCTGAATCCCCACCTGAGTTTCCACCTTTCTTCCTCTCATCCTCCCATCCCCCTCCCCCGCTATTTGATTTGGACTCTTGCTCTCCCCAGTCCCTACCTGCCCCAACTTGTCCGGATCCCCACCCACTTCCTCCTCCATTCCCACCCATTTCTTTCCAACCGCCTGCCCCTTTCTCCTCCTGACTTCCTCCCCAGCCTCCACTCACTGGGTCACCCTGTTGCCCAAGATCACCCCATCCTCCTCCATTTCCTCCTCTGCCACTGTCCCTCCATTCCTCACTCCCCCAACCCTTGGCCTCCTGGCTGTCCCCAGCCCCTATCACTTCTCCACCCCAGCCTGTAGCCTTCCCCTGCTGGTTATGTCCTGGTATTACCCCAGGCCCCATACCCGGTCCTGCTGTGGTCGCTGGCCCAGATTGTGAGACGCCAAGATTCCTCATGTTGGAGCCTGAAGGTGGTGGAGCTCTCCCAGACAGAGAGGCCCCACTACTGCTACTGTTGCTGCTGCTCTCCCAGCCCTCTCCAGAGGACCCAGCAGATTGAACCAGGGAGGGATTGAGCCCCGGCCCCATTGAATCACTGATTAGGGTCCTGGGTCCACCAGAATATTGAGAAGAACCAGAGAGAGAAGATGGGTGTTTTGATGTAGCTGATGATGATCCACCTTTGCTGTGTCCTGCTTGTTCTTCAACATCCCAGGCCGTGTTTTGTCGGATCTGTGTTTGGCCCCAGCCTGTGTTGGACAGGACCCGTGGGTCCAGATCAGACCGGCTTAGCAGGTTCTGTAAGGCAGTTTCAGCGTTTGGTGCCGGGCGGCGAGGACGACTGTGACTGCTGTTAGGTCCACTCCCGCTTCTGGAATTTCCGCCGCTGGATGAAGATCCTCCCCGGGCCCCCTGTCCTCCTCCTCCTCCACCCCATTCCCCGGTTTCACCCTCTCCCTTCTGATTGTCCCAAGCTCTGGTCATAGTGGTGGCTGTCGAGGAAGACGAGGAGGTGGCCGGGGGGTTGCCAGCTGTGCTGCCCCCACTACTGCTGCTGTTACTGCTGCAGGCTCCACCCATTCCCTCTCCTCCTGGATTAGCTCCAGAGGAGCTCCCACCCCAATCACTACCAGAAACTCCTCTCTCCCCTCCTACTCCTGATGACCCCCACCCTCCCTGAGATACCCCAGAGGTTTGACTACTGTTTCCCCCAGTTTCAGCACTGCCCCAAGCACTAACCCCACTAGTGGAACTCGGATACCCCCAACCCGAGGTCCCATTATCCCCTTCAGCAGCTCCGAATCCACCTGTGCTGCCTCCTCCACCCTCCCATCCATCAGTCCTTGAGGCACCCGTTTTGGAGTTAGCTGCAGGGTAAGAAGGCTGGCCTCTCCATGAGGAGGCAAGGCTGTGGTCTCCCACGCTCATCCCGCCGCCTCCAACACCACGGTCCATTCCTCCCCCTATCCCTTCCCCCCCTGCGATTTTTGGTCCCGCTGATTCGCTGTCCCACTTCCCCACTCCCATCTCTCTGTCTCTGGATTGCATTTGGTGAAGTTGGTGCTGATGGGTGCTTGATTGATTCACAGATAAAGGTGGGTGACCCCCCAGCACCCCGACTGCCCCGCCTCCCAGCCCCAGGGAAGCAGAGTTGTTGGCAGACAAAGACCCTCCAGGGCCCTGGTGATGGAAGGAAGACGGACCTCCTTCGCCTGCAGCAGCGGGCCCATCCTGCTGCACCAGGGCAGGCCAGGCCGAAGGGTTGGCATTTGGATTGAAGTTGGCACCTGGAATCCCACTGCTGCCGTCGACGGGGCCACTGGCATCATGGCTCCCTGGCACAGCGGAGGCTTTGGAAAGTGAGGAGGGCTGTTGTAGCAGAGGCCCAGCTGCAGCTACTGCATTCCCTCCTCCAAGATGACCCTGGGAGGCAGCCGTCCCCCATGCCACACCATTGGACGACTGCATACATTCATTGGGCAAAGAGAACGAGGAAGTGGGTGAGGATTGGTTGCCAGAGGCACTGATGCTGTTCACAGGCATTCCATTGTTGCTGCTGCCCCCTCCAGCCCTGGTGAAAGACGCTCCTCCCCCATCACTGCCAGCGATGCTAGGCCACTCCTCCAGGTCGTTGCCATCGACAATCACCTTCTCCCTGCCCTGAGAGGAGGTCTGGCTGCCTGAGCTCGCCCCCCACATGGAATTTGCATAATTAGAAGTAGTAGTAGAAGCAGCAACTGATGATGAGGTGAGGGCCAATGAGGAGGCAGCCGCACCAGAGTCTGTCAAAAGAAAGAAATGTTGAGAGAGATGGTCTTAAAGAATCTTTAAAAAGAACGCATCTCTTCTAAACGTGACCCACAGCATTCCTAAATCTTACCTGAGACAGCAGCCATGTTTGCATTTGGGCCATCCCCTCCTCCTCCCCCTCCCAGCAGCATGGAGGACAGTGGCGGCTGACCCCTCTTCAGTAGCACTTTATGGTCCTGCTGGCAGCGGAATCGCGGCGGCACTTCTCTCGGCATGTAGCGCGGTTGCTGCTGAGGCGCCTGGGCTCCGCCTCCGCTACTTGTGCTGCCGTTCCCAGCAGCACTGGGGCCGCCAGCGGTGGAGGAAGAACTGGTGGTGGAGGTGGGCTGTCCGTTGGCCACCGCCAGGCGCTTGGCATTGTTGCCGCCCTGTGACGGGGTGGCAGCGCTGCCAGGGCCCGAGGTGGCTGGGGATGGGGAGGCAGAGGGGGTGGGTCCAGGGCTGGGGGAGGCAGAGCTGCTCTGAGTGGCAGGAGACTGGGTGGACGCCGGCTTGGTCAAGTCTGGCACTGTGGAAAGGGCGAGGAAAACAGAGAGACAGAGGGGAAGAAATTAAGTCTCATTTAACCAAGTGCATCTAAAGAGAACAGTGTAAAGTTAATCTTCTGTAAATGTTAACATAGTTTGATATAAAATAGATAAGGAAAGGGAAGATACCACACTGTCACTGTGCTGCTTACCTTTGTTTTTTTGTTCTGTAACCTAAAATAAACAGGAAAAAAAGTACATTAGTTGCTAAATCATTCTTTCAAAAGCGTCAAAGTGAGGACAAAAATACACTTCATTTAAAATGTCAAACCTCTGTGAAACAACATGATTTGTGAAGGGATGAAAAAGAAAGTATAAGACAGGAGACAGCATGGGGTTTACAAGAATGACACTGGAATTGTGGGTAGATAAAGAAAAAAACATTTTCAGAGTCTAGGTGTGCCAGGATAATAAATGGATCATTGCCCACGTTCAAGATCATGTAGTTGTTGAGACTTGCTGTGTCTTTAACAGCGTTCTGCTATCACTGACAGACGTAATTTTCTGTCTTCTCCTCACTTCTTCCATTTCATATTGTCAAAACAGCAACAACTCACAATTTAAAACTGCTTCCAGGTCAATTAAGTCTTTCAGAATTGTGCTCATTGCAAACTTTTGTTTTCTTAAAGAAACATGTTGATTTATTTAAAAAAATCACTCCATTTAGAATGACAACGCTTCATCCTGAAGTAGCATCATTCCATCCCAAAAAACAACCATTTGAGCTGAACAATAAAAATCTAAGTGTTTGCCATCACATTTAATATTAGCAACCTCATATTGTCATGAACCAGCATCTGGCAGGATACAGATGTGAATTACATCTACCCAACTAGTATAAGACAACAGAATATGACAAAATGATCTGCAACAAGCACAATCTTTTCATGTCAAGTTAAATTTCCCTTAAAAGTTCAAAACTATCATTCACACATCCAGATTTACCTATGTACAAGTCCTACAGTGGTTTGAGTAATATTTACATCCAAAACAGTAAATAAAAACAGCCTGACAATACAGGAAAATATGAATACAGTTTAGTCTTAATTCAGAACTTACACAACATCAAATAAGACGAAACAACACCTAATCAGAAAATTTAAGGGAAATAATATACGCCAAACAAAATATAACATGATTTGTTCTCAAAGGTTATCAAACTTGCTACATGTTTGTTCAATGGTGTTGAACACAGATGGAGGAAACTGCAAGTCATTGTGTGAAGCAGATGCAAATCATAAACCCAACATAAAAATTTTAAACCGAATGTGGTTCCCTTTTGAATCAAATAGTTTTTGCTATTTTAAAAGGCAGCAGTGTCTGTTTCGGCTTGTTACGTTGCTGGCTAGTTAATCTGAGTGTATTTCAGTGATGGAAGCACCATTTAATCCAGCATATTGTGTGAACACACAAAAATCTACTTAATTTTGAGTATACTGCTGACCCTGGAGTATTAAGCAAGAGCTGACAAAATGAACACACTCACCTTCTGAGAGGCTTCCCTTTTCCTTTTTTCGTCTTTTTTCCTTTTCTTGTCTTCCATGAACTACTGCTCCTGTCCTGATACTCCTTTCTTCTAGAGAAAAACAAAGGAAAATTCAATAACATTGCCACATGGTCACCATTTTAAATAGTGTCTTATGGGTGTAAAGGAAATTACTGCCTCAGACAAACGTACAGTTAATGATGACTGCAACTAAACTCAAGGAGAAAAGACAACTTCACAGCTGCTACATTGCCACATGAGCCTTCATTCATGTGTTTAAACAACAATTGACTACATGGTTGATTGGATGAATCAGCCATCAGGTGCTAGAGCTAAGAATACTGCTAGACGTGGGTAACAAGTACAGTAATTATCCCTATCAAAAGCATGCAAAAATCTGTAAGCCGATCACACTCATAGGTTCAACCAACTTTAGACGGTTTACAATAGGCTCGACTCAGTCAGCCAGTTCATTTTGTCAGCAGACTGGCCGAGTCTGCATGTGGCTGAGGAAACCATAACAAGTGAGACCCATGCTCGTGCCTGAATTGTTACTAAGATGGAGTATGAGCAAAAAGTCAGTCAGGGTTAGGCTCTTTAACGGCTGGAAGACAAGAAACATGTGCCATCCAAGAACACCAAATAATGCACTGTCATTTGGATTCCCGATATAAGAATACAGAGCAAGCTGGTATGGACTACTAACACTGTATTTTTAATCAGATATGTCTATTTTAGGGTTGAGTTATGAGCTCTGAATGTATTCATAGACAAAAAAGTATTAGTAATGTAGGTAGCCAGGCATTCTCTATTCCTTTAATTTAGCTGTAACAGTCCAACGGGCTTAGGAAATGTTGTCACTCAACTTAAATATATTGATTTAAAACAGCAGCAACAACCAAAATCCAACAGGATATTTCAGCTCACATTCCCATGTCGAAATATAAATCGTCCTTTTATAAACTCATTAGACAACAGAGGGTTTGACTGCATTAACTTACTGAACTTCTGAGCCCTGGCGGTGTCTGTCTTATTTGATTTCTTTTTTGCTTTCTGCCATAACAGCTCCAAGAGGCAGAGACGAAACGAGCCCAACATCCTACCTGAAGCATTTCTGACCTCAAGCCAGAAAGCCAGATAAGATAGACTGATTATTATGAGCTGTCAAGACCGCATTCAGCTCTAGTCCAGCTACCCTTCAAATCACGGATAGAGGCTACACAAGCTAATGTTACCTTACCTGTTGTCCTGTCAACGTTGTGACAACCTCAGCGGTATTTAGCTAGCTAACGCTGCAGCACAGAAATCACAAAACCGTTCGCGAAAAAGCAAAGACACCGAGGTGGTTACCGTCCCTTAAACTGAACCGTGTATAAACGGAAATAGCAAACCACCGTCATCCCAGTCCTTACAAGTTCATACAAGCGACAATTTTGATGGCAGCGCCTGGTAGACTATTTCGTCGATGGCTAACATTAAGGAGTGGTTTCTCCCCATAGATACGGCACAAGCGCACACATTAACAAGCTAACGAGACCAACCTGCGTAAGTTTAGAAACTGCTCTGTTGTGTTTACACAACGGTCTTAAACAGCGAATACACCGAGTCACATACCCAGCTCTGCTAATGCACACACACACAAATACTGCTACATCAGTGCTAATGCTATCGGACGTTAGCTAGCTGGGTAAGCTAAGTTGCCTACTGACAGAGCCTACAAGTAGCCAGGTTAGCGGCGTTAGCTTATCTTAGCTACCGAGCGCAGTTACACGGTCTTTCATCAACACAGTTGTTCCTGTCATTTTGCAAGCATACAGATCACATGTTAAAAAACCCTTAGAAATATCAGCCACAAATACAGCTACTCACCTCAAGAATCACATATGAAGAAAAGCTAGCGTGCTAGCTAGCTAGCTTAGCTAAAGTGCTTCAGTGCGATTTTTTTTTAGCTTTTTGAGGCATTCGTCGAGGCTACAAGAACAGCGACGCCTGAGCAGATAGTCAAGTAAGTGGCAGATGATGAAAATACACGCGTAATAAGCTACTGATTTGTAAATAAGTACTAACGTTGTAATAGTGTAAACCCTAATGTGCAGAAGAATTTAAATTTCAAAGCGCTGTGGAGTCAGTCGGTTGACGGGCGGCCATTTTGCTGCTCAGTATGAAGCGTCTCCAATGGCCAGCCTCTGGCAGCTGCGTGGAAGCTCTCTGACTGGCTGGTTCCTACCGAGAGGGATGCATAAAAGACGCTTATTGACCTTCATAAACTTTTGACAGTCAAACTTGGCATTACTATACATGCTTAGCAGTTCAAGCCCTCCCAAATACACCCCTTAAAGTAGCCACTGAGGTCATAAACAGATAACAGTTTGCTGCTGTTCGCTAATTCATAACTGCTGCTCATAGCTTTCTCTTTCTCAATAGCATGGGTCCGAGGAAGAGAGGAGCAAGGAAAAGGAAAACTGAAGAGGCTTTGGAAGGAGAGAAAGAAGGGGAGGATACCGAGGAGAAGGAGGCTGATGGGAGAGGAGACAGGAGGAGGAAGGAGCGTGGAAATAAGAAATACATTGGAGCTCATGTTGGCATTCAAGGTAAGGTCTAATGCCACCTCCTCCTAAGTAATTCTAAAAGACATCCACTCCCTCACAAGTCTTATGCTGCCTCTTATGTGTCCCCCGCAGGTGGGATATGGAAAGCAGTGGAGTCCTGCACAGAGATGGGTGGCAGCAGTTTTGCCCTGTTCCTGGGCTCCCAGCGATCATGGAAGAGGCCTGCGCTGGACCAGACAGCCGCAGACAAGTTTCGGGAGCAGGTTTCCATGCAAGGGTTTGACCCAGCTCACATCCTGCCTCATGGGTCTTACCTAATGAACTGCGGGTCTCCTAAAGAGGGTTTGTCATGCACTCCTTCAAATTCTGTCCTTGGCTTTTCTCCCTTCCTCTCTCACTCTCAGTTCATCCCTCCAGCTGTGTCTCCTCTTTCTCTTCTGACAACCTCCTCTGGTTTTTCCTGACATGTTGCGCCCAGATGTGTTTGAGAAGAGCCAGGCCCTGCTGGTGGATGAGCTCAGCCGCTGCAGCCTCCTGGGCCTCAACCTCTACAACTTCCACCCCGGCTCCTCGCTGGGCTCCATCACCACTGAGCAGTGTGTGGACAAGATAGCGGGCGCCATCAACCATGCTCACCAGCAAACACCTGCCGTGGTTACAGGTACAAGGAGTGAATTTTCCCCTGCTATGCCACATATTTTTGCTGTATTTGTGAGGAATTACTGAACAGGTCATATTCAACTGAATTAGCAGCGTGTTAGCTGTAGGATAGATCTCATAATCACTGCTATAAAAAAAAAAATTCAAGAAAGACAGGAACTTAGCGGTAACATGACGCCAGATAATCAGTAGTGCAGATGTGCCAGTTGCAAACACTGCAAAATTATGTCATGTAGCAAAGGGGAAAAAAAGAGTAATGACAAATGTTGAACACAGGAAGACTGCATTGGCAAAGAGAAACCTCATAACACTGACTCACAGGCATTTAATGGGATATTTTCTCTGAAACGTTACAAACTGTAACCTCAAAAATAACACCTTTTGCTGATCTTGATTATAGACAATAGAAAGTTTCCGCTAGACATTGCTTTACTGAGTGTTTGAATCTCAGTGTTGCAAGAGATCTTAGTCAAAGCCAAGCCCAGTGCGCACACATTTGATTAGTGGGTTAAATCCCTTTGTGTGTACTTAATAAAATCAGGCTTTAATATGTTTTGAACCTCTTCAGGAAGATTAATGTTTCACTACCACGAGTCAATTATCAGGCAGCAGACATTAGCATTTTTTTACCATCTCTTACAAAAGCATTTGACCTCAGATTTACCTTTACTGACTGCAGGCTTGTAACCACTGCTGCATTACTTGTGATTCACGGCACCAAGCACAGTCTTTTTGACTCGCATACCCCAAATGCCACCGGTGTGACAAGAATACACTGCAGTGCAATGCCTGCAAAAACACTGAAGCAGCAGCAAAAAGCGCCCTCAGGCTGTGCTTCAGGCACGAACAACAGCAGCCAGATCAATGTAGGGTGTGTGTTTTAAGTGTTGTAGCAGGCTGAGGGACATGTGACTTATTTAAATGGGTGTATCAGACTGATGCGGTGCCTTCTTTTGCGGTCAGTGTTGGAGAACATGAGCGGTCAGGGCAGCACAGTGGGCGGTAAGTTCTCTGAGTTGAAGAGCATCATAGACAAAGTGAGAGACCAGACCAGAGTAGGAGTGTGTCTGGACACCTGCCATGCCTTTGCAGCAGGTAAGTGAAACCGGCTGAGCTTTTTTTCTTTTCTTTTTTTTGTTCAATAAAATCAGTAAAGGATGGTTAGAATTCCTATCAGCAGTTGGCATTCAGCACCATTTCCTTCCCAAAGTCAACACAGTCTATGTTTCAATGGGCAGTTAAGTGAACAAGGGAAAAAAATGTTTATCTCTGGTTCAAGTTTGGAAATCTCCTTCATAATCAAGCTTAAAACAAGGCTGCTTTTGATTTGAAGGAGATGCATGTGAAGCCATAAAATATTAAAACTGCCTTGGTAGGATATGACCTGGCTGCAGAGGGAGGAGTGAAAGCCATGCTCAACGAGTTCGACCAGGAGGTGGGGCTCCACTATCTCAAAGCCATCCATCTCAACGACTCCAAAGGTGCAGTCAGAAGAAATATTCAGCAACTTCCAATTACAGTACTTGCAATGATCAAACTGAGTCAATAAACTCTGTCGTTGTTGTTTCTATCTTTTGTGATTTGCAGGTAAACTGGGCTGCAACCTCGATCGCCACGAAGAC
This sequence comes from Lates japonicus, assembly GCA_033238685.1. Classification (NCBI taxonomy): domain Eukaryota; kingdom Metazoa; phylum Chordata; class Actinopteri; family Centropomidae; genus Lates; species Lates japonicus. Next base: position 4,010,842 of record BRZM01000030.1, read on the forward strand.
ATCGGTAAAGGTCAAATTGGAATCTCTGCTTTCAGAGACATTGTCAATGAGCCCAGACTAGACAACATCCCCCTGATCCTGGAGACGCCTGGACGGTGAGATGCAGATACAAGGAGCCTGTCTATATGAGAAAAATATGGTCCTAACAGTGGAGCTAGTGGAAGAGTCTGTAGCCCTTATTAATTGAGGTTTTTCTTTCAGTGTTTAGTATCTGTTTTGCAGTGAACTTATAACACAACTGTTCTGTTCTTCCCCCACAGGCCAGGATTCGAGTACGCTGAGCAGATTGAACTTCTCTATTCGCTCTGTGAGAAAAAATAGGAAACGCATCTACTGATGTACTAACACGGCTAAAATGAACTGTGAGAAACCACAGCTCACGTCTGTTAAGAGAACTGAAGTGTCTGAAGGACCAAAGTGGAAGAGTGGTGGAGGCTCAAAAGTTGTGTGGTTGTTAATCAGAATGTTAAAAGCTTCATCCAGAAATGTGTTTTGTCTCTGAGTGTAGTTAACTGTAGTTGAATAAATGTGTTGTTGAAAGATTTTTACCTTGTGCAGAGTTGTCGTGTTCAGAGTGAACCAGTAGAGGGCAGCAACAACACACAAATGCATCAAACATGGAAAGCCCCCTCAGTGGCTGCAGACACGAAAAAAAAAGTATAAAAATCCAACTTGTGAGCACATTTGCATTTGACAGTCATATTTTTAATGGTGCTGTTCAGATTAGTAAAACTATTTAAAAAAATAAAAATATTAGTGACTTTTATCTCCTTATCTGATCTGTTCACAAGCCATTATTTGCAAAACACAAGATCCTTCTCTTAAGGGTTATGTAAATATGATTTAGATTTACAATAAACACCACCATGAGTGCAATCAAATTTATACAAAGTAAGTTTGTTTAATAGTAAAAGTAGAAATTATACGTCTGAGAGAGATCAGATAAGTTTGCAAGTAACTTTTCCCACATATAACATTTACAGAAATAGAAAAACACTAAATATAAAGTAACAAGTATCGTTCTGAGGTAAAATGCAGTGGCAACAAAATGTCACTTGTATTCAAAATAATAAAATGTGAAATCTCTCAAACAGGACTCTGGCATCAACTAGAAAATGGTGCTATCATGTCTCTAATGACCATCTCATGTACATCCATATCTATCTAATCTAACACCACACACACACCACCCCTCATCCATAGCTCTCACATTCCTTTACAAATTGGTCCAGCTGTCGAATACCAACACTTGGGTGCAGCTGTTGACCCCTGGGAGGAGAGCAATCGATTGTCACACCTACTCTTAACACCCCATGGTCCACATAAACATGCATGTACACACACATACACAGGGAAAATAAACGCCCTGACATCGGAGACAAGGAAATATAATTTTTTTTAACTTGAGACTGAGGCTGAAAAAGCTATAAGAAAGCAAATATATAGAGAAACAGGGAGGGTAGGGGTTATGAGCTGATGTGACGATGTGTACAGGTGGTTGAGAGGCATGTAATAAGGTGGGGAGTGGTGTTGGGGGGGGGGACACACACTCCTCCATCTTATATCATTACATCAGGTTAACAGTAATGTTTTGTTCCCTCCATTATCTGGGAACTAAGACTTTAATCTTGCACGTCTGACTCTTTTGTTTGCATGCAACGTTAGTAATGTTGGAGTTTGAACTTAATCTGCCGTTACATTCATTGTGGATAAAGTGTAAAGTAAGAGCAGGTCCAGACAGTATGTCTTTCAGTATGTTAACAGAGACAGGAAGTGGAGGTGCTTGGCCCAAGAATGTCTCTGCTCTCAGGTCCCACCCACAGGAAATGCCTGTCCAGCCTGTTTGAGTCTGCACTGACGAAAAAGAAGTCTCCTTTTAGTGGAGTTTGATTTTCTGATGAAGGAAAGGATGGAGTGAGTTTGAGTGATGAGGAGGCCGGTCCTGGTGCTTGTATCCTCCATAGTTTAGATAAGCAGATGTGTGATGGTTTTCAGAAGGTGTTCTGGTGATCTGGTTGGGTCAGGGAGGTTACAACCCAGGGAAGCTGAAGACTAAACAGTGAACACACATTCCTGAACTCTAAATTAATCATTTGCTAGAGGAGGCATGCAGAGGAAAACACGCCAGTGGGAATATAAAATGCCAATCCGTTCTCTAATTATTTTAAGATGTGGGGTATTAGGTGGTTCTGGTCTAATGTGTGCCCATGTTTTGTGAGCGCTTGTCCAGCCGTTGCTTCTCCTCTTTCTCTGTCATTACAATATGCTGCGAATATTTTCCACTGCAGCCTTAAGCCACTGATCTAATTATACAACTTTGTAAATACTTCCAGATATCTTCGGTTAGACTAGTTCGGTGTCTTTCCAAACTCATATGCAGAAGGCTTGTGAATTTCTTGCTGATGATCCTCTCACTGGGCTCAGTTTCCATCGGACTGATAGCTGCTGTGGGAAATGGACACAAGCCTTTAACGGCATGCCAAAGCAAAGATGGAAACAAGTCTCAAAAGATAAAATGAAGACATTGTTTCTGTGTTTGTCCTCAGTAGCTCAAAGGAGGGGGGGAATAAGAATTACACTGGTATGCATGCACCACAGTTTGCATTAATTCATCAGACTAAAAGCCTCTGTGGATAAAATTCCACAACGTCTCCACCAGATCGGAGGAAGACCAATATGGAACTGTGTACTATGTACTTGTGCACAAACTAAACCTGCTGTTGGTTTTCAGCTCCTCAATCCCCCTATTTTCTCCTCATTTATTTCAGCTGAGGGTCATGCACTGGAGCTGCTCAGTAAAACCACACTCTTCGACTGAATAGCTCCACTGGGACAGTTGCGGGGTTTTGGTCGCAAGCACTTGAGACCAAGCAGTGGGGAAGGTGATGTGTTCACTCCCAGACTCTTTCAGTCCATACAGGGAATTTAACTGGCAACTTTCAGGTCATAAACCCGCCACACTTGACCTCTAGGCTGCTGTTAATAAATATATAACTGCTTTCTTTTAGAGGGATATAAGAAATGTCATAGCCGTGCTTTCATAACCCACCAAATTGCTCACAGTCCTCTTACTCATTTCAGACAGATGCCACAGCAAAGCAGCTTGTGTCACTTAGACTGCATTAGAGAGGAGCATTGTCTGTTGGAGATGCTTTTGATTAAAAAATAAAATATGAACATGAACCAAATATAAAAGAACCAGTGATAGATTATACTTTTAAATTAAAAACACATTAAGAGACATCACAACAAAAGATACTTTGAGTATGCTAAAACAGACGATTGCAGATTTTTCTTTTGCTGACATACAAATTTTACCTCTGCAAGATAGAAAATGTTAATTTGTGAGCTTAAGATGTGGTGGGAGGTGAATTTTGTTACGTTTGGATGTAGCTAGGCTAGATGATTCCCTCCATTTCCATTTTTTTATGCTAAGCTAAGCTAACTGGCTGTTTTACTGTTTATAGCAGTTATGTCATATTTGTTTCACATTAAGTCAGTCATACACATAGTACTGTTCAGTTTTTATCTGTGGACATATTGCTACACTGTTTGCTACGTTGTTATCAACTGGTATTGTTAACAATGGCTAAGACAACGGCTAATCCACAGTTAAATTTGAACAGCTTTTTAAGAACATGTTTGTATTAAATCAACGTTAACAACTGAGGTGTTCTTCAGGTGGGTGCATATTTATTGTCCTATACTCTGAAAGACCAACTATAAAAGGGCTCTGTGGCGTCCCGTTTCCTGACTTCTCAACTGAACTTCATATTTAACAAACAGACATGATAGTATTTTCTTTTTCTTCCAGCAAAGAAGTTGTGCAGTAACTACTATCCTTAAGAGTAGAAGAATCTGTATTAATAACATTTGTTCATTATTTAGCTTATCTGTTTGCTTGCTAACTTTGGTTTCATGCACTGCAAGTGGGAAGTATGTCCTGTGCGGGTGATGAGTTGTAACTGTGACATACAGATCCTAATAAGACGGAATCAGATATATTTTTCGTCAAAATCACACTCAAAAAATCTTTTTCCTTTCAAAAGCTTACCTGTCATTTCGCACCCTGGGAAGCAAGGTGTGGATCAACAGCCTCTGGATTGCAGTGCATTTCACGCTTTGTCTCTTCCTCAAGCAGCATCATGACTTTTTAAAAAATCTGTAAATTCAAAGTTAAATATAAAATTATTAGTGAATAAGATCAGTGTTCATGTAGTTAAAACATCAGGTGAAATTATGTATTAAGGTTAAACCAGTGAAGATAACTGCAAAGAAGAGATAATAAAACAGACAGAGAGAGAGAGAGAAATGAAAAGAGAGGACTGTGTCGTGACCTCTGTTCCAGTGTGGCTTGAGTTGCAGGCTGACCAAACTTTATCAATCTATACCCACAGTCTATTCTCCATGCAGCTGGTTTGGAGGAGATGCCACACAAGCAGCATGCAAAATCACTCTTGTATTGCCTGGCTCACATGCTCTACAGTACAGTTCGGCGCACAGACACACACATGGCGAAGTGCTCAGAAGAAATAAAACTGAAGGGGCAGTTGGAATTCATTTCAACACAAATCCTTTATTGTGCACCTCAGCCCGGCAGCAGCAGCAGCAGGCATCATAAGGTTACCTTTGAATGTGGCATTTCATTTCCCCTGTGTGAAAAACTTACAGAGAGTGAGGCTGTGTGCATTTGAATGCTATGTGTATTTTAGTGAACCCCTGCGTGGTCCAAACTGTGTGGGTATCTTGTGGCCTGGGTGAGAGTGTTGTAACAGTGGATGTGACTATAAACAGAAAAGGTTCACGACCAGCGAGGGCACTGTGGAAATGCTGAAGCGACAAACGGCTTGGAGAGGGAGTGACCTCCTCGCCTCTCGAGGGTCTGAACCTGTATCAGCTCTATATAAGGAGACCCACTGTGGTTCTTTTCTCTCCCATTCCTTCCATTTGTCCTCTCCTCTTCTCTCCTCTCTCCCCTTTGGATCCCTCTCTCACCGCTGGCTCGGGTGAGGAATGCTACCCAGTGGTGGCTGGGCAGCCGGGCCCACGAGGAGACAGGCTATCCCTCGCAGCAAGCGGGAAAAGATGGGAAAGAGAGAGGCCGGGGAGGAGAATGAAGGAGCAGAAAAAAGAGTTATGATAGAAGAGCATTGAATAAAAGAATCATCTCACTTGTAGCTTTACTTATCTACCTATGTTCCTGCATCTTATACTTTTTAAAAACTGTGATCTCCAAGTAACAAGAAGCAAGAAAAACCTGGTTGTTCATGAAAAACCTCAGAAAAAAAAAGATTAACTGAAGGAAAAATCCACTTAAGTACTTTTTAAAAAGAAGGTACTGGTTAAAAACAGAGATCATGATCTCTACAGCTACAGTGGAAATGAGATGTGTCAGCAAATTAAAAAAAACACTAATTTTCAGGTTCTTAGCTCCACCACAGAATCAATGAGAATTGTTGAAAAGGCACAGAGGCAGATTTCTCCACTGGTAGTTTCCTCTGTAGTCCATAATGCAATATAATCTGGCAGAGAGGAAACTCAGCGACCTCTTCAGAGGCCTCTTTGTAATTCACTCAAACCACGGTATTGTTCTGTGTCCAATGTCCACTTTTCAGTTTGAAAACTGCACTATGGTACTGCCATCACCCTGTCCACCTCTCTAGTCATCAATAGCAACCTGGGAAATGCTAATGCTACACTGAAATGCTACACTGAAAAAAATTTAATCACAACTTATTCTGTGAATAATTCTGATGAACAACATGTTGAAACTGGAGTAAAAGAAATTTTGTGAGTTCTTAGTTTTCTTTTTTGTTTACCTCAGTGGACTCCTCTGCTTTAAAGGAGCTATTTGGAAGTTTTGCTATCGCTATGTGGCCAACGTTAGCATTAGCAGCTGTTTACTCACCAGTCTAGAGGAAACTTCAGAGTTTAGCATCAAACTTAATTTCTTTACCTGCTAATAGCCGTCTCCAGCAGTGGAAAGCATGCTGCCAGTTCTGTCACTTCTTTTCTTCTACTGAAGTTAGCATGCTAACCAGCTAGCTGTAGCCAGTCTCGTCACTTTGCGATAGCGAGTCACTGCGCTGCTCAGAGGGCGTTGTTTTACCTCTTGTATTATAAACGCTGAAGGCAAGCAACCAAGAAACTTCTTCGTTTGGCAACAGAAAAAACTTACCCTTTAAAGTTGCTAAATTCTTTATCTGTTAAATTCATAATGGATAAAATGAGTATGTTTAATGTTAAAGCAGTCACTTGTGATGATGAACCCACAGAGAATTACCAACAGACTCTGCAGTTCCCCCTCAGTTTTAGCATCTTTGTCTTGATTTTCTGGCCCATAACTCGACTGTTTTGGTTCACTCTCTGAGCTCTCATCAACCACACATTAAACAACCTCCTCCACACCTAGTTTCATCCTTTTGAGCATTTATCCAGAGACATCAAGTCAGTTCAGCTATTTGAACTTCACTGTTTGGGAGCAACAGTGTTTTTTTCACCTTGTAAGTTGGAAAATATCAGTTACCAGTGTTTTTCCTAAAGAGAAATACCGTCTCAGTTAACTTATATGCGATAACAATCACCCAGAGTGTAGCTGTCATTCTCATGCACTGAAAAATACCTGTTTCTTTCTCCTCATTACTGAAATAGAAACTTCAGTCAACCGGCTCTTCACACACACTGGTATTTTCACACTTACAAACCTACCACTGCAGCTAAAAACACTGTTATTTAGATACCGCTGCGTCAAACACACAGAGAACTAATTACAGTGAGGTGAGTGAAATCACACTGAGGCCACCACCACCCCGACACAGACTGGTTCAGATCAGCCTCCACTTGTTGACAAAATGTGACATTCGTAGAGCATGTTCTGCATCTTTCTGGTTTGCATGATTAGGGTTTTTTTTTTTTTTCATGTCTGAAGTTTGCTTGTGTGTGAGTGAAGCCAGCTCACACAGGGTTAGTCCTCCAGGTCACTCATCCATACAAAAAGAGCACAAAGGTCAGACCTGGACATTCCTCATAGCACAAAAACATGCACACACACACACACACACACTTCTGCCCTGACCTCACTGCTATTGAGGCCTTGGACGTCTCTGACCACCAGTGGATTAACTAAGTAAACACACAGTACAGTTTATATAAGCGTCTATGTTATCACACCTTCAGATTCACAGGTTTTGACAAGAGAATCCATACTGTTACACACACACACACACTTACACACTCAGAAAACAGCATTGCTCTGCCACATACCTTCAGGTCTGTAAATAGCCTCCCTTCCTCTTCATCTTTCCCTTCCTTTGCGTCTTTTGACAGCCTGTGTGAATCCATACATCATCCTGTCTCAAAGCCCTGACTCTCCTCTCCAACCTGAAAGGTGACGTGGTCGAGGTCACAGGCAAAGACACGGACATGGTGGTCGGGAAGCCATGTTGGGAGGACTCTGTTGGAGTATGTGTGTGCATGTACATGTGCACATGTTGAAGTGGGGTTAGACATTTAGGAAAGGCAGCTGTGTGTGGAAGATCTAGACCAATAAATCGCCATTAGTGTTGGGCAATAAAATTATAATTATTGCGATAAAATATAACAATAGGTTGATACTGTGTTCTATTAATTATTTATTATAATGTCTACTTTTTTATTTTTTATTTAAATGTTATTTATTCTGTACGCTGCTTGACCTGGGTAACGAATTTTGTTCCTTCATGTTTTTAACATGGTTGAATGACACTAAATTTAAACTGAACTGAATTTCCACGCTTAGATAGAATGAACAGAAATTACTTGCAAACTCCTAATCATCGCAAGCTACATTTAAGATCAGTTAGATGAGATTTTATCATAATTGTTTCTGAACCTCAGAGTTATGAAATGTTCCACTGTTTGTCAAGTGTTTGTCATGTTCTGACCATAAAGAAAAGTTTAAAACCACAATTAACCATCTGTTTTCTTCAAATTTAACTCAGACAGACTCAACACCATCTGTTTTTCTTGACTTCACCATGTTGCAGTGATGTCGCAGTGTACACCATGATGATGTCAGTACACTGTGACATCACTGGTGGGCGTGGTCACATGTTAGCCGCTCTCTACTTGGATTGGGTGGGGTTGTTTTTGTCCTAAATAATTAGTAGCAAGTAATGTATCCGCTGTGGTGGTGTTGGCAGGGGCAGTTAACAAAAGTTGAGGGACAACAATCTGTACAGCTGCATTGATCTCATCCACATGTGCTGCCATTTTTTGGCAATTTTTTTTGTTGCCTGGGATAGCCATCTATTTTTAGCTTGGATGTCCCCGCTCGTTATCCCACCTACGAAGCTCTGATTGGTCGATTGTCTCTCGAATCACTATCAGTTGATCACAACATCAGACCTGTTTGAATTGCTGAAGATGTAGACAGAAGTCACAAAAAGTTTGTCAATTATGATAAAAATGTATGGTCTTTCCACGTATTATTAATTGATTGATTTGTTCAACTTGTACTTAGTTACACTTTAAAAGAGGAAATTACTGGAGTCATATTTAAAACATTAGCTATTAGGGAGTTTAAAGGAGGGTTAAAGGTTATGGGTTACTTGAAGGTAAGAATATGTGCAGTCAATGAAACATCATCATGTGCGTGATGAAGCGATAGGACAGGGAACACGACGGTCTGTGCCAGGGTCTCGGTGTGTTCGTGCAAGTCAGAGTGTGTGTATGCCACTCGCCCGTCTTAGTGCGTTTTCCTGTTTTAGCCCTCGCATGGACATAAAGCGTGGTCTCACAATAGCCCATTGTCCCGTCTCCTCTCCACACTTCCTGTCAGGTCAGAATTCACGGAAATAAGGACACAGTGCAAACAAACAGCGGCGGCTACAGCTCTCCACCCACTGTCGGGCCCTTCAGGAGGAACCCCCATCTTCGACTCGGGTGGGGGTGGTATCAGGAAGCTAATCAGCGTCGCATCCCAGTTTGACGAATAATGCAAGACAGCCACATCTACAGTATGCATGTGGAGTGATGGGAAGTAGAGAGCAGGAGGTGGTGAGGAGTGGAGGGTTGAGTACAGAGGGGCTGGAGTTTGAAGAAGGAAACAAGGAATGGTGGGGATTTCCAACAGAGGCCTTTATGGTTTATAGAATATCAAATAGAGTGTGATTACACCTACGGTGTGTTGGTTTTCTTTGGTGGGAAAGTGGACTTTTCACATTTTTAGGTTTGGCACATGTAGCTGAAACATGACTCCTCTCTTTGTCAGCAGCCTGGGTATAAAAATGTTTAATTTTCTTCATAGATTTTTTGGGAAAATCACCACACAAAGAGTTTCAAACCAAGAACCAATGACATAAATCTGACTTTAAAACAACCAACTCACATGATGTGGTTGTTAGTACCAACAGAATGAACTGAATTATATGACATCCCTCTCACCTTGACAAACTATGTGAACTAGCGTCAGAGTTTGAATAAATTGCTCCAAACATGTTTGGTGTGAACACAAGCCTTTATCTGACAGTCTCCTGTTGACTAATGCTTGTGGACTCCAGGCTGTCAAGTCCAGTGCAAACATGTACTCTGGAAAAAGGCGCTGAATTGACATCAGCTCCTGAAACACTGTTTATGAGTCATTGTGGTCTGTAGCTGTTATATGACATAATGAATGCTGAAATATATTTAATGGTGCCTTTAATCTTCTTAAGTCTGTATTTTGCGTCTGTTGACTTATTTATTTTTTATTTTTTATGAAGCACTTTGTGATGTTCTGCCATTGAAATGCTGCATAAATAAACTTAATGGAGTAGATTGAAAGTTTGGGAAATATTATTTGCCCTCTTTGCCCAGAGAAAGATGAGAGGATTGATACCACACACAGTAGGGTAAATATGAAACCACTGCCACTAGCCTGTTAGCTTAGCTTATATAGCTTAGCATGTAAACTGAATTAGGGGAAAACAGCTAGCGTGGCTCTGTCCACAGTTAACAAAATCTGCTGATTAGCACCTCTAAGGCTCACTAACTTTTATATCTGGTATGTTTAATGCATCTCAAACAAGAACCAGTAGGTGTAGTTTGACACCTTTGAACAGAGCCAGGCTAACTGTTTCCCCTGTTTCCAGTCTTTGTGCTAAGCTAACTAGCTGCTGTCTGCAACTTCACATTTACTGCGCGGATATGAAAGTGATATCAACTTCTCATCTAACTCTTGGCAAAAAAAAAAAAAGGCAAATAAACAATTTCCCAAAATGTTGAACTATTCTTTTAAGAATACAGCCACACTACAGGCTTCATGAAGATAATAATTATTGCAAGGGATACTGTCTTGGGTTGCATTAGATGGTCATGTATTTATCTCCATCACTTCTGTCTGCTGTCAAACTTATGCAGTGTGTAATAATATGAATAAACCTCCAAGTTGTGTGTGTGTCTGCGAGTCAACGATGAACGCGTGGCTGGAGCTAAGCACGGTGCTTTTTGAAGATTATTATTATCACTGGACTTTTCTTTGATCTGCTTTGCTCATCTACTGTGTGTTCAGTGGACTGTGAGTGTGTGTGTGGGCTTGTTTTTACTGTATATGTGGGGTCTGAATGTGGGGAACTATACTTGCGGGGTCCAACAGTTTTGTAGGGACCAGAATGATGGACCCCACAAGTTTAAATGGCTGTTTGAGAGTTAGCAAAGATAGGTGAACAAGGAAGTGTGTGTGTGTGTGTGTGTGTGTGTGTGTGTGTGTGTGTGTGTGTGTGTGTGTGTGTGTGTTTACAGCAGGCCACAGGTTTCTGGATGAGTGTTTTGGCTGTTCTTGCGCACACATATTTTCCTACAGATGAATTACAGATGACAGTATGAATATTTTTTGATACATTTATGTGCTGTATATAAATGCAGAGTATTGTGTAAAATGTCTGATTTTTAATCCTTATTTTTCCCCAACAAATATCCACCAGTAAGATTTATCAAAATATGTTTAAAGGCAATGTTACAGACACTTCTAGTTACAGTTGGTTAATGATTGTCGATCATCTAAAATGGATTAACTAGCAGACATGAAGTCATGCATGCATTTACGATACACATATACAAAACATACATTCATACCCACGAGTGCACATGGACAAACACACACTCGTGCTGCTGAATCCACAGACTGGAGAATAAAGATCCAACCAGGAAACAGTCTTGATGAAAACAAGACATTTGGGATTTTCTTTTTTTCTTTTTTTTGTCTAAAATAGTAAAACAGTCCCTCCTGAACACATAATTCAAGCAAAATCCTGAAGGGAGAGAACGAAGGAAAGAAAGAGAGAGAGCACCTGTGTCCACTGCAGACTCCCCAGACGGACGTTTGGTTCCAGACTCCTGAAAAACACAGTAGCTGCTGTTATTCTAGGAGTCAAATTAGCGGCCGGGCGGCTGAAGGTTGGAGAGGCCTAATTTAAACCAGTCCGACCACTGGGGAGCAGATCAGGCCGCAGAAACAGGATTTACTAACTGGTACTCAATCCCTGTTTTAATGTGCACTGCTGCGATAAAAAAGAGGATATTACTTAGACTGAGAATTTGAATTTAATTAAGTGTTTTTGTTTGAAAGTGAGAATTTGTACTTTATAAAACTGTCTGTTGGCAGGCAGATTGTCTGATTTATTGTCCAAAACTTACACAAAAGACACTGGGCCACTTAAAAGAATAGATGGATTTTTAGGGGAGTTGACTTTTTTCCCAGCTTTACCAGTAAGAAGAAGTCACAACTGCCTTTTTTATGTCTCAGCATGTTTTTTTGAATGCTGAGATTAGCCTGTTTTAGCTTAAGCCATGCGTGTTTATAGGCAACATAATGAAATTCACCCAAAACACAGCTATTCTTTTAAGTACATACATAATAACAGTGCATAACTTTATAATGTTGCTGCACAATTTGGGAGGGAAACTTTTTTCCAAACCATTACTTATAATTTCAGAGGGCTGTTGTTCATTACCTGAAAATGTCTCGGCTCTCAAATGAAAATATGTTACAGTTCACGGCTAGCTCACAGTGATTTCTTTGAAAATGACTTTGGTAATTGGCAGAATTTCTTGGGCCTGTGCTGCTGGAAATGGTTTCGGTATATCTGGCAGGTGTTCGCGCTGTGTGAAAGTAATTTCCTGGAAAGACATCCCCACGTTCGCTCTGTGAAATATTCATCCTGTTTCAACTCACTCGACTCACACTTTCCTCCCTCCCTCCCCCCAGTCTCTCTAATTCTTTCTCCTGCCATGCTTTTCTGCCTCTTACTTCCTCTCTTTACCTTACTCCCTTTTCCTCCCCTGTCCCATTGTCAACTTTTTAAATCTGATTTTGACATCAGGCGCTTTGCTGTGCTTTGCTCTCTAGCTATCAGTCATACTAATCTTAGAAACAGTTGGTCATCTCTGGCTGAAATGACAACCATCGCTTGCAGATTTACCTAGTTACAGTTGCTAAGCTACGGCTGGACAATCACAATTCAAAGGGGAAGTTTAGCAAACAAATGATTCTGCTGTAATTGCTAGAGGTTTAAAGGAGAGAAAAAAAATCTCCCTTTTCCCTGAACAAAAAAGCTGTGATTCATTCCAGTGAAGCATCACACGGGATCACAATTGCGCACTCTAGCTGACTAAGATCATGGTTGAATCTTTCTGTCTCCCAGAAGCCACTTGGAAGGACTCTGCTGAGGCAACAAGCCACAGACAAATTGCTTGAGGCCAGAGAGGCAGCTCTGACACTCTAAGACACAGAGTAAATCACAAGTGAGTGAGTTAACGAGCACGTCAGGCACTGTCATTTGTCGTCACACACCTACTCATTGGGGGGGGGTTTGGAGTCGGAAGCAAACGCAGGGATGGATTTTTCACCGATATAATGAAGTGGTTGGTTAGCTTTAAAAACAATGAGCGGGTCAGTCTGGCCCATGAAGGGCAAGGCTGCTGTCCTCCCATCTTCTTGTTCCCTTGTCTGGTCCAATAACTCCCTCTCTTCCTTCCATCACTCTCTCCCTTTCACCCCCCAACCCTCCCCCTCTCTCTCTGTTGTTTTCCCTCTGGTTGGATATAATTACCCCTTCATCATGCTCAGGAAAGCAAAACAGTGATCTGTATCTCCATATAGGAATGGTGGCCTAGTCTAAACACAGCCACTGTGTTGTAGTGCGTATGCGTGTGTTTGTGTATGTGTGCCGGGATATAAAAAGAAGCAGATCTCAGTGTGTGACAGCAGCAGGTTATGGACAGAAGTGGGTGTCTTCGTCTTTGTGTGTGTTTCCACAGAACAAAATGAAATGTATCTTAGTTAAAGTGTCTTGCGTCACCAGTTTAAAATGTGGATGCGCATAAATATAGTGACAACTTCTTTTTTTGAGAAGATGAGATAAACGCCGGGATCAAAAAGACAAAGAAAAAATGTAATTTGTGGTGAAAATTGTTGAATTGAGAATCGTTTCGCAGGCAGACAAATATGCAAGACTGCAGACCACACACGGGAAAAAAAAGTGTGTGAAGCAAAAAAGCAGAAAAGCACTGGATGTCCTGTGTTTTTATCTCACCATAATACACCGCATTCTGGGCTCCCACTGCACAAACACACACACACTTACATGCATCCTTGCCATCAGAGGAACATCCACTTCAGGTCATTACTCTGGAAAAGCTTTTCCAAACAAGTCGGCGATAAGCAAATGCCAAATCGGGAGTGTTTTGCCTCAGACTTGCTGAAGTGTGTGTGTGTGTGTGTGTGACTTGACAGAGGCATGAGAAAGGGTGTTCTCATGTTTGCCCCCCTCCCTTGTGTGTTAATCAGATGAGAGTGATGAAAGCTCCCTGACAGAAAATAAATCACTGTTCAACAAACACAAAGGGAATCTGAAGACTCTGCGTGGTCAAACTGGTCGGAACAGACGGTCAAACGGGAAGATGACGGGGCGTCAAATCTGACAAATCTCAGAATGAGAGTGAGATGTACAAGTCGTGAGAGAGTTGAGAGAAGAAAAAAAAGAGCAGAGTAGACCAAGAAAAATGAAAAACAGAGGGAGAGATTGTGAAAAAGCACTAAATTTGTAATATTGCCTCCCTTTGGGGACCCAGCTCTGAACGGCATCCAAAAACTTGTGAGCTTTTTTGAACAAATAGCTGACATGCCTCAGATCGGAGGTTGTTTATTTTGGGATGGAGCGAAGGAGAGGGAGAGAGAGAAGAGGGATGCAAAGAAAGAATGAGAGAGAGAGGAGGGGGGAGGGGGAACAGGAACAGAGAGATGGATGGGAGGAATTTGAGATTGTGCAAAAGAAAAGAAAGAGAAGAGATGAGATGCTTGGGAAACCTATCAACAACAAGAAGAAATGACCATATCAGCAGTACAGAAATAATATTTTGCTTCTCAAACTCACTGCAACAAAGACATGAAAAGCCTCAATGTCAAGACCTACACACACTGGAAGGATACGAGAAGAGTCTACAACTGTACAACACAAATTTGTAATATTCTCAAACATTTGCAGACAGAAACTGACTTAACACAGATAACATATCAACTAAGGCAACAATCACTGAATACTTTCCTCAACAATCAAACAATCAACCTTGTTTAATGATTAGTCAATCATCTCCAGGTTTATAATAAAAAAATCAGCTACATGGACATATTTCAATAAAAGACTTCATGAAAATATACACAGATCTAAAATAATTATTACCAAGGCAACATTAAAGAATCCCTTAAAGGTCTCTGTGATGAAGCAAGCGTCTAGATATTTTCAGAGTTCAAGGTTAGATTGAGTTCATTACTGAACCATGGCTTAAAAGTGAATGAAATAAAATAAAAATAAGAATAAAACAACAACAAAGCAACACAAAGTCTGTATCTACAAGTTAAACCTGAGATTAAAAAAATCATTCATACAATCAGAATCATTGAAACCTGTAAGTGCAGATATTAAGATAGCAAGGTAAACAAAACCCATGAACATGTGTAACCTATTGTACATATTCATTATTAAATTTTTACAATTACAAAAGAAAATTTGTGATTACAAAGTTTTAAATACTCTGCATTGATTATTTTTTTGGCCACTTGGGGCAGTGCAACAAGCTGTAAACACATCACGAGGCTAACACGTTAGCATCATAAAAACGGCTGCTTATTTACACATCCAACAGACACAGAGCAACACTAGCATTTATTTAGAGTCGTGTCCCTGGTCATCTGATGAATGTAAATCTAATAGTCACTTTTATTTTAGATACATTATCCAAGCATTTAGCTTATCTTTAGCTGCTAAGTGCTGCACGATGTTTACTAGCTAGTTGCTAACTTTGTCTAACTCCAGTTTGGTGCTGAGCAGGTAGTGAACAATGGGTTTTTCTGAGCTTTTTTCCTTTTGCATATTGAAGATAGGAGCGAGTCAAATGAATAAAACCAAAACTGAAAATTAGCTGAAAGATGTTAACATGCTGCATCAAAGTTTTCATTAGTTTTGCTGAAAAAAAGAATGTGTCCTGATTTAACCTCTAGACAAACAAATGTGATATTTAGTGACGTCTTAGTGTGTTAGCTGAGGGTTTATATTCTGACATGTTAATTAATGGTCATCGTGTGGTGTGCTTTAGAACAAAAATCTGATTTTCTGTAAGAAAAAGAGCTTGTTGATTCTGACGCTGGGTGGCAAATTTTTGGTCGCACTAAGCCAAAAAGCCAAAAAGCCTGGAAATGTAGTCAACAAACATCCAAAGGAAACGTCATTTGATGAATCTGCTGTTGGTCTGTTGGTCGTTGGCTGAGTTAAATGAATCTGTGTTGAAGCTGGAGTGAGGGCGAAGCGACCGTTGCCAGCGCTCCGTGCCCAAGAAGTGTGGGCAGGGGTGGCAGCGAGAGACAAGACCGACCAAATACAGACATGCTGTTTGACACGCTCGGCCATGGTATGCACACAGAAAAAGTAATCCTTAGATGCCCTCCAGTGCTGTATATACAGATTAGAGGTGTATATTAAACAGTGTCTATGCTTAAAGGACATTCAGGCCTTTTTTAACTAAACAAACTATGAATCTGCAGATGCTCTAATGATAAAGTTGATTAAACAATTAAATGAGTGAAACTGAATTCATCTGAAAGCACAGCTCGTCAAACACCAGATCCTGATTGGCTAACAAGCAAACAAGTAACCAAAAGTTTCACTTAATTTAGTCTAATGATTGTGGAGTGGACCACCAACATGGATCATTCCCCAAAGTTTCATCCAAGTCCAAGTCATGAAGGAAAAGAATAGATGTTAGTAATTATAATTGAAGCCAGAACAGGGTATGTATTTAAAAAATAATTCAATACCCGCAAATTTAACCACATAACAAAATCTTTCTGTTAAAAAATGGGTAAGCATGGGATAGCTTAAGCCTGGGTGAAATGAGGAAGGGTGTTGTCTAAAATGGTGAACTAACAGTGGCTGTCCAGATTGTATGTGATTGTGTTTACTTCCGCCTGCCTACGTGTGAGCACTGTATGCTGTGTGTGTGTGTGTGTGTGTGTGTGGTACCAGGGGGTGTGGGGGCAGCAGGGAAGTGTGGTAGCTCACTCAGAAGTGGCATGTGGCTGCGGTGTCATCGGCTGTGGTGAACGCTGGCAGACTAACAGGCCACCTTGAAGCTTTAACGACAGACAGGCCTGTTATGAGCCTTTGAGGACGGGGGTGAGGATGCTTCTGTTCCTGTTGATAAGGCTCTGTTTCCTGTTGGACAGGTCAGCGTGGGACCATTGACATGTGCATTTTATGGGGCTACACCTCCTGATGGCTGTTGTTCTCTGAGTGTTGGATGAAGTTTTGCAGCAGTTACTCATGGAGCAGTTAATTTAATGAATGCTGGAAATGCTACACACAACTCAACTAGACTCAACTCTTTGGTTTCCCTCAGTAGAACCATTACAAACACAAGCCGACTGCAGCCAAACACTGATTGCAACCAGTCCCAAAAACTGCCCATATTGTGTGCTTTTAATCCTCGATTGTGAGGAAAATTTAAAAACACAAAAACTACATACCCACATCTACCATATACTGGTGAATATTCACCAATATAAAATCATTACAAGAACTTAAAGCTTAAATAATAATAGAGTGGTGCAGGAATGAGTCCTAAAACCTGGATGTATGTTAGCTTTTTGGTACTCCCGGTTCCTTTGTCTCAAAGTCAATGAGTTTTTGGTTAAATGTCTGAAATGTCTGTGATTTTAACACAAGCTCAAGACATTTTTACGTTTTATTCTAAGATATAAAACACATCAGAAATTACCCCACTTGTGATTTTTTTAAAGCTTTTATGCGTCTTAAAAAGGTGGTTAACAAGTGGCTAAACGAGACTACAGAAAACCTGTACTGATAAAAAAAAAAAAGAAGCATAACTCGTTCATTAGAGAGTTTTAGAAGTGCTGGTATGGCAGATTTAGATACTTTTGGACAGAGCCAGCTAGCTGTTTTTCTTAGTTTCCAAGCTTTATGCTAAGCTAAGCTAAGCTAAGCTAAGCTAGCTTCATAGCTGTACAAACATGAGAGTGGTATCAGTGTTTTTGTGTACTACTTATACCACTATCAACACACCTACAGTAAAACTATAGGCTACAGTTTCATCTGGGTTAGTTTAAAAGCTCTTAGTGAAGATGAGCCACTGTTTCATTTAAGTTTTGAGTCACATTAAATTGTGGTAACTTATCAGACATGAAGGGACACACTCATCATCATGAAACAGTTTCATAATTATGTGATTCCCTGTGGCTGATGGTCAGAAGATACTCAGCTGATAAAGTCTGATGAGTATCAGTTGACAGTAACTGGGCGGCATATTTTTCACTCTCTTGTGGATTTCTCTGTCGTTGAACAAATAAAATATGTTTTAGGAAAAACTTGATACTCTCTATTTTAAACCCCAACCTGACTAATAACTTGTTCATTTTGAACATAAAAAGAAAAGCATCAGGTCTTTGTTAGTCATTATGAAGAACTGACATGGGGGAGCCCCAAACACTGAGTTCACATTTAAGATGAAGTTCATTGTTACAGCGCCCCCTGCTTTGGCTGCAAATGAACTGCGTCATCTCTGTTTACTTGTTGCTTCAAATCGTGTCGACAAGTCAATTGGCATGTTGTAGAGAGACATCAAATTGAGGTGTTAACCATGAGGCAGTGTGGGAGCCCCCTTGGTGTGGTCCTCTGACGGCTTCTCTGGTATTTGATCCACGGCCCGCCCCTTTCCTCATCCTCCGCTGCTGCGCCGCTCCACACACCCGGCGCACCAGCGGAGGAGTCCGGCTGCACCGGCGGCTGCTCTCTCGGACCACACCAACCTATATTACATTTCGACTGGAAAGATAATTAAACCGGAGTCAACCAGTCTCCTTTTCTTTGTGGCTCAGTTTCCTGGGGGTGAGTTTATTATAATTTTGACGGTTAAATCACTTTATACTGTTCCTCAGAAAGACACACAGTGAGTCGATAATTCTCTGTGAGAAGTTCATGTGGACTTAATAACACTTTTATTGTCTATAAACTTCATTTAGAAACTTTGAATGTGTCTGCAGCAGTTACCGAATCTAATGACGTCACGGTATATGCTTGTATATGGAATGTTATTTCGTCATATTCTACAGCCAGTATATCCAGTATTATTCTTATGACGTGTGTGTAACATCTCTATAAGTGTTATGGGGTTTTCAATCATGTTTTTTATTTTATCCTTTGATGCCTAACATTGCTTAGAGAGTGAATAAGTAAAAAAAAAAAAAAACAATATAATTTGTTGTATATCAGGAGGTTAATTATTAGCAGTGATGTTTTTTTCTACTAAAGAAAAGCCTCTTGCTATACAGAGAAATAAAGCAAACATATTAGGTTTGGTTTCAGATAAGGTAATTCCATTAAGACTTGAAAAATGTTGACTGAAACCAAGCTCTTATCAGAAATGGTCTTAATGATCAAACTGTGTTACATAGCTGCGTTAAGTTGTGGGTCTTTTCTCAGATCTGTGACATGAAACTCAATCTGCTCTGCAACATATTTATATTCAGCAGCAGAGACAGCAGTATATCATTACTATTTCCCCACTGCAACCTTGGTCAGAATAAGCTCTGGCAGCGCTTTGATTTTTATCACTCTGCCTTGTAATTACAACTGGTACATGACATAACCCATCAATTTTCATACATGTCACTGACGTTGGCACTGACGTTAAGATGTGCTCTGATTCGGGGGAACGTAGTGACATGGTGAAGTTGAAGGTGGTGGCCTTGACGCGTTTTAATTATGGACACAAACAAGCAGCACAGTGTTGGACTCATTAGAAGTTGGGGGGCAGTGGCCTTTTGACCCCTACAGCCTGTCAGTGAGCCATGAGGGAGGCCACCATGTGAAATGCCACACACACACAGTCTGTCATATTGATAGAAGAGCTCGTTGGCTGGTTATAACCCGCCAATAAACAAACACACACAGCAGTGATCAATAAAAAGCCAGTCTGCTTCAGTGATGATAATACAAAATCAAATAAACATGCAGTGATGGATTCAGCCTTCCTTACTGTGCGTGACCTTTTCACATTTAACCAGCTCTGTAATTCCCCCGGCTAGTCCCTCCAGAGTAGGTGTACAGTATATCCTCCTTGAGTAAATGCTTTGATATTTCCACATTGCTCCCGAGTATCCACTCAACTCAGCCTGCAGCAGATGATTAACACGTGTGTAATATGTTTCCTTTACATCCCCCCTCATATGATTTACACTAATGATACGGTACATTTCAAAGCGCTTGATTAAGTAAATGAGTGCAGACGTTCCCTGTGGTTTTTCCTTTCTATTCCTTGTCTTCTGTTTTTTTAAACCTGAGTTATACATTCCTCTAAGGGAGACCCTTTGTGACCTTTGGGCGTCATTGACGCAACCAACCAGGAAAGGGTCAGTTGCAGAGGTGCGAACTATGAATCCAGCTGCTGTATTTGTTTTCACACCACAAGGCTAGCTTTTTCTTGGGGGGCCACACATGCTGGTGTTGGGAAAACTGCTCTGTCGAGGTCTGTTGTCACCAAATGGGCACCACTCATTCATCTAACAACATGATCAAACCACCAGTTAAGATATATACTGAGTTTTAAGAGACTGGACCGATCAATTACTGGTCAACAACCAGCAGGTCATGTGGCCAGCCAGTTGGTCGCTGTTGTGACTTTTGGCTCTGTGGATGGAAATATGGGCAAACAAGCTATCTCTAGCAACTCCCAAATCTGTGAACAAACCTTTAAAGTACTTTGTAAGAACCAAGCTGTCATGATTTTCCAGTTTTAAAATGCCAGGTAAAGTTCACGTTTCTGTTGATTGGCTGCTGTCCAGAACTTGACTACATGTGAACTTTTCAGATGACAGTTGATTTCCCCAGCTCTGAATAGTCTCCACATTTCCCTGTTTTCACTTAAACTACATGATAAGAAACCTAGATATGAACCTTATAATAATCTGTGTTGTCTCGGGTGTAAGTGATGATAAAATGGAAAAATAAATCTGTTGGTCCAGGGCTTCATGTTGAGGTACAGTTGGCAAGTAGCCTTATGCAAAAGTAAACAGTAGTTGGGCTCAGAGTCCGAGAAGCCAACAGCTCATGTACAGAAAACAAAGCCTGTCACTTCACTTTACATAAGTGTTACGCACTTCACGCAAATGTTATGAACTTATCGCAGGAGACCATACCTGCTCAACCTAAGTTACATAGTGTGAGAACAGGCGTTCGTTCAGGGCACAGAGTGGGAATGAAAGAGGTGCCATTCTCCCTATAACTAAATATTGTACTATCAAAATTTTAATCTTTTAAAAATTAAAAAATTAGAATTTCGGTTTTGTTCATTATGGAGCATCAGGGTGAAGGCTGCACTTGGACACATGCCTTTTCAACATGTTCTGTTTAAAACAAGTTAGCAATAAGCTTGTGGAGTTAATGTTAGCTTAACTCACCGGCTAGCTACACCTGATAAAATCTGCTAACAACACTTGTCATTTCAGCTATCAAAATTGACAGCGTCTTGAAAAATAAACGTCACTGCCCTCTGGTGGATATTATCAGTCATGCTAAAAACAAGTTAGCAATGAGCTTGTGGAGCTAATGTTAGCTTAATTCACTAGCTAGCTACACCTGATAAAAATCTGCTAGCGACAGTTGTCATTTCAGCTATCAAAAATTGACAGTGTCTTGAAAAGTAAACGTGTCACTGCCCTCTGGTGGATAGCTTTGGTATTTCTGCACTTACTGTTACTTATTGGCTGATATATACACAAAGATCGAATTGTTCATACCAATGTATCTGTCAGGCTCCAGTGTCTCTGTGTGCTCTCATCACTTAATATGTAAACTGACCATTTTACAACTTTCTTTAAATACCTGTACCATGGTAAAGGAGAGGAGAAAAAACAGGAAAAAAAAGTTTATGTTTGAGTACAGAAAAGATAAACAGAAAGGGAAAGGCAACAATGAGAGCAAATTGGGACTGTTGGTTCCAGCAGATGCAGGAAGCAGAGAGCCTCGGAGAGTATGGATATTTGTTGAAGCATGAAAATGTTTTCTTGGCTAAGGAGGAAGTGTAGCCGTGTTTTACTTGGATCCGGACTGAGCATGGATGGTGAAAATAGGAACGTAATTGAAAGTCAAAGAGTGAGCCTAAAAAATGCAGCCTTATCTTGTATGTTTGTTCACCTGGTTAGCGGGGTTAGCGAGTGAAGGACATGAGAGAAGACAGAGAGAGCGGAGGGAGGGGGAAGACCTGTGATAAAAACACAAAGTCTGTTGCAGAAAAAAATAGCAAAGTAAACATTTTTTGAGTTAAAGTCATCAAAACTAGAGATTATGTGTTTGTGTGAGTGTGTGTGGGCCCAACAGCTGTTGTAGTCAAGCTGTTTCAGGCTTCCTAAGTCAAGCAAAGAGAAACAAAGAAAAGACATGAAAGGGAGAGAAAAAGAAAGCAATTGAAGAAAAAAGCAAGGAGGGAAAGGGAAGTAGAAAATGAAAGAAACAAATATTGAAGAATGAACGTAAAGTGATGGAAAAAGAAAGAGAAGAAATGAAATATTAGAAGGCAGGAATGGGAAAGAAATGAGAGGGTAAGAACTTAGAAAGAAATGGAGATTCAGATCCAAACGTGGTTTCAATCAGCGCCGAGGTTGAGAAGAAGGATGTTTGATGGTCGTAATCGAGAGAACGACTCCACCGACCGATGCTCTGCTCAGGAATGTGTTCGTACACACACACACACACACTCAACAGACAACACACACGGCTCCTATTAGACTGTGGTTACTCTGGTTTATATCCAGCAAAGCCACCTCAAGCAAATACTGTACATAGTGACATGGAAATATTTTATTGAGCTTGTCTGAGATGTATGAACGCACTGAAATCCCCTCTGAACTGAGACTTTCCCAAAGAAAGCAACTTTAAAAACCAAAGCTGAAAGTTTTAATGCAGTAATGCTTTCATTTTAGCGCGAACTGGGGCTGCAACAGAAAAGAGGTTTCCCATCATCCCCGTCTTCCTTTTTCCTCTCTTACTGTATCAGTCCTCCCTCCTCCCCTCACATCTCGCTTCCTCTCCTCATCTGACCTTTTCTCTTACTCCCATTTCTACCTCTGCCCCAAACTGCCATCCTCCCCCTTTACTCCACTTTGAGAAAGTCATCTCTTTTGTCTTTTGTTTCCTCTCTGACAGGAACCAGAACCAGTGGACCACCTGACCAGGGTGGCAGCAGCCGGGCCGTGCCCAGAAAGAGGTGCCCTAACCAGGGGTAACGGCGAAGATGCAGGATTAGCGGATAATCCAGGGTACGTCTGAGTTGCCCCTGTTGAGAGGTCCCCTATTCTTTTCTGATATCCAAGACTTAGGGAGTCAGGCTGCTACTGGGATTATAGTGTTAAACTTAATATCTTTTAAAGACTAAAAATACTGCATCTTTTTTTTGTCCTTGTGGTGCTTTCAAGGCCGTTTTATCTGACGCCTCAGGCTGCTGGCTGCTGTATTTGTGTAATTCAGAAAACAGAAGAGCAAGTGCAAAGAGAGATCACAGAGATGAGGGGAGGAGCTGGATAGAAGCATATGTCCACATGAAATAAGCTTTGCCTCAGAGGGTCCAAATACATGAGGAGTCAGAGGGAGCAACCCCCTCTGAGCTGTGGTCAAAGGTCTTTAACAGGATTACCGGCAGAGACAAAACAGTTTTCTGTAAGCGCACAGCTAGAGTAATTAATGGCCCTGTGTATTCCTGTAATGCTGCATTTTCTTGTTCAAGCTTGATACAGCAAGACAAACTTTTTCCCTTATTCGGAAGAGCATGGGGAGTTGTTTTAATCAGAGAGGTGGCCTGTCACTTTGGCATGGTTCATGGGAACGTGCACATGGCCCCTGCGGGCTCACGCCGTCTCATATTCGACATCACACCTCGGTATACTGGTCCCCTGGCGTCCGTTTGTGAGCTACGATATGGCTCCGCTCAGCGCTGGTATGTGGCGTGTTTCCTCCCTCTCCGCTCCCAGATGCCCCTCTTAAAACGCCAGCCAGGGGAAGTGGAGTGGAGGGCCTGGGACTGCGGTCGGCAGCAAATTAGAAGGGCTGCCTTGGACCTGACGCAATCTCCATGTCCTGAACCATAGCAGGTCATTAATGAAGCCAGACGGGGTCTTTGTATGCGTGGGAGGCTCGTCGACATTTAGCCGCTGCAGTGGAAAGCTTTTAAAGAGAACCAGAGGTCCTTGTCAGGGCTGCTTTATGCTATCAAAATATTTTAGAATTGGATATCCATTACCCTGCTGGCAAAGAACAACACCTGACAAAAGGCCAGTTTTTCGTCTGCCTTCATTACAGACTTATGGAGGGCCTAAAACGACAAAAGGAAGTAGGCTGCCAGTCAAATAAAAAAATATAATAAAATACATAAATTAATACTGCTGTTAGTCAAACTGAAATGAAGCCAATAAGAGAAGCTAATGGAAGATAATGTTATGGAGACTGAGAATAGCTAATTTGTGTTAGCTAGCCAGCTTTGTTAGCATTAGCTTGTCGGCAAAAAAGATTTAGCTACTTTTAAGAGTTTATACAATAACACCACAGCAGTATGGAGTGTATGGCTGATTAACATCACCTGCATTAAAGTTAGCTTCAGTAGGTAGCTAGCTAAAAAGACTGATTCTCTTTATATTAAGGTACCTGTTTTTTCAGGTAAGCTAGTCCTGTCATCGCTCAAATGAACAAAAAAGTGGCATAAGGGAATCAGGAAGTTGATAAATGATTAAACTTACACTAAGACCAAAAATAGGAAACCTAAGAAGTTGAACAATAACTTGAGGTGGTGAAAGATAAACAGAAGAGCGATTTTTATTGCCTTCATATATTAGAGGTGAAGGCTGAAAATAGCTTTTTAAACATTTTACCAACTGTTTGTAAGTTAAAGGAAAACTGAAACTTAATTTTCTTTGATTCTACATTTTAATTCATTATTGTACTTTTTTTGACTTTACTGATTTTTTTCCAACCTTTCACTTTGCCACTTTCAGGCCTCCATACACTGGCAGTCAAGCAGTACTGCCAAGTAGCAGCAGTGATTTTCTTATCAGGAAATTTCATTATCTCTTCCTATCTGGCCGAGCATACTTTGCCTGTTTATAAACAAATCTGAGCCTGCTGAATGAGGCCCACTGCTCCGCTTAAATAGCGTGATAAGTCTTTTCAACGAGATGTAAAATGAACTTGGTGTAACCTTCACGCCAGACACAGCGGCACAAAATGGAAGCAGGAATTCCCTGAAAGTCCATCTATTTCATGGATAAGAGGCAGACTTTGGTTTGTTGCACAGAGGAGCAACTGTGGTCTAAATTTAGATGGTTCCAGACCAGCGGACCTTTGGAACGCGGAACCTTAAAAACCAGCGGAAAGACAGATCTGTCCAAAATGCAGTGAGGTTACTTTACAACTACAATACAGTATTCAGAGTAGGAAACCAGAGTGATCTCTCCCTGAATAAAATAAACTGCAAATGTCATGCATTTCTCTCAACATCCTTCAAAATCAAATACATCCCTGTCTACGTTTTAAAGATAGATGTTTTTTCCCTGTTTTTACTCTCAGTAGATGGTTCCTTGGTGCGACCGCAGAACCGTTTGCAGCTGGACCTATTTCTGAGCTGATGTCGACAAAGCCAAAGCCCAAAGCGAGCCAGGCAACCTGACCACACTCCAACTGGCCCCGGCTGCCTCCAGGAACACAACTGCTCAGTGTTCTCCTCAGTTTATGTCTGTTTAATTCAGCCAGCTATGCATAACAACGAGCTGCAAAGAGTGGGACAGAGCTTGGCCTGCACATGATAAACAGAGACAATATTCCACTGAACTATTTGGCGCTACAGGACTGGAGTGCAACTTTTCAGCTTTAGAAATTACATGGTTTCAAGATCTTGGAATAACCTCTCAGAGCTATTTTTCTGGTCTGTATTTTGGACTGCTGAACTGTCAATGATTTTTGCACAAATCTGAGACAAGAAAACAAGAAAACAGTCGGATTAAAGGTGATTCAAGACGTTGTTTCAGGTTGATTTTGAAGAAGTGTTAAGCCATTCGCCTCCTGCGACCATGAATCTTCAGGAAAAGCTTTCAGGCCTAAAAGGTCTGGTCTCACACTCCCACAGCAAACGCCGCTTTAAAAGCGACCTCACGGTGGACATGATCAGCCCTCCCCTGGGTGACTTCCGCCACACCATGCATGTGGGCCGCGGCGGCGATGTGTTTGGGGACACCTCCTTCCTCAGCAACCACGGCGGGACAGCCAACGGGAGCAACAGGGAAACCGATTCCATCTCCACCCCGGACAACAAGATCGGAGCGTTCTTCTCCAGGACGCTCCGTCAGATCAGGAGGGGCTCCGACAACCGACCCAGAGACGCATCCAAGGATCTGTCGCCGCCGCCTCCCACCATTTCTCCCATCATCAAGAACGCCATCTCCCTCCCCAGGCTGGACGTGGATATGTCTAACGGGAGTCCCACCACCAAAGTGCTCTTCCCCAGTTCTCAAAGTACGCCAGAGGAGAAGAAAAGCTCCTATGGTGAGTATGGTGATATCTGTTTCTTAAAGCTGCTATAATCAGTGTTTTTACATCAACAGTGGATCAGATGACTGTAATGTGAGAGGGGTTTCACAAAATTACACAAGATGCCTCGTGCTCAGTCTGCTAGCTTCTGTATGTATGAAAATTGATGGTTTCATGATGCACTTCTCCCCTTATAAAGAAGCTTTCTTTAATTCTGAGGAACTTACACCATCAGTGTTTTGGATTCCCGAAATAGTCCAGCATATATTCACTGGAAATTTCCTGACATGATGCAAGTTCATCCATTTGTTTCCCAGTCATTCAAGGCTTTAGCAAAGTACATTACCAAATCCCAAAATGGCCCCTAAGATTAAGGGTAAATGGTTTTAATTAAATTACAACAAAGTGAGACACAAGAGCAAAGGTCAAATGAGTTTAACCAGTGTTAACGGGAAACTGCAGAGAAGTGGCAACCATTAGTGGAGCTGCGAGGAAACTCATCCATCAGCTCTGCCCAGTAATCTGGAGACAGATTTGCCCCAGATGTCCTTATGAATCACCTTGGCTCATAATCAGCAGCGCTCGCACTGATAACACACAGAGATCCAGACAGAACTGGCAACACGCCGTCTGAGAGGCTGCTTGAATGACCCACATTAATGCCAGAGTCATGGCTCATGCAGCCTGACCTCCCTTGTGTGTCTGTCTGAGGGGTAAATACAGCACAAAGGAAAGTTAATTTAATTAATGTAGTCATTTTACAAGAAACTGTTTTGACATTTTGGGAAATGTGCTCAAGAGTTAGATGAGAAGACCCAAGCATTTTCAACGGCTACATTTTTACAGATTAAATAAACAAGATAATAACCTTAAATATTAAAAGTTGTTGGTAGGTGAATTTCATTAGCTGTTTCCCTGTGCTCAATCTAACTATGTTAGTGTTTCACAATATGTCAAACTATTCTTTTTGATTAAACAATCAGAATACATGACTACAGAATTCATTTTAAGCACCTAATTCGATCTGTGTGTTTTTATGTGGGCGTATGAGTGTGTTTGCTGTTAAAGATAGATTTTACCTCACGTCTTTGACAAAAACATTTTTTTGTGATACCTGAAGCTACTCTACACTAATTATCCATCATGGCACATGTATGGGAGACGTTTTCCAGGTTTACATCCCAACAAACACTTCAGAAACTGCTGTCATTCGTTACTTCTCTCATATTCTCTGATTAGACTGTGTTAATCTGTGAGATCAGATGCTGGTTGTTGGAGTCTTTGGTTGGAACGAAAAAAGCCTCCAGACTCTTGACCCTGTGCGGCTGGCATTGACAAGTGCTTCTGTAATTTACCGGTTTGGGTCATGAACGCAGCAGCGAGTGGGAGTGTGTGACTTGTTAAGTGATCTGGCAGAGTTAGGCCAGATGATTCACTGTTCACAGAGAGGAACAACTCAGCAGTCTCTGTTTTTTTTACTGGCTTGTCAGCATCAGACAGGATGGGTTTACACCGCCCCCTGTTGGACATGTACAGAAATCATGCTAAGAGTGTGACTACATATAATCTGGATAATATTTAGTTTTTAGTAAGTGTACTGTATGTGGAACATCTTGTGAGCAAAGCAGGTAACAGCAAAACATTTAAAGCTAATATAGTACACGTAACATGAATTTAATCCTCTGAATCCTCCATCCTTGTTATTTAATTTTAATTTAGGAAAACAAATTCTTA
This sequence comes from Lates japonicus, assembly GCA_033238685.1. Taxonomy (NCBI): domain Eukaryota; kingdom Metazoa; phylum Chordata; class Actinopteri; family Centropomidae; genus Lates; species Lates japonicus. Next base: position 4,038,669 of record BRZM01000030.1, read on the forward strand.
AATTTACATATTTATGCAATCCAGATGAATCTCATAGGTGTTTATCTCTCACCATATGGAGAGTATTTTGGGAATTACGCTTGGTTGCTTTCTTGCTGAGGCCCCCCCTCCCTCCGCCCCGTAAAACCACAACTTGTATTTTTGGCATTTACAGCTGTAGATGCGCTGGTTAGAGCTAGGCTAGCTGTTTCCCCTCACTTCCAGTGTTTATGCTAAGCTAAGATAGCTAATCTGTAGTTTCATGTGTACCTTACAGACATGAGAAATGTTGAACTATTCCTTAACAAAGTACAGTCACACAGGTGTATAAGTATATAAGACAAACCACCCTGACAGAATACCTCAGTTTGGACTTCATGTATTGATACCTGTGTGTGTTCTGCAGGTCTGGAGTCTGGTTTCGTCACCCTGCCTCGTCTCTCTCGCCCTGAGCGCCAGCAGCCCTCCATTTCCCTCCCCACTTCCTGCTCCCCCAACATCCACCGAGGCTCCCTGACCGACCCCACCGACGCCATCTTGTCCTCCTGCTCCACCACGATTGTGACCTCTAACCCCAAACCCACCACCACCGCCTACTCCGACTCCCTCCCCTCCCTCACCTCCCTGGACACCTTCACCTTTGACCTCGGCCCCTCCCTCATGAGTGAGGTGTTCGGCCTAATCGACAGCCACCAGGAGGAGCACAGCCACGCCTGGGAGGGAGAGGAGGCGGGGTCGGCATGCGGGCTGACCAACGAGGGATCGGAGATGGACTCGGCCACTATCTCGTACGTGGACTCCCTGCTGAGGGAGGACTGTGGGGGCAGGAAGAGCCCAACATGCCGCCGACTGGGAGGATGAAACTGTGATGGAGGTAAACGGAGTCGGGCTTTCTGTTAAAGTACCTGATGTGCTGATGGGGTCTCCTGAACGAGCCAGACTGGGGATGGGGATGGAAAGCGAGCGGTTCCAGAGCGCTACGAATGTGCTCGCACGCCATTATGGCGTCGGCCTCTTAAAGGGACAGAGCAGGATGGAGGCCGCAGATTCAGAGATGATGATCATCAGCCAACCCAAGAAGAAAATGTCCTACAGCTACATGGATGACGAGGACGAAATTAAAGTCTGAGCTGAGCAAATCTGAGATGTTTTCACACTAAACAAAAAAAAATCTGATGTATGATTCCTCTGTAATTCCAGTCAAATCAATTGTCTAAAATGTTTTTATGGTCAACGAGGCTGGCTCTGTTGACAGGACGATAACAAGAACTACAACCTGAATCCAGTTCCCTTAATACTGGATCTTTAACTTTACAGTTACGCTTCAAGGATGTACAGTTCTGATGCAAACCTGTGGCTGAATGTATCTGAAAGGAGCAAAAGACTTGATGATGAAAGTTTCCAAACTCCACACCGAAATGGAGACTGTTTTGTTTTTTTTCCCCAAAGGTTGTGACTTAAAAAAGACTGAACAAAAAGGAGGCGTGGAATGTGAGGACGCACCAGAGAATGTGGTCAGGATTGGGGAAAACACCAGCATTACTCAAAGTTAAAGAGCCTGTCATTCACTTTTTACTTTATTTTTGGCGTCACTACAATCTCTTGTTAACTTTTCACTCAGGAATACACTACCAGGAAGGAAAAAGGGAAGAGAAGTAATGAGAGATCTGGAATCTCATTAAGATAAACCAGAGAAACATCTCAGTTATTAAACTGCTTGGACTGAGGGAATACGACAAGTTAACACCGTTATTTGCAACAAGCAATTAAAGCCTGATCCATATAACTGTTCATTTTATGCTGCAGACCTATATTGATACTCCATGCACCTTTTATGAATATGAAGTCTGACTCCTGTATTGCTTTTTATAGAAGAATTGTCATTTATATGTTCTTTTATACAACTGTACATGAAGATATCAACTGACCTCCTATAAATATGTACTTAGAGTATGAGCACCTGCAGTACATAGTGCAATTCACATCCATATGCTGCAGTCAGTACCAATGATATACAATGATGATATAAATTGACAATAAAGATGTTTTTAATTAGGCTGAATATCGTTTTATTTACATATAAATTTCATGTATAATAATTACGTACGGTTTTAAAGCGATATCCACCCGAGCTGGTTAAAAAAAGTTTTATTTTTGATAATTACTGTGACTGGTAATCCTTCAAACGGTTAAAAAAAAATAAAAATAAAAAAAAAATAGTGGTATTACCTGTGTTTGTGGGAACATGCTTTGCAGTGCACGCTACTCTGCTTCTTGGACTTTAAACAGCCAAAATATCTGCACACGACCGAACTCCTCGGGTTCTTTTTTTCAGCAGTCTCCTCGTCTTTTGAGCCTTGAGCTGTGTCCGTTGAGGTTTAACACTGTCGCTCGAGTTTTCGTTAACATTTTCTGTCGTCATTTTCTCTTTTATCTCGCTACTATGTGTGCGGCGGTAGCTTTTCCAGCCACGTGATTGGATCAGCACGGCGCTATCCTCATTCTCATTGGCTGTTCGTGTTGTCTGTCAAAACAGGATGGAACGCGCTCTATCGACGTTGTATCGACCATTTGTTACATTTCTATCGAAGAAAAGTTATTTCACTATAATGACCTTTATCGTTTAATCGCGCAGCCCTAGTTGTATCATTCAACAACTGAGGAGTCAAACAGCAATTCAGCCTCAAGGTTAGCTTAAATTATTATTAATATTTTGTAGATTTATGGGAAATCCAACCTAAAAATGCCAACAAAAAAAAAAAGCAACTGGCAAACTTGGCAAATGTGAATTCATTTATTGCTTCGGCTTTTTTTTATTTTTTATTTTTTATTTTTTACCCAAAAGACTTCCTTTTCTGCACTTCCATTGCATTCTGGGAAATATATGTCACCAGTAACTGACAAATAAATAAATGATACTGGTTATGAAAACATGGGTAAACCAAGAAAAGTAAATTAAACTGCAACATTTCAGCTAAAAATAAGCTGTGGAAGATACTGAACAGCACAAACTGACAACAGTGAACAATAGAGATTTTTTTCACAAAATACAAAAGTGTTTTGACTGCTCTTCAACCAACCACAAGAAAATTCACATGATTTGTTCATGACACATGTCATTTTTTCTCACTGCGCTAAAGAAGGAACTTGTTTTGGCTGTGATGGTGGAGGAAGTGGTGGAGGGCAGTTTGGCGCTTTGAGTCCGGGCTTTTTTTGAGGAGGCTTTTTCACACTGGGCGCATGAGCTCGGGGAGCAGGTGTCGGCTGGGTCCTAGTGTCTGCTGCTGCTGCTGCCGCCGCCACTGCCACTGGGGCTGTGGTGGGGGGTGGAGGGGCCTGGAGCTTGGGAGGTCCCGGGGCTTTCGGTTTGGAGAACTGAACTGTCACCTGCTCAGTAGCTTTGTTCGGGGTGAAGGATCTTTTTGCTATATGAAAAGAAAAGACAGACACTGGGAATATAAGGAAGACACCCCTAGAATTACAAGACTGTCTTTTAAAAAAATCAGGAGTCAATGTTATGATGGTGAAAATGTAAATGATCTATATCACATCACTGCATTATGAAGAAGAAAACAGAAGAAAATAATCTCATGCACATTCTCCAAAAAAGCGGTGTTAGCTAATGTTAGCTAATGTAAGCTAATTCTTTATAACCAATCTTTTGTGAGTGAACTGAATGAATTACTGCTGATCATCTAATCTGATTTTGTTGGAGCATGAAGTGCTTTCTACTTTAAATCAGGTCACAGCAAAAAGTTAAGTAAGAAATACCATCAGTTTTGCAGGAAGACAAACGAAACAGGATGAGAGGAAAGTATTTCAGCCTCTACCAGGCCGAGGTAGTTACACAATGTTGGAGATGACGCATGACCCTAGAGGTTGATATTTTGGTCAGTGGTGTGAGTCTTCCTGTTTCCTGTGTACTTCCTGGTTGCTACAACGAGCAGTAATTTATTTTCTGTCTGTCAGCTTGCACTAACAAGCCACCACTTTGACCGTGAGAGGAAAAGGGTAGAAGTAAAGAATCTGGGCACAACATTGCACACTAGAAATAATGAGACGTGCCTGTGCCTCTCAGCCCTAAAACAACAATAAATGAAGAAACTGCTGCTGCTGTGCACTTAAAGGGGAAGTCACCAATTTTACACATGAAGATCAGTTAACAACGTCATGAGAGATATTACACAATTTAGGAAAACTGTTTATAACTGTGGCTCTGAAAGGAAATAACCCCAATGAGGTCATAGTGATGTCATCAGGGTTATCTTGGCTCGAGCGTGACACTTTTAAACAGAAAGCCTGCGTTGTGAACTTGAGAAGTGAAGTTTGAAAGATGTGGGCATTTACCAGGGAAGAAGGGGTCAAACAAAACAAGCAGTTGCATCGTGGGAAACGTAGGATCCAGTGTTTCTGGAATTTGATCTGTCCTAGGGACTGAAAGTCAGAAACTTTCAGCCTCTTCTGCATCAATTTTAACCTTTCTTTCTTGTGAGCACCCCAACCTAATAAAAGCTGAAATTAATATTTGGAGTACCCAAAAAGACCACAACTGAGGTGTGAACACACCCAAAGTGGCTGAGGTTTTAATTTGTTTTTGTGGTTATTAAGTATTACTTGTTTTTGTAGCATTCTCCTGACATGAAGTAAATCCTCCAGATTTCAAACACACTTTCCCAACTGGGTCTGTTTAAATGTACCTTCAGACAGCCACTCAGCTCAGTGGACTCAGACTTACGTTTGTACGGTGAGGTGATCTTCACAAATGCTCTGGGAGACTCCGGCTGTGCCTCCAAAATTGGCTCCAGCTGATCCGAGCACTGCTTCTGGGTGGGACTCCTGCTCTGACCTGGGTTTGGCGCCGATCCCGTGGCTCTGGGAAGCTGGGATGGGCTCGGGTTCGCCGTCGAGCTGCAGGCAGTGGAAGCGCTGGAGGCCGGAACAGGGCTGGGATTTAGGGATGGTATGCTGCTGCTGGATGTTGTGTTTTGTTGGGCTGGTGCTGCTGGCTCAGGTACAGGGCTGGCCCAGGTGGTGGTGCCACTGCGACTCACAGAGCCAGATTTCACCAGGAAGAAGCCAACACTGTCCTGAGAGGCTGTGCTGATGGATAAATAGATGGAAAAATAGACAAAGGTTCATGTTTTTTATAAAAATACTACAACAAGGAGATTAACCTCTCGTATGTCACAGTAAGGGGCAGTACATTTATTGTGTTTTACAGTGAATACAGTTTGAATTCTCAGAAGGGTACCTGTTTGTTTTGGAGAGAGCGGTGTGATAGGAGGAGCAGGAGGAAGAGGAGGAGATTGCTCTGCTCAGTTTCTCCTTTTCTGAGAACAGAGGCTGGGCAACGGGAGCAGGTAGGGTCACATCCGGGACCTCAGGAGGGTCTGGGATCTCAAAGGATACAGCTGACCAAAACAAAACATCCCAGCAAATATATGAGTGCTACATCGAATAATTCAGCTATAGAATAATTCCAGTTTATTCAGTGATAATTTGTTTATTGTACAACCAGTAAAATAATCACAGTTTCCAGACTGATTTCTTAGTTTAACTTCAACCTCCTGTTCTTGCAGTAGTAGTTAGCGTTTCCTTTGCAATGGGTGCGCTCATTTTCAGTTTAACCTCCACGTTAACCTACATGTTTTGATTAGCAGTTTCCAGAGTGGGTGCAGTGGCACACCGGATCTAAAGGTGCTGGAAGATTTGTTCATTTCCATCTTGTTATTGTACTTTAGCTATGTTTTCACACACATCAAAGCAGAGGAAATATAATATTAAAATATTAAAATATCCTGAAATCATGGTGCAGCTAATGGCATGATAGCTCAAACTTGTCTGTTGTCATAACAACCCTGTAAGATTTCCAGATGCACAGCAGTCAGAGCAAGTGATGAAAAGCTTGGGAGCCATTTTTAATCAAATACCACACCTGAATTACCAACTGGGAAAACCAGGCACTTGTCCCTAGACCCTTAGAGAGCACCAGGTTCACTGAGAAGTGTGTGGTAATTTGTTTAACTGGAAACTTGCTTCGGAAAGAAATGACAGGGACCGTCAGTTGGACCTGCATCGATATATTATCTTGAGGCCCTCACTTAAAGAGGGGCCCTTAAAACCAGTTTATCTTGCGATTATTTGGTGCTTATTCATAGATAGATTTGCGCTCAGTCAAGTTACCAGTAATTGATTACTAATAAATTCATACAATGCACAGAGACTAGGAGAAATAAAAGTGTCACCAGGGGTACGGAGCTAATTTTTGCCCCTCAAAGGGTTAATCTGGCTCTGTTGCTGCTGTGATCTCAGTGATTAATTTATCTTATCATAATTGACTATTAACTACAAAACACTATAAAACTAAGAGCCAAGTTAAAATAAACCATAACTATCAAAAGGGAACATCAGTGTTTGAATACCTTCAGGGAAGAGGCTGGAGCTGTACTGAATAAGAGGCTCAATGACAGTGACCACCTGGACTGAGGAAGCTGACGCCATGTCGAACAAAGCAGCCTCCCTAAAGAAATACAAGACGTTAAGATGTAGCATATGACATGATAAATTATTTTCTATAATAAGTTCAACCAGGATGTCTGCAGTTGTCCACAAAGACCATTTTTTTCTGCTTTATCTGACATCAGGTTGCTGTGGTTCACTTTCACATGACCAGCGATTCTGGTTCATGAAATATATCACTAATTCTCAAATAAATACACAAACATTATAAAAGAGGAAGTTGCAGGGCAGGACAGGGAACATGAATGAATGAACGGAGCATTCGTGGTGATAGCGCACACAGGGTAAAGACAAAAAAGATGAGTTGTTTAATATGTACCCTTCAGCTCGTGGCCAGAGCAGGTTGGGCCCCAGGACGATGGCGATGTTACTGGGCGTCATCTTGTTCACGGCCTGCTGCTCGGACAACAGAGACAAGAACTGGACCAGGTACCTGACAGGGAGGAAACACAAAGTAGACTGGGTGAAGGACAGAGGCACAGGAAGTCCTAGAGAATCACACAGCTTGTTGATTACACAATTTGAGAAGGCTGACAATTTCAGGGTGAATGTTTCTGGTTTCCTGTAGTGCAAAGGATGAAAGCACCTACTTGATGACATAAATAGACACATACTAGAGAAAAAATGTGATGATTTTCAGATTTTAACCTCATTTGGATAAACCAAACAAGACTACAGCCATGCTAGCAGCTTTGTGAGGCTGCAACTGGCAACTGAATAGTTTTTTGGACTCTGTTCCGACAACACGGGAAACTGCACTGCAGCATCTAGAAATAGTATTTTCATCGGCCGCGACGACACAAGTGGATGGAGCACCAATGAGGTGCTATTTTAGGAGATGCTCCTATGGGTCGTATTAGAGGGCATGGATGACATATATGTAAAAGTCTGGATCAAAGTGGTGGACCAACCAACAGAGCAACACTGCCATCCATAGAGCCATGAATGTAATGATGTCTAATGAAAAAAATGTACACAACGAGTGACAAACCTGAGGTTGTTGTAGTTTTCAGGTGGCAGTTTCTTCAGCAGTACTCTGAACTGCTCCAGCTTCTCTGTCAAGTCTTTTTCCCTGTGAAGATCGAGACGAAACTCAAGAAACAGACTTGAAACCACAGCAAATTAGAAATATTTCCAGTGTATATTAGAGGCTGATAGCATCTGGGCTGACACATCTTTACCAGCCACGGCGTGAGGGTCCATGCTGACCCGCCAGGTCCACCCTCCTTGATCCAGACAGGTCTTCAGCCTCACCACCGAAGCTGCCGCCAGACGAAAACAGGGCCCTGATGTGCGGGTGAGAGAGGAGGGAGTTCAAGCCACTAAATATACTGATTCATTTGCCTTAGCATCAGCACATCCTTCATATCCTAAAGCAGCCATGCCAAATGTACCATTCCTCCACTAACTATATAACAAAAGACCCAAAACAATTTGATTCAAAGAGTTCCCAGTGTTTCTTAAACTGACTTTTCCATGAATCTCTGTTTTTCGATTTTGCAGGCAATTTTCAGTACCTAGAGGCCAAACCTGTAGAGATTATCAGCCTTTAGAAATATTAAGGAAAAGTGGCAATGTCGGTGACAGTTGAATTGTCAGTCTCACCTCTGTGGTCTCAGACTGAAACACTATGAAACACTGTACTGGTGGTCTCAATTTCAATTAGCCCTAATATTTTGAATGGACAACAAAAGTGCAGTTTTAAACAAAATTACACCTTTTAAAGAAAGAAATTAATTACCAGCAGGACCTGAGAAACTTGAGTCGTTCAAACCCGAATGAAAGTTGTTGTGACATAAATGTGGTTCGTAGCCTGACTACAAAGCTGCGTGATGGGAGAGTGCATGGGAGCTTTGTGAGGAAGATAACTAAAAGGTACATGCACATATCATTCACTGTGAACCCTGTACTCTCATCCCATCAGCCCTACCTCCTCTGCCATGCCCGTTCTCAGCAGCATGTGAATACACTCCTGGATGGGTGCGGCGATTTCGCTCTGAGACAGATGAGACAGCAGAGGCTCCCCGTAGACCTTCTGACTAGAGAGGCTCAGCGTTGGCCCTGCACAATCAGATAAGCACACTCAGGAAATAAGAACATGTAGAAATATTGCAGTGATGGTGCAGGAAATAAATGCACAGACTGGTACAAACGATGCTTGACCCTTTTTGACTGTGATTCTCTCTTTGAGCTCGCTGATGTTTTTTGTCCAAGAACTCGTGAATGTTTGTGGTATTCTGCTTGCAGTCTCGAGAAGCCGTAAACGGACAAACACTAGAGGAATAAAACAGTCCGAGGTCATATTACAGGTTTGTGTGTAGCTGAAGTAGTTAGAAGTTGAATGTAATGAAGTCGGTATGCTTTTTGAATTAATTAAGAAGAAAAAAGACTTTGCCATGACAACTGGCAGCTCACACTAATGAAGTAGCATGAAGTCATCTTCTTAGTTGCAAGGACAGATCTGCAGAGTAATCTGTCCCAAGAGGCAGGAAGGAGGAGAGGTCAAGATAAACTACACCACTCTGTAGTCAGTGCATAGTTTCAAGGACACTACAATGAAACGACGCTTGATTCTAGCTCAGGCACTCACCTTGATGCCTCCAACTTCCTCCAAGCCTCTTCCACTCCTCCCGGGGCCCCTCCTGCTTTGCCTGGGGACCAGTGCTGGCTTGACTCCCGCCACAAACACACACACACATGACACAGCTGTAGAAGACCTGGCTGACTGTGGATACATTTTAACACATGCAACCCGGCCGAGTAACTCACCTGATTCTTGCATTGGTCCAGTCTGTAGTGAGCTTTTGCAAACTGCTTGCTCTTGAGAATTTGCAATCATCCTTAAAGAAAATAAATAAATATAAATGTGGGATATTAAACTGGCTATGCATTTACTTTATTTTATTAATAATTAGCCACTTTATTTCATTTAGCTTTATATGTTTATGTATTACCATTAAACAGGGACATAAACTACCAATTACAGAAACAACAAACAAAATAATATAAACCCGACACCAATTTAAAACAATAAACAAATTTACCTTTGTCAAGCCTAAATGTTTGTAAGAGTTTGTTTGTTGAATTTATTAACTTCTGATGTTTGGGGCGTGAGCTACTTTGTGTTCATTTCCACCACCTGTGTATCTATATGTATATCTATATTTTTAAATACAGAAAAGAGGATGTTATATCTCCTTAAACCAACCACAAATTCTCTAAGCCAGGTGTTCTGGTATGTATTTTTTAGATGCAGTGCAAGTAGAGGTAAAACTGCATGTACATATATATAAACTGTTCATAAAAAGTGTAGCGATCAGACGAGTGTGAACATTAGCGAGTCATTCCTCACCCTCGCCTGAGTTTGCTGAGCTGCTCCAGACTCTTCCACTTATCTCAAAGTCGCCAGCATGTTGGCCAGCATCTTCCATGAAACAGCACATTTCCAGCACCCTCCCGCCACACACAGACACAGCTCATGGTCAACAACTGTCTCACAGTTTGCGTGCTTTATGTATTTTTATATCTATATTAAAGTTCGACAAAGAGCTCAAACAAAAAACAACACTTCCAGTCTACTTTGACATTAATCACATCTCATCTTACAGGCCTGCCAGTTTTGTATCTAACAAAGGCATATGTTCGAAGTCACAAGCTCTACACAGTGTGTGGACTCTTTCTTCATCCAGAACTGAAACCCAAACCTCTATTCTATAGTCATGAGGTTTTCACATGACAGCAGTCGACACTGTCCAAAGTTCATGTAAAGAGCACAGGATGGACGGACGACTTTAAGAGGGATCAAACCTGTCACCTGATAGAGGACTCTGCATCAAAGTTCTTGAGGTTTCAGCCATGCTGATAGAGGCAGCACTGTGAGGGAGCTTTTTCTTGTGGAGAGAGAGGAGCAGATGTAAAGACCTCTCAAAGACCAGTCCAGTGTTTTAGACATCTGTGGATACAAAGGCATCTTTGGGTACCATTCGCTGCCTCCAGCCCCGGCTGACTCTGCATGCAGCCCTGCAGCTTCTTGTGAAGGACCTGAGCCGCCTCTTGGTCGGGTTCCACCCGGCTGTCTGCTGCATGCAAGGTTGTACCAAGAAAACCAGACAGGGTGTAGGTGTATGATTTGGTCACCCACTCACTTGCGAATGTCACTGTCATGCACAGGCGAAGCTCTCTAGAGCAGTGGTGTGTAGCATCCAGATGCTAAAATCAAAGAGACACCTACTCATGAGCCAGGTACAGGCTGCAGCTAAGGCAAAGACTTAAGAACGTCCAGGTACAGAAAAACGAAAATGAAGGTGCTGAAATTTCAATAAAAATCAGAGAAAACTGTAATGAATGCATTTGATTAAAAGTACCAACCCTGTGGTAAGCAACCATCGCCTTCATATTATGTGTTACCAACACATACCACAACCTGAAGTCAGTTTGTTCACTCAGATGTGCCGAACCGCTGTGGCGTTCATGCATAGAAAAGCCTGAGGTTTCCCTCAAAACCCAGAGCAACATTTATCACTTTCAAGAGGAACCAGCAACTGTGGTATTCCTCACTCTTTACATACTTCACATACTACATACTACACTCAACACCCGTATTTGCAACAGCAAAAAAAAAATGAGAACATGGAAACCAAAGCAGAATTGGACATTTCCTCAAAGCCGGATGCCGCTGAAATGAAAGTCTCTGTCGCAGACAGTCAAAGGCTTTGAGAAGGCCTGTAAATAAGCCTTGAAGGTTTTTATACCTTAAAAGAGCTATGCGAGAAATCCTGAAGAAAACCTGGTGTATATTCAAAGTGAGACGCTGCAGCTTTTGCTAAACTGAAAAGACTAGCAAATGAAAAACTTAACAGTAATATCTATGTAAAGTTTGATAACATCAGCCACCATAAGCTGCTGCTTACCAGACCAAGTAAGATTTGTTGCAGCAAAACCTTTAAGTGTACTGAACTGAGCAAAGGTTTGTTTTACAGCTTATGACTTAAACTTTTCATTCACAAGAGGAAGACTCTCGAAAGTTACAAACTGATGCTTTAAAGTGTGTAACTATGGTTACTATTGTGGTTACTGGGAAATTAAGACCAATTTCTTAAACTGCTATGAGTAACCATGAGTAACCATGTGTAAACCATGAGACCAACTTATTATCCTACACCCAAACATGCTGCTTTCTGTTTCAAAGGTGTTGACTATTAAGAACTTGATGCGTATATCACAGTTTCAATGCAGCATATTTTACAATAATCAAATTAAAGCACTTACTTTGCCCCAGAGCTGAACTGCTTCAGGATGCTCAGAGACTGCCGGAGCATGCTGGCAGTGAAGTCCAACCAGCTTTTCTATTCCACCTCAGTCCTACTCAGCCTCCACCAGGTATCCCTCTCCAAAACTAAAAAATACGTCCAAACAGGGTCCAGCTCTGTTAATTCATTGGGAAAAGAAGGTCCAGACCGGTTGCTCTATGCCTCTGTGGTTGATGTTTTCGGTGTTTTGGCTGTCAGTTTTCGTTCTTATCTCACGACCGTGCTCTTAAGTCACATCTAACACAAGTAAGCAAATGAGGAAGTTGCACAGATGAAGTGTCAGCTGTGAGGGGGAAGAGAGATTTTTTTTCAGGCTTGACTGTCACACTATGATTTAACAACTGTTAAAGCTGTAAAGACACCCCACTAATATATATAGAAGAATGAGTGATATGGTGTTAACTCTGAGATTATACAATATAATATCTGGTTTTTATTCTGTACAATTCCCTCCAGCTTTATGAGAGGGTGAATCTCTATGTAATACCCCTGGATGTCTTAATTTGTGCAGTATTGTGCCACTGCTTGTAATTACAGTGATGCTCTCCCTCTCAAAATACCCTCCTGGCAGGCTGTAGTTAGCTTGTACTTATGTAAATGCTAACAGTATGTGAGAGTTAAAGAGTTAAAAGGATGTGAAAAGACCAAAAGAGGAAACTATCAATGCTGCTGGCTCTGACAGTCTGTTTAAAATTATTTTTAATGTGGCTGTACTCAGTCCTATACTCTATTCAAAAAGGTAGCTTCAACATAGATTTTATTTTTGTCTTATAACTGTTAAAGTGTTTGTTTTTTGCCTTTAACCTGCTACAACAGATTTTTTTTGGCCACTTGGGGGCAGCAGAAACAAGCTGTAAAGACAACATTGACACATTTTCACCTTTTCATGTTTAGCTTAAGTTGTTAGCAAATAGTTAGCAAATTCACCAAGTTGCATTTCTTGTCACCTATTTAATTCAAGTCTAGTATTCACTCTCATTTTACCTCTGTCTTCTGTTCCTTCCATAAAATCTTGATGTCAATATCTAGCTAGTTGCTAAAACGTTCACCAAGCTCACCAGTTACTTGCTAACTTTGATCTGTATGCAGTGCTGTGCAGGTAGCCTATGATCAGTTAGCAAAGTTTTTGTATGTTTTTTCTTTTGTGTGTGCATGTGTGTTTTTTTTCTGAAAACAGAGGCCTGTGCGAAGCAGGATTTGAGGTTAGCGAAGTAACTTCTGTGTTTTCAGTGTTACGGCACTTGGTCACGTCTTACCGGGGTAGATCTCCATGGTAACTTCTGCTCAACAGCTAACTTGCTACTGACCAATCAGATCACTGGAACACTAGCGTCATCATTCCTACAGGATCCCGACATGGACAAAAGAGTTAAGGGACAAATAAAGAAGATTAATAATGTTTTTTATAGATCGGTGGCATCGTTTTTTCCACAATAGAGCTTCTAACAAACGGAAGTAGAGTTTATCACACTAAATGATCACATATTTACTATAGTAGCTTCATTTTAACTGAACAAACATGCTTTTATTTGCTGTTTTTTATGCTAAAATGCATTCTTTAGGTATTTAATTCCAGCTGCTTTTTAATTCTTTTCATCAGCCTATTTTTATTTCACAGCCTTTATCTCATACGGTAGAATCACATATGCAACAGCCAGTTACATAACTGGCTCTTCCCTGTTTGTCTTAACGGTCAGATAAAGATTTTTTGTTGAAACATACCATTATAGAATTAAGTTATTGGGGGAAAACAACTTTTAAAAGCTGGAGGGAAATCCAGAAAAGCCTGTTATTGTAAGGAAAATAACTCTTTTATGAAAGATTCAATCTTTCTTACTGCTGAACACCCCTCCTGAGATTTTGGGAGTGGATCAGGTGCCACCCACAGACATTCAGGTGGATGTTGGTGCTGGTCAAATGCTGCAGTCTAGTGGTGACATTAGCAAAAAACAAGAACGCGAGACAGATCTTTCCTACAAACTTAGTTAGTGAGGAAAAAGCTTTACATTTGAACATGAAACACAACATAGTCATTTATCAGTTATTTATCAATGAATTTATTTTTAAAAATGACTTCAAATACATGATGGAAAACTGGTGGAATTCATTTTTATGCTGTGGCTACATTTCGCACACTGTCCGGTTTCAACTGTTTGTTCTTTAAGCTACCTCCATATTATAGGGAATACTATTTTCCTGATCAAGGCATTTCCAAATTCACCACATGCTGAGTTACCAGTTTATTATGTACACCTGTGCGGTCTAAACAATTAAAATGCCCTGCCGTAAATCCTGTCTGTGTTAAGTGTACAAACTTTCAGTCAGAGAGGGGTTGAGTGCGATCACCTTGGAGTCTCTTATTAGTGGTGCTGATGTAGTATACCTAATAAACTAACTCAGCGTGGGTTATTTGCAGTGCTCTAATTACAGAAAAGACCGTGGACTGGTCTTGTGTAAACTTTTAAAAAGGCAACAGAAGACGCAATCCCTTCTGCAGAACCACAGAAGATCCTATCAGAAACAGGGCAGAGTTACTGAGGCAGTTTGAGACAATGCTTTCCAGCACTGATGTTTAACAACTTAAAAACTGCTAATTATAGGCAATTCAAGTCATTTTCCTGGTGCTCTGAGCAAAGGATTACAAAACAAAACAAAATTTTTACTACTTTCTAAATGCATTGGGTAAATAGGACAGAAAATTCTTCCAACTCTGTAAATTGCCAAATGAAAAAGGGGCTCAAACCAACGCAAAACCAACACTGGAACAAAAATAAAGCTCGTAGGAATAGCTGAATAATTTGGTATGTTCTGGTCATGTTCTGATGAAAATTATACCACTGCATCATGAAGGTGCAGCATGCCGTTTTTGATCCAAAACAAAATACATAACTACACAGTATATTTCCTATATATTCTCTGAATAGTGTTCTTTTCTCCATCTCTCGCTGATTTGCTTTCTTACAAAACAGGTGAGATGGAAGGAAAAGTAAAGCACCAAAGAAATCCTCATGCACGCTCACTGTAATACCTGTCCAGTCATTAAGTAAACTTGTGTTAGGTAACCTTGTAAAAATGTATGAATCAAAAGGAATGGAAATAACGTCAGCAGCTTTAGAATTAAAACCCTGGTGGGTGGGGAAGAGTAAAGAGGCAGTGAAGCACTTGGAAAACCTGCGATTGTCTCCTCTTGAAAAGAATTTTAAAGAAAACTGGAGGCATCCCAAATGTTGCATTCCTCTTCCATCTTGCTTTGCTCCACCCGTTTTTCCCTGTCCTGACCACACTGTCATGGAAGACCCACACCCCTCAGATCTGAAATGAGGGACAGGAGTTCAGGAGCACCCCCTGATCTGACACCACTTATATTGGTCCCCCTCCCCCGTTCTCCTCCTCCTCCTCCTGATCTCCTTCTCTCTCCATCCCTCTGAGACTGAAGTGCATGACGAAGCTTTCAGGTGGAGGACTAACGCTTTGCTTTGGCTTCTTCGGCTTCTTTTTCTGATAAAAAAAAAACAAAAAAAAAAAACAGAACAAGAAGCAACAGAAAGAATGGTGTTAAGCTTTAAATTCAGTTTGTTACTGTAAACTCAGATTACAAGGAGAGCACAGATAAGCTACTAATACTTTATATTTGTTAATAGTTCCCTCCTCCTTCTCTGAACTGAAACACCTTTGTACTTCCCAGCTTTACATATTAGGACACAGTGTGTATACAGAAGGTGTTTGGTGCATGTACAACCAAATTTTAACCAACAAATCCTCAAGCAGTGGCATGAGGTGTTATTCACTTCACCTGTCACTGGTTTTAATGTTGTGGCAGTGTATCTATCTTGCAAATAACCTGAAAGCCAAAACTTTCCCTGACAAAACTGAACGAAACTATTCAAATCTGCAACACCATTCATAATTTAACCCCTAGTATATAATGTGCTCATTGTCTGTGTTCATTGTTGTGTTTTCTCACCTTTCCTGAGTTCTTCTCTCTTCTTGGCGGCTTCCTCCCTCTGTTTCTTGATGATGGCCAGTCTGGCTAGGTCAGCCCTGGCCTGCTCAGTCTTGCCCTCAAGATGAAGCTTCATGTAGCGCTCCTTTGACTTCTGCTTCTCTATCTCCTCTCTGAGAGTAGAAGAAGAGAAGTCAGGTGACATAAATTAATCTTATGCAAAATGTAAACAAATCCAGACACAACCTTTCTGAGTGACTGAGTGACACTGACCTCTCTCTGCGACTCAGCTCTCTGGGAGCACTGACGTCTACCTCAGTCACCTTCTTGCTCTTCTGAGACACGCGGTTTGGATTCTCGATCTCTATAAGCCCCTCCACTCCACTCCTCTTTCTGGACTGTGTGCAAAGCAAAGCAAAGCAAATTTGCACCCACTGCCAATTTCACAATTTTACTAAGCTAATAATATACACTTCACATCACTCACATCAGACTCCTCATCACTGCTGCTCTCTTCCTCCGACTCTGAAGAGCTCTCTTTTTCTGCGCCGGCTTTTTCTTCCTGTCAACACACACGTGAAATCACACCTGATGTGACTCGACTCCATGTAAACTCCACATCTGTCACAAAAGAAGTCACCAGCACTCACCAGCTCTCTCTGCGCTTTCATCTGTCGGTCAATCTCCTCAGGGTTGCTGAACTGTTTTCCTCGGCCTTTGTGGCCCTTTTTCCCTGCAACACCAAATAGTTGCAATTCAGCTGTATCCAAAAGTGAAGCACACTCCAAAGTTAACTGTTCAGTACAGTTTTGAGGGACACACTCATGTTCATACTACATTCCAAGCTGGGGGTGGACACAAAAACAGCAACAACTGTTCAAAATAGTATGATTCAATGTGCATGTGGACACAGAGGTAGGTCAGGAACAGATCCCAGTACAGTTCATATCAGTGTATTTACAGTTCAACACATAAGATCTCACGATATTAGTGTGGAAATGCGCAGAGACCGTGTGTGGTGGGAGATGAGTCACACATGACGTTCACTGAGGGCCAGCTCCCTTCACCGGCAAATGTCATGGCTACTGAGCGTTAGATAAGATCGTGTAGACAAAAACTGCCAGATATATAGCTGGTGAATACTTCAACAAAGTACTTGTGAAAGTATCTGGTATCAGCAGACAACCACCGACTGCCAGGAATTAAAATAAATCTCATTAAACATGTTAAAGTAAGCTAAAGCTGTCTCTTGTGCACATGGTACTGACGGTTAAACACAACTGGATAAAAATCTAACCATTCAAACCGTTTTCTATGTTGAAATTACAATAAAGCTGGTAGCTGCGGCCATGAGAAGACATTAATGGACATCTGGAACGTTTGCTGTGTCTTCCCTGAATGACTCAAACCCGTAAAATACGCTCAGCTAACCGGTTAGCATGCTAGAAGCTAAGCATGTGAGAGCTCAACAGGAATTCATACTACTTTAGCTACGATTCGCTAGCTAGAATTAGCTTGCTAAAAACGAGCATGTTGCGTTATTTATAGTAACAACACTTACCGCCTCGGGGCATTATTAAAAATCGAAATTTACACAGACGAAGTCCGCTACTATATCCCTGAATAATTTGACAGTTGTACAGGTGAAGCGGTTTAAAGTGCTAGAAGAAAAGGCTAGAAACTACTTCGTGCCTCCCGCTGTCGGAAGCACAGACGTCGAAACGCTGCATTTACTCGGGACAGTCTGCGCAGGCGTAGTTAGGACAATTCAACCAACCACTGCACGCAGCATTTGACCGACATGTTGATCAACCAATCAGCTGAAGAGAGTAAAACTAATTCATAAAAGGACTATCATCGACAGGAGGAGTACTTAATTGATTTGGTCAGATCATGGCGATTCTACCCCGGGAAAATCTCCTTTTTTCCCTCACAAAAATACTGAAATTCCAAACTACATTTCACAAGGACTAGAAATATGACCATCACATCACTGTATTGGAAATACTGCCTTGTAATATTAATATCAGCAATGTAACATGATAAAAACACAAATTCTTCTATCCTGGTTGGTATAAAATCAGTAAATACATTACACCATCTTTGTTGTTTGCCTATATATGTCACAATTCAAGTATTAATTTTGCAAGAGGTTAGGGTGATTGTCTAAAAACTGTGAATGAAAAAAACAAGAGGAATCACTGCTTTCCTGTGATGAATTTTATTTTCAGTCTAAATACAAAAAATATTAAAAAGAAATGTCAGCTTATAATTACCATACAGATGTTAAAGTCTTAGAAAATACACTGTGCATTGACCAAAGGTGCTGTTTCACCTGTTTCAGGTTTACAGTGATATTAAACAAATACAGGATAGAACAAATAAAGAAGTTACTAAATCTGATTCAGTGGTACCTGTTTGTAAAATGAATATAAACAGAGCCCAGACCGTCAACACAACACTTTCTTTAATCTAAAAAAACACACATAATCAAACTTCAAATGTCTGTGAATACAAAAAGAGATAAATCCACTTAAAGAACATTTCCTATCATTTCTTCCTTCGATGTTGAGTCTTTATATCTTCCACCTCTTTCTCCATCAGGTGATACTCTACTGTCGTCTCTGTCAACTAGAAGGGAAAGATTAGATATCAGTTATTTAATAGCTAATGTAAGATACTAAACATTAACAACTGAAGTGGTAATCAAGTGTTTCATGAGAAAGCTGAACAGCATTAGATCTGTGCCAGCACTGGCCCTGTCACAGACACAAACAACAAGCACAGAGTTTATCTCAGGTCACTGCATCAGTGTAATGTAAACACATAAGTAAAGTTCAGCTCTCACCATGTCCATGAGGATTTCAATCTTCAGTTTCAGGAGGTTGTTTTCCTCCTCCAGTTGAACATTTCTTTTCTTTAGCCGCTGCAATTCCCTACCAGATGCATTCCCACCAGATTCTGTTTTGACAGATGAAAAAAAAAAAGAAAGTTGGCCACACATATAGACACACAATGATCTTACACATTCGGCAACACCAGCCACTACATAAGTCTTTGGTCAGTGTTACCAAAGTTATTACCTGTTATCCACTGTCCATCTTCAAATTTCCAGCTCTGACCTCCAATGTTCATCACAGGAGGTCCATATTCAAGGCCCAGCTCTATTTCCCTTGTTGATCGATCCAACTAAGAGATGACAAGACAAAACACAACAGATCACTTTAACATACACCCCCGATGAACAACAGCTAATTCTTCGACTCATTTGCTTCTGAGTATACCACTATATAAGGGTATTATCTTTACCTGCACTCGCTCATCAGTGCTCCTCGTGAAAAGTGTATTTTTAGTTCATTCGGATAGACTAAATATGAATGATGCCAGAGAGCAGTATGTTCTCTAAACTCACCGTATGAAGGCTGGACAGGGATGCAGATTTGCGAGGAGGTGTCTTCTTCGGACTGAATGTGTTTCCAAAGAGTGGCATCTTGAGTGATTTTTTAAGGTCCTGCACAAGAGTCGATTTAATAATAACAGCAACATTAGTATTTTTAGACACCAGTATCACTCAGCACAGTATGTGTTTATCGTTGCTAACGGTACACTACGAGCTAATGCTAGGTGGCTAACACTCGCTAGCTGTGAGTACTACTCATACCTGACATTTAATCGAAACAGTCGGCTGCCTCACAGGCGGGTTAGTAGTTGCTGTGTCACTGAAAATATATAGCCAATATATTTACCTCCATACAGACTAGTTATTTAAATTCTTAACGTGGTGGCAGGATTTCTTTTCTCTCCAAACAAAACCATGCTTGCTACTGCGCAAGCGCGAAAGTTCCATTCGTCTAAAATAGAAAACTATTTGAAAAATTGCAGGGCTTCATAGTGAGGCAACTAGGCAGAAGTTGTCAACAACACCAGGTTAAAGATGCTTGAAATTTAACTAAGCGTCTCAATACTCTATTTAAGGCTTGTTTGCACATTTTAATACTGAAAGTCCAATAAGGCAAACATATTTACCCCTACATCGGAGAGAAAATGGTACCATCCATGAAACCATTGAACGCATCACCATGGTGATCGCCTCTTCCGTCTTTTCCAAGCGTTTATATTGCAATTCTCTAGTAAAATGTTTATTGTTTTAGAAAGATTATGTGTTAAAAGTGATATTCTGGATAATGAAAACTATCCACAAAGTAAAAATGAGTCCTGTAGTGTGGGCAAATGGCTGAATACACAATACAAAACTCAACGGCCCCGCCCGATTGCCACACAGCCCCAGTGGCCTAATGGATAAGGCACTGGCCTCCTAAGCCAGGGATTGTGGGTTCGAGTCCCATCTGGGGTGGACATTTTTACCTGTGCAGGAAAAAGGAAATTCATGTTCGGAATATAGTAAAGATCAATTATGTAACGTGTTAAGCGGTCAAAATAAACAACAACCGAAAGACACCGTTTCATCGGCGCTTGAGCAAGTCGCGCTTCATCGCCTTCGCTCTCCTCAGAAGTAAGAACATTTATTTACTGAAATACATGACAGGCAGAGACTCGCAGGGAAAATATCAGCTGACATGGAGAAGCAGAGCATCAGATTGTGCGTCCTGCTGTTGCTGCTGAGTACTTTGGCTTCATCAGTGAAAACTTACCGTGAGTAACGTCGCCGTGTTGTGTCTGTACATGACGGAAACTAATTTTAAATCCAGTATAATTCAGTTAAACCTACTGTTGAAAAAGAAAAGTCTCTTTGTTTATATGGAAATTGCTTATAGCAGACAGATGCAGTTTATGGTTGCACCTAGATTTAAATAATGCTACTGTTTGTTTGCTTTATTCTGCTCTGTTGTGTTCTGTATTTACATTTAATTAGTTTTAAATATGATTAAGCACGTAATGATTAGAATATATAAACCTAGAGATTCCACATGAACATATATCTAAGCGGTTAAATACCACTCTTTTTAATGTTTTTTGTTAAGCTTTTTTTATGTAATAAACCAGATTTAGTATCAAAAAATAAATTATACCTGTGTTTCCAAGCACTTACACTTACAACTGTGAACCTCCATGCTTTTCTATAAAGATTAATATTCATTTATCTTCTGACAGAAACCAGTCTTTTCCTTATAGTTCATTCTATTGGTGCCATGACATTATCTTACATAATGAGAGTTATCCAACCTCAACCCTGTCACCCTGTCCATTTTCCTTACAATGGTAGAGCTCCAAGAGGCCACCGTGTACTGGGATGCTGCCCAGAAAAGTGTGATCCTGAAGGAGGAGGTGATGGAGACAGACAGGGGGGGAGCCTATGGTTACTTCAACGACACTCTGCTCCTCTCCGGATGGGGCGTCTTGGAGATTTGTGCAGGTTACGGAGGAGTCACGCAGGAGGATGAGACCACCTTCTTCCTGGCTGGGTACCTGGAGGGTTACCTCACTGCTGGGTGAGTGATACAATTCAGGTTATGGAGGAAAAGTCATTTACATGCTTTTTGAGGCAGTTACTGGTTTAGTATCAATTTACAAATTCTAAAAAGTACTTGTGCATGTTATAAATTCAAGTTTCAGTGCTTTAGTTTTTGCCTTAAGGAGACATTTATTTGTAGATGTTTATCATATTATTTAAGATTTGTTATATATTGTCTTGTTCATATCAATTAATCAATCAAATTAAACTTTATTTGTATATTGCCTTTCATACAGGTTAGTGTAGTTCAAAGTGCAGTAATAAGACAGAACAAATTATAAAAGACAAAACAAATACAAAGCTGAACTTTAAAAACAGTTAAATAGAATTTTAAATCTCTAAAAGCAATAGTAATAAAGCAGAGTTGGTTAAAACTGTCCTAAAAATTGGTTTAGACAAATAATGGTAAATAGATACGCAGATAAATAAAATACAATAAAATGAAGAAGCATAAATAAAATTTATCTTATCTTCACAATCACTCTACTACTTTTACTGGGATACTTGAAAAGAACAGAGCGGTTATTAATTATATCAATGACAAGTCAAGATGTATCCTGTATAAAAGACCTAATATTGTGTAGCTCTGTGTTGTAGCAAATTCATACCTGTGTTAACATATTCTAAATGTAAAGAAAGTGAATGAGAGGGGCGTTCTACCAAATTCTACCAAAAAACAGTATAAAAGACCTTTAAAACTCTTATACCTGTAACTTTTGGACTATTGGAAATGGGTATTGTTATTTTTTTTTCTCTTTTGCAGACAGATGATCAATCATTACTCCAACATGTACCCTCAGCTGATAAAGGACGAGAAGGTTTTGAATCCCCTGAAAAAGTTTTTGAGGTACAGCAGCAGATTTAAAAAGCAACCAAACATACAGCAGAAACAGCCTCTGAGCTCTCTCTCTGATCCACAGCAAACAGGACCAGTGGGCCAGGGAGCAGGTGAAACTGAGGAGAAACAGTGACCCCCTGTGGAGGCATCTGGGACTGATCCTGGCCCAGCTGGACGGACTCCATGCCGGAGCTGCACAGTGGGCCAAAACTAAACACAGAGAGGTGTGTGTGTGTGTGTTGGTGAAAGAGTTGTCACAGTATCATCTCATTCATCTCTGCCACTCTCTCTCTCCCCAGCCTCTGTCAGCGTTTGCAGTCCAGTTTCTGAATGGCGTTGGTGACCTCCTGGACCTGGTCCCGGCTCTGACACCTCGGTCCAATTCCTCCACAGGGGGGGCCAGCACTT
Source organism: Lates japonicus (assembly GCA_033238685.1). Taxonomy (NCBI): domain Eukaryota; kingdom Metazoa; phylum Chordata; class Actinopteri; family Centropomidae; genus Lates; species Lates japonicus. The sequence goes on from BRZM01000030.1 coordinate 4,061,138, forward strand.
TCAGGATGCCAGGAATGGGCCACTGCACTGCCCTCATAAAGGTTAGGCCAAGCTCATTTGGCTCAAGCTGTGAGGCAGCACTTGGGAAATAGGTCTAATTGGGCTTATTGTGAGCCCTTGTGTGTGGGTTTTCCTCTTGTGTCACCATGGGGAGGGGGGGATATTTTCTCTTCCACCTACACAAATTCAGGGAACAAAAACAGTGCGCAAATGGAAGTGAGGCAATCAGAAATAATCCTGTATCATTAAGTTTTAATTACAGGGACTTTAATGTTAGTGTTATTTCTGTTTATGAGTTTACTTAAAGGACCAGTGTAAAGGATTTAGTGACACCTAGTGGTGAGAATGCAGAATGCACCCCTGCCTTTCTAAGCGTGTCAGATACTCTCCTGTGGCTGTTTGTCCATTCTGGGCTACTGTAGAAACATGGCAGACTCCATGGAAGAGGACCCACCCCTATGTAGATATAAATATCTCATTCTAAGTGAATGAAAACACGATTAGTAGTTTAAGTTGATTACACATAATAAAAACTGCCAACTTACTGCCAATAGATGCCTGAAAATGTTTCACACGGATCCTTTAAGTTGCTTCTATTTTAAACAAAATGTCAAGTAAAATTTGAAGTTCTGAACTTGGGAAATAGAAGAAAGGCTCTTCTACAAAAGCCTTTCTTCTTAGAAAGTTATTAATAGTTTGAAAGAGCGTGAGTAGAAACACAACGAGGCTGTAAAGGTGGACTGCTAAGTCGACAACCTCTGTAGTCTCATTTAGCCACTCATTAGCAATCACTTGTAAAAGCTTAAAAAAATCACAAGTAGGATATTTTCTGATGTATTTTATGTCGCAAAATAAAACGGCAAATCTCTTGAGCTTGTGTCAAAACTACAGACCTTATTTCAGGCATTTAAACCCATTGACTCTCGGACCAGGGAACCCGGAGTGCTAACATGCTAACATACGTCCAGGGTTTAGGACTCATTCCTGCACCACTCTATTTGGACAGATTAAAATTCTGACCTGATGATGGTGCTAGATAAAAAGTTAAGGGAAACACCAAAGTTACTACATTTATGACAACAATACTCTTTGTTGGTCTCAGGTGCTGCCAGGTTTCGAGAACCTGCTGTTTGGCCACTCCAGCTGGTACACTTATGCAGCCACCATGCGCATCTACAAACACTGGGACTTCAGAGTGTCTGACACACACATCGCCACTGGAAAGATGTCGTTCAGCAGCTACCCTGGTACTCACACACACACACAAATATGAGCTGCAGAAGTCTGTATTTACAACACCTCCTAACACAGTGCAAAGTTTCTCAACCTGCAGCTCAGTGACATGCAACATTTTTTCAAACTGCTTTGTCCTTAATCCACATGGTTTCATTTTCATCTTGGAAAACACAAACACTGACATCAAGGACTTAACCCAAATCCTCAATGAACCTTCTCTACTAAATATAATTCTTCTGCTAAGCACGCAGCTTAGCGACAAGGAAACATCTACACCCAAACAGAGCCACGATGAAATGGATTCCCTCACTGTGAAGTCAGAGAAAGGCTGGGTAATTTTGTGAGCAAAGATTTGCCAAGTGGTCCAGGGCCATAAAAATCCTCTTACAGGCTCCATTGCTATCAGAACACAAGTGGTTTTAAAGCCCTATTTTTAGAGGCCAGGAGGCCAAGGATATCACTTCACTATATTAAAAAGAAGAGATGAAATACACTGGAGTGTGACCCCTGCAGCCTTTCTGAGCTGCTTTCTCTCTGACAGTGACAAGCATTTAACAAGAAACTCTGTAGAAGAGGTAAAGGTGGTAAAAATATTCTTCTCTGTATAATTAGTTCTGTTAACAGCAGCAGCAGTGTTGTATTTTAATTTTTAATAGCAGTAACAGCTGTAGCTGTGGTAGTATAGTAGAGGTAATGTAACGGCAGTAGTAGTATTAAAATAAGTATTCTCTTTTCTTTTGTAGTACCAATAATAGTAATTAATAGCAAATCGTACAATAAAAATAGGCATTATAACATTTGTTTACAAATAACTTTATTAATCCATAAACAAATAGATTAGTTGATATTTTAATGGGCGATAAGTGGGGGAATTAACAAATTAAATATTAATTAAAATTTAAAAAGGGTTCACAAAAACATCATTAGATATTTAGTACATCATTTAAGAATACATTAAAGAATTAATAAATGAATAATGGAATTCAAAAATTGATTTGAAATTGCCGTTTGATGAAAATTGGATTCACAGCTATCACAAAAAGCTAGCTAGCTATGACAAAATGTAGAGGAATAAAGAGGTGTAATATTTACCTGTGGAGTAGAACTGTGAAGTCAGATAAAATGGAAACCAGTTGCTAAACCATTGGTAAACACTGTGGTTATGCAAGCTGTGGGTGATTTCATCACATCTCTGTTTACTTTCCCCTCCTTTTTCAAATATTCTCTTTGTCCTAAAATACCTTCCTCCTCTCATGTCCTCTGCCCTTGGCCTCTATGTGACCACTTCCTCCTCCTCCTCCTCCTCCTCCTCCAGGCTTCCTGATGTCCCTGGATGACTTCTACCTGCTCGGGAGCGGCCTGCTCATGACTCAGACCTCCATCGGCGTCTTCAACGCCTCTCTGTTCTCCCAGCTCAGCCCTCACAGCCTGCTGGCCTGGCAGAGAGTCCGTCTGGCCAACAGCATGGCGCACAGCGGGGAGGAGTGGGCGCTCGTTTTCTCCAAATACAACTCAGGTGAAGTCCTGTGTGGGGAAGGGGGTTCAGAGGGTTTTTTCACCTGATATTGCTGGAACATTACCATCAACTAAACAACCACATACACCTGAAAATGTGTTATAATTTTAATCTATAAGCAAGGTTTTCCCTTAAAAGAAGAAGAAACAAATATTTCTACATGTATCTACAGATCTATTGATGACTGATTGATGAGTATAATCACCATCAACCTTAATTATCAGTGCATCATTGCATTGCAGAAGTATTAGTTGCAGCTACAGGATGCCAGACTTGGCTATAGTTGCTCAAAGTGAGTTAAATAATATTTACTTGAGTGATAGGAAGGTGGGACAGGGCAGAGAAATGAGGACAAATGAGAAGAAGATGAGACATGAGGGATTACTTTGCTCTGGGACTAAAATCCCGGCTATAATGTAAAAAATTCACAGGACAAATTTCCATAGAGATTTAACAGACTCTCAAACAGATCATCCTTCTCAATACACAACACTTGTGTGTGTTAATTGCGCAGCTGCTTTGATCTTTCACGTCACGTTGCCATGGGAGGGCAGAGGAGAACAGGACACAGTGTTCTTGAGCCTCCTGCAGACTCCTCTGCTCTTACACTCACTGTCCTGACAAACTGCTGTGGTGGCAGCTAACATGCTAACAGCCTTTAGCCTTTCTGGCGGTGTTTTCATTTCATTTAGATCGGGTTAGGTGTGGGATTTATTGTCTGAGCAAGTCCCGTAACTTGTGAAACAGAAGTTTACTGTTTTTCTTCCAGAACCCTCAGGCGCATGCAGGACTCTGCAGGACTCTGCATGTTGTTTTACTGAACTTCAGCAGGTTTTAAATCAACAAGATAAAAAGTAGCTGTGCTTGCATAGTGGTGTTTTGGACTAAATGAAAATGCTATCATGCTAACATTCTGACATTTAGCATTTATAATGTTTACTACAGTCATCAATTTAGTTTAGACGTCAATCACTTCTACTAATGGTATCGTTTTGTTTTTATTTCTACCACTGACACAGCTCATAATGCTCATTGCGCTATGATTACTTTTACACCTGCAGGCATTTATGGAAGACCAGAAGTGTCACCAAAATAGTAATAATTTAGCATTTTGTGAAAAGAGTTTAAAGGAAAAGGAAAAGCAGCAGGGAAAAGAAAATGCCTGATTAAAATATGTAATCTGGATTTGTCAGTCCAGTCATTTATTTCTCTTTTTCAAGTCAAATCAAGTAAATTTTTATTTATATAACGCCAAATCACAACAGAGGTTATCTCGAGGCACTGGTATAGATACAGGTACAGGTATAGACTGTATTCTTTATTTTAAAGAATATTTTATTTAAAACAATTTTTAAATTCTGTTATTTATTTATAAATTCTTTTATAACTTATAGATACCTGCAAAACTAATGATGTCCCTAAGTCAGGCTGAAAGGAACATCATTAGTTTTGCAGGTAGATCACTAAGTTTATTACAGTTAATCCTGAGGGGCGTCAGTGATGTCTGTATCAAATCTCACAGCAATACATCCATCATGTCGGAATCATGAATATCTGTGCATAATTTCATGAAAATCCAGTGAGTAGACACTGAGATATTACAGGATAAGTGAAAACTTTAACATGCTGGTGGATCGTCCTTTGGGCACCATGTGAATCTGTAGCCCATGAAATTTCATGTCAATCTATCCAGTTGTTGTTAATATCCGTTCTCAGATGTCAGGGCATCCTTTAATATGCCACCAAGGAGGAGAAGTAAAGAGACTACAGTTTTTCTTGACTGATAAATGCTTAAATAAATGTTTTCTGGGTCAGTATAGGTAGGAAACGTCCTTGCTTCCTGTGTCACAGGTACATATAACAGTCAGTACATGGTGGTGGACCTGAGCAGAGTCTCTCTGGGTCACAGCATCAGGACGGGAGCTCTTACTGTGGTGGAGCAGATTCCTGGGCGGGTGATGCACTCTGATCAGACTCAAGCTTTACGCAGAGGTAAGAAACAAACTATCTGGTCTAAGGTTTCTCAGAGTTTCATTTAAGGATGGCTGTTGGAGATAGTCACGTGTCTGGGCGACCTCCACCCTCAGTGTGCTGCACTTGGCAGGTTACTGGCCGTCCTACAACATACCGTTTCATGTCGAAGTCTACAACCTGAGCGGTTACGGTGTGATGTGGAAGAAATACGGGGTCGACTTCTCCTACGACCTCTGTCCTCGAGCCAAAATCCTCCGCAGGGACCAGGCCAAGGTGTCTAACCTCAGCTCCCTCAAACACATCATGAGATACAACAGTAGGTAGAACAACGACTCTCACATTCCTCATATTTTCTACCGTCTCCAGAATGAGTAAAGGTCAGACTGCTTCTGTTGCAGACTACAAGAGAGACCCCTACGCCAAGGGCCATCCGTGTAAAACCATCTGTTGCCGTAATGACCTGAGGCCGAGGAGACCACGCCCGGGAGGTTGCTATGACACTAAGGTCAGAGGTCATCAGGTCATAGAGTGGTGCGACAAAAAGCCAGTAGGACTTTTTCAGATGAACACCACTGTTCTGATGTTTGAAACCTAAATACAATCTCCACAAATAAAAAGCTAATGTTAGGCTATAAACCAACTACACCACGGTCAAATGACGTCAACGTCTCCACTAAACTTCCAACTTATCATTTCATTTAGCTCTGACCTCTTCTATAAAAGCCTTTCTTCTTAGAAAGTTAGTGATAGTTTGAAAGAGCGTGAGTAGAAACACAACGAAATTAAATGTGATCAGCATGGTACAAACTGCACTGGTCAAAGCCAAACATTATAAGTGAAGCACAGGTTTTGAGTTACTAAACTCCACTGATGGCAGCAGAGATGTCTTTATGGATATGCACAGTATCAGTTTGTTATTTAAACAGTACTAAATGTCTGCTCTTCTTCTTCCTGTTACTCATTCCCGCCCTCCTCCTTTCTGTTGGTCCGGTACAGGTGACCGACTACAAGATGGCTCTCCAGCTGGTTGCGGAGGCAATAAACGGCCCCACAACGCAGGGGGGTCTGCCGCCATTCTCGTGGCAAACCTTCAACCTCACAACTAATCAGGGTCTCCCGCACACCTACAACTTTTCCTTCATTGCCATGAGGCCCACACTGCACCGACCATGAGAGAGGGAAGATACAATTATTCCTTAAAGGTTAAATAGAGACATGGGACAATCTATTTAACTTCATTTCCCACTGTCTGTTTGAATTTAGTGTTAATACATTACTTTATTTTTTAAAAAGTATTCCTGCCAGCGTGAGGTACGACAATAGGTTGATTATTTGTTATTAAACTATTTACTAATCCATTTATTCATCATCCTTTTTCAGTCCCCACCCAAGAGTGGCAGCATTATGACAGTGTACTCTGAATTAACATGATTTTCTGTATTTACACAGACTGTTTAAAAGTTTGTTCCACAAAGTATTGGATGTTAGCCATCAGGGAATTGCTGTTAATTATATGTATATATAAAGATATTAATTTATTTGTTTATTGTTTTGTTTTAAGTTCTATGCAATGTTTGCTCAGGTTTGCTCTGTCTGAAACAAAATTATCTGACTGACTTCATGTAAATATTAACTAATAAATAATGAAATATTCATACATTGTAAAAAAAAAAAAAGTGGTGCATTTTCTGTTGTAATAAATAGTCAAAATAGTTTCACAAAAACTACAAGACCCAGTTTTTGGTCTTTGTCAAGTCCATCAAGGAGGACGAGACCCAATCCGGAAATAGAAAAATTTTACTTTCAAAATAAATTTTTTAAGCTCACTTTTCTTTGAAATATGGTATAAAATTAATAACCAAACATCCAGTCAATATGGACGATTAAAAATAAAAAACTTTTACACAACATTAGGTTGAATGTCAAATCAGGTTCTCCACAATTCTGTACTGCATGCTACTTTTTGATTTGTAGAATAGTTTTATCAGTAGACTGACAGCCTGTAGCGCATAGATTTTAACTAATGATTAAACTAAATCACTGTGATATATCAAATAACATCTTCGGGTGACAACTGTATTATATTATCACCTCAGGTTAAAGTCTATTTTTACAGGTTTTATCTTGCGTCTAACAAACATGGTTCATTTTTGCCCCAGTGTATGTTGGGCCTGAGGGTCAAAACAAAACAACAATTCACAAAACAAAACATTTCAGAATATACAACGACTGAATTGTTGCGTTTTCTGAAATGCTGCTTTGTTTTTTGACTTGTCGTTGTGCTTTGACCCCTGTAGAATTAATCTAACCCTGATAAACCATGCAAACTAAATTACACATTCAGACTACGCATTACGGATATATACATCTTTTATTTTGAAGGTACGTGACGGATGTACTATGTCTCACTTCCGGTAACTTCACGCGGCTGATCTTTGAGTTTGTGCGCGTTGGGGGCGGAGCGTACTCGGTTAGTAACGGAGAGAAAAAGCCGAGGAAACGTCGGGCACTGACGGATGCCCTCGCCCGTCTTCCCTTCGTGTCTAACGGCTTCTCCCCGCAAATGGCAACGACGGCGGACGATCAGCGGGAACCGGCGGACGTCGCTGCGTTGTCGACGAACCACGGTTGCCACCACCACTGCAACAGCAACAACAACAACAACAATAACAACAACAACAAAGACAGCGAGGCGGGAGAGAGCGCGACCTCCGCCACCACCAGCGCGACCGAATCCGGCGGCGGAACGGCGTCGCAGAGCATCGGTAACGGCTCGGTCATCAACCCCAGCGGGGGGAGTAACGGGAAGTGGGTCCGGCTGAACGTTGGCGGCACGGTATTCCTCACGACGCGGCAGACCCTCCTCAAGGAGCAAACTTCGTTCCTGTACCGGCTGTGCCAGCAGCAGGACCTGCACTCAGACACGGTGGGTCCACTACAGTCCCCGGTGACCGTTACTCCACAACAGGCGAAAAACAATTACAGTTTAATTACAGTAGCGGGTTAACACCTGTCTGTGGTTGGTAGTTTTTATTTATCCAGCTCCAAACCACAACAGAAGTTATCTATTACTCTTTATATTGAAATATTATAAAGAAAAACTCCTTTTTAAATGGCAGAAACCACATGCCTCGACCGGTTGGGTTAAAAAAGAGTAGCTTCCTCCACACTTGGTAATGCTTTAGTAGGCATATAAACCTGTAAGGGTTTTTGTTATAAATGTATTTTAGCTAGTTTATGTCAGTTAACCAACGTTTAATATTCATTTTAAAGACAGATCTCTCTTAAACATGGCTGGTATTGGCCTCAGCTGAGGGCAACGTGTTTTATATAGTGACAGAACTCTAGTAACATTTTTATAACACTCTTGTACTAACTCATGGTTTGTGTTTCTCTATACCTATTACAGATGTAGTGTAATATACATCCAACATATCCCAGCATGATTTATTTCCCTGGGTAAATCTGCACTTGTTATAAAAGGTGGATTTGCCCTAACTTGATTAAGGGATTTGGCCGCACTGTGTGTGTGCAGGTTTTGGCATGAATTAATCCCATAAAAAATCAGCAATAGAGGCTGAATAGTGCGCTATTTTGCTAAGCTATCAGGAGCTAACTATATTAATTACTGTGTACTTTCTGGAAAGTGCATTCCTCAAAACCTATAACTACAACTCTGTTCTGCCCTGGAAATGCACGCCTACAGCTCCATTGGAAGGCATGGAGCAGCTGATATATGTGCAGTATGAAGGTCTCTCATTGTCTTTTTCCTCCTATGTGTGTGTGTGTGTGTGTGTGTGTGTGTGTGTGTATTTCAGCATCATTTTGTGGTGTGAATGTAGCTTGAGTCAGATGGATGAACACGTGCCTCCTCTTCTGTGGGGAGCTGCACAGTCAGGAGCTGCTGTACAGCTGGCATCTTATATGGAGAGAGGGAGACATGTATTATGGGTTAGGTCTCCCAGTCACATGTAGACTCAGCACACTGTAAGGGCTGGCAAGACTCATAAATGATGCAGATTTCTATTATGCTGCAGCCTTTGATATGTATGTGTGTGTGTGTGAGAGAGAGAGAGAGAGAGACAGAGCGAGACAGAGCAGCCTGGACTCTACTGGAAGTTGACATTTAGTTGCTGTTGGTTGAAAACCTCTCATCTCTAAAATGTCAGCACCTTTAACAACAGAATGAGCCATAGGAGGGGATAATATAGATATGTTTTGGCCATTGTACAGTATGCCTTTATTAGATAATGTAGTTAGGTCCTGACAGGAAATGAGGAGAGAGCGCGGGAGGGTAATGACATAAAGGACCCCAACTACAACAACAGTGATGTTGCAATTACCCCTCAGTCACCAGGACACTTCAAATTTAGAGCTGAACTATTAATTATGATTAAACAAAGTTAATCTGCAGCAATTTTCACAATCAAATAATTGTTTATATCTATTTTTTTTTAAAGCAACAATGGCTGAAAATGACTGGTTTCAGCTTCTCTTTTGTTTTTGGATAAAATTTGAAGACATCACCATTCAGGGTTAACCAATATGGTTTTTTTCCAGGACCGATATTGATTATTAATGACTTAGGAGGCAGATAATTGATATTTGAAACATACATTTGCAGTAAAAACTTTGTTGAAATGTCTTAAAGCACATGTTTAATTAAATCAGAACTTTTCTGTCATGTTTTGGAGGTGAGGACACAGGGAGGATGACCCAAGTGCAGACAGTTTGGGGAGTTTATTTTAACAAAAAACATACCAAAAGTACAACAAAAACTCACAGGCTGGTTCAGGTGCAGGAAAAGGTCCAAAACACAAGAAGTCCATAAAATCCAAAAGACTCAGGGAAATGACAGAAGAGGATCCGTAGGGAACAACACAGGTAACACAGACGCAAACTCACAGCACGGGGGCAAGACACAAGACTGAACAGGGGAGAGACAGGACTTAAATACACTGGGGGTAATTAACTAATAGAATACAGGTGTGGATGACAAAAAGGAGGGAAAACGAGACAAAGACAGGAAGTAGCAAAACACAAGGATACAGAATACTATAATAAGACAACTGAAAACACCAAAGACACACTAGGAGGATAATTACAACAAAGGTCACAGAAAACAAATGATAACCAAGTAAAATCAAAACCGAGAGTCTCTCACGAAGGGGGATCATGACATTAAACATGACATAAACAAAATTCCTAAAGTTTTCTATGTAGATAAAGTAAAAATAAATAGAATTGCTAAAACTTAAATTTGTACTGAAATTTGAGTCTCAGTTAGTGTTATTATGTCATTATAGTTAACTCTAAACTGGGCGTGTTTGTCATCATTGAAATGGATCGTAAGATTGCGATGTTTCAGACAGTGCTGTGGGTGTGACGTCGCTTGAGACCAGAGTGGTGACTGCAGACAGAAGTAGTGCATTTTTAAGTCAATTTATTGCATCAGAAATTGAATTAAATAATGATGATTGTAAAAATGCTACAAATAGGATCCCATAGTCACCAGTCATTGATGAGTATATTGATCGATATTGAAAAGAGTTGTCAGTTACATCCCTACAAAATCAGCTGAGTGACTGTTCAACCAAACAAGAGGGTGGCTGACTCAATAAATCATTTCCCAGAAGAATCACACTGGTGTTTTTGCAGTCGTGCCCATTGATAATGCTGTAATACACCCAGAGATAATGAAGCACAGTACAAACTGATGGCAGTGCTCTGGCAGTTGACAGCCTTAATCAGGCTTGTGTTGCAGCTTCATCACCATGCACTGGTAGGGATTCACACAGCGTCACATGTCTGTTGTTTCCAGAAAAATTTCAACCTCAGCTGAAGTGATGAAACCGCGAACAACCACCAAAAACTGGGAGTTGGGAGTGTGTGTGTTTTTTTGTTTTTTTTGCTCGACAACAGCGCTGACTGTTCCCCTGCTGCACCGCCAGGCTCTTGTGGAAAGAATATTCCCATGTGACCTTCAGCCGTGACCTGACAGTAGCTCCCTCTGCACTGCCTGAAGACACAAAGTCTCGCGCTGAATCTCTCTGTGCAAACACACCTACATCTTTTTCCTTCTTTCGTTCCTTCACTCGACTCTTTCCATGTCCCCGCCGCCGCCACTGCCGTCGTCCTCCCCTCATCCATCGCTCTCAGCAGCTGACTCACTCTGAATGCTTATCGCGTTTGTCCTTTTCTCATCTGCGCCTTTTATTTTCTGCTCTTGAAATCAAACAAAAACAAACTCTTGAATCTGAAGAGACACAGAGACAGAGAGAAAGAGAGAGAGAGACTTGATTTTAGAGCTGGTTTCTGTCAGGAGTCTCAGCTTATAAATACTTTAAAAGTGCAAATATTTCTCTACCAGAGAGGAGGAGACATGTTTCTAGTTATTATACAAGCTTTGCCAATTGATCCTAGACACATGTATCATCTGCTGTCTGGTCTTATCTGCTGCTGTCTCTCTATAATGTGTGCCTGTGTGTAGTTATGTCATTATGTAAGTTGTTAATGCTCCTTCGCCACCAACACAGGACAGATTCCTTTGTATTACTCACACAGACTGAGATTTTCAAAGTCAAGAGCGAACACCCTGGTCGCTGGGAGATTAAGGATTTTGCCGAGCAAAAAATATTTATGCTGCAGAGGTGGTCTGACTTGTGCAGAGCTGCAGTAGCCCAAAGGAAGAATGTGTAGTTTGGTCAGATAATCAGGACGCGGCTAATTAATTCTGTTGTAAGTCACAAGGATAATTAAAGTACAAATGTGAAAAGGGTTTTTAAAATGTGTTTTTATTCAGTGGCTTTACCTTAAGAAGCCTCATGAATACAAACCAAGTTTCCTTGATACGCAGGGTTTTCCACAAGTGCATGCAACATCCAGCTGAGTGACTGAAGTAGTCGGCTTGATTGCATTGTTTAACAGCTCTTACAACTCACTGCATTTCATTTGTAGGTTCAGATTCCTTCAGTGTTCATGGTTCAGGAGGTTTTCACCAGGAGCTGAATCATCCTCAGAAGTCTCCTCAACAAAACAAATAGACACGATAATTAATACTAGAAAAACGCAAAGGATGATGGTCTCTGTAGTTCTCATTTCCCTTAACGGCTGAAACAAAACTAGTTTTGCCCAGAAATCCTGTCGTTTGTTACCGTCCAGGTCCACGACGGCATCCAGATACTTTTGTTATCGCAACATCGTGAAATTGACGACACCGTTACATCCCTGTTTAGCAGGGTCCTCATGTTCTTCACTATTCTTAGCTTTAGCTTTAGCAGCTCAAAGTCGTTGTAATGCATACATTTGTACTTTTGACACCACACATGTTAACATTGTTTTCACACTTACTCTCACAAATATTTTACAGCAACATCTTAATGACCAAGTTGATTTTAAATGATATGCTACAAGGAAACATTGACTTTAAGGAAGAAAGAGCTAATGTTGCTTTTGTTTAGGCCATTAGCGACGAACCAAATGAAACCCCTGTCATTGAGCTCTGGCAATAACAACTTGAACAATAACAACTTGAACACAAACGTACTGCGTTACCCAGCAGACACCAGACTGAAACCAGACGCTGCTTTGCTTGTTTAGCACACAGAGTGATCTGATCTGCAGTTCAGCCTGTGTATGTTTTCTTCTTCACTCTGAAGAGAAGCTGATTTTATCCAGTCCCCCCCCCCCTCTAATCCGCTGGCGTTAGCGTGTCTCTGCTCAGGGGTTCTTGGCTGTTTTTAAACCCACACGCACACTGTCTGGCTGTGTATGACTGTTTTAATGAGATTACTGGCACCTCGGCTGCCCTGCCCCCTCACTGAACCAAAACCCAACCAAAACCCAAATTGACCTTATACCGTCCCCAAGCCAGTTACATTATGTAGATTCAGCTTTGATACCGAAATGATGTTAGCTGAACAGGTGTAACACGACCATAACCACATAAATCCTATTACCACAGATTTCCGACTCTCAGTGGTTTGATTCATATTAATCATATAAATACCAAAAGGGGGGGGGGGGGTTTGAATGGGCTGGTGTTGTGACTTCTTTTTTAACTACTTAAAAAACTCAGCATGAATTCCCCCAACATGCCTGGGCTCGCTTTATCACCTTGTCTGTGCTATGTCTAATGTGAGGCGTTGGCAGGGACCGGGAATCCTGAAAAAGATGCAAGAGCCAAGGTTTTTTATTTCAATAAATAGCACAGAGTTGTGTGAACATGTTGAGGCTCAGAAGAAAATTCCACCTTATATTCTCATAAACGTGGTCGCCATTTTGTAAGCAGGAAAAAAACAACATATTTTCATAAGAGGCCAAACCTAAATAAATAAACAGAGAATTACACTTAAAAGTCTTCCTAGGAACCTCTCAGAAGTTTTGCTAAGTCAGTGTCAATAGGACAAATGTTTCTGAGGGAGGTTCCCATGTACTTTTTTAAACACACAAAGCTGTTTAATCCACCCAGCGAGGAGCGGAGGCACATAAAAATCAAATGTGTTTGTCAGTATGGAGCTGCAGGATGCCTCCTACATCAAAAATGTCACCAACGCTGAGAAGTCAGTGGTTCAGTCAGACCATCTGTGATGCCAGCAATGATAAACGAGGCAGATCCCCAATTAGAAATAACACACATGTCCACAGTTTTCTCACATCTCCTGCCTCCTACCTTTAGTTCAGAATTATATGGACGGGCCACATATGTACTGGTCACAATGTGAGTCTAATGTAATAAGTCCATTTTGATAGAGAACTGGAAATTAAATGTGGCAGAGGTGGTTTTTTTTGGCTTATTGTAAAGACCACCTGTCTCAAAATCAATGCCAGAACTTTACAGTAAGCATATTTCAAGCCTGAATTGATTGATGAATATTGATTCAATGATATTGACAAGTTGGTGTCATGTTGAACCAACCAGAAAATGGAACGACTGCCCTAGTTTCTCTTGAATGGGTAATTATTTCCAAATAAAACCACACAGGATCTGGTCAAATCAAGCAGCATTGATAAATAAATAAATATATTTTGCAGCTCTACTGTTCACACATGCTGAAGCAAACTGCAGAATGTAGGCAGGCGGGTGTGTATGTGTGTGTTTTGAGAGGTGAGCAGGGCTTTTGTTTGGCTATTGGTGATAGTCCGTGGGATGTGCTTACCCTCTACAGGGAGATGTTGTGGAGTCACATCCTATTTCCCTGAGCAAACGCTCTGTAAACCATTAACTCGCTAACTAGTGTCCATGTCCTCTTGACAACTGAGAGTACCATCTGCCCACAAGCTGGGATGGTCGCTACTGGCTCGATGATTAATTTTTTGGTGATACACAGCGTTTTCCACAAGTGCATACAATGTCCAGCTGGATGACAGAAGTAGTCGGCTTGATTTCATTGTACAACAGCTCATACAACTCATTGAGTGTCGTTTGTAAGGTAAGATTCCTTCAGTGTTCATGGTCCAGGAGGTTTTTACTGGGAGCTGAATTATCCTCAGAGGTCTCCTCCTCTCCAAAACAAACAGACCTGATAATTAAAACTAGAAAAAACACAGAATTAAGTAGTTTCACGTTAAAAATCTGTGTTTTTCCGTGCTTTTTGGTGGACGCAGGATGTCAGTAAGGGGTTGTGGGCTGTTAGCTGAGCTGCCGCTAATGTTAGCCTAGCTTGTTTTTAGGTTAGGATTCCTTCAGTGTCAGTCGTTCAGGAGGTTTTTACAGGGAGACAAATCACCCACACAGGTCTCTTCCTCTCCAAAACAAGGCCGAGTAAATAAAATTGGTAAAAGCGTTGAGTAAAGCAGTTTCTCGTTAATCACTGGGCGCAGGACGTCAAGAGAAGCTGTTTGCTCAGTTTGTTTCTCTGATTACTGAAGAACCAGATGTCCAGTGGCAAAAATCCTTCATCCGGTTTAAGATTATAGTCGTAACATCAGAAAGATTTGACAGTAATGTGAAACTAAGGTGGCAAAGGGGCAGACAATTTCTGGTAAATTTCCATGTGAGGTTTATCTGGGGAATTTTGGAAATACTGAATTAGAATTATAATGAGTTAGAAATTAGACATTTAGAAATTTGCAAAAATAATACACATTTTAAAAACTGGTATTTTTGACTGTGGTTTATTTATGAGTACAGCTTTAATCAATTCTTTCACTGACCAACAAAAAACATGAATAAATACATAAACACAGCATCAGCTAGTTTACATTTAGCATATTTGATAGCTACCTAATACCAAAGTGCAAATATATTGACCACAGTAATATCATCAAAACTGACTTGACCTGTTTATTCCCTTTTTTCCCATTAATTCGTATGGAAAGTTTCCAACTTTCAGTTTCAATTCCTGGAAACAGTGAGAAAATGTTCTTCCTGGGATTAAATAAACTCTAAGCAGCGTTTAGCATCAGTAAACTGTTACTATAGACAGATGTAGACTATGTACACACTGTTTGGAATTTGCTCTGGTAGACATGAAGAAATCTGAAGAGGAGGTTGCCCTCATACTTGAGAGTTTTCCCAGCATATTAGATATGATCATGTTGCATTATTGGTCAGTCTCTAGAGCAGAGAGGCAGAAAAGGCAAGAGCAGGAGTGGAGGGTGACATGAAGGAGCTTGCAGGCTGAATTCAACCAAGAATGCTGCTGATGCACTCTTGGTGATTAAACCCACCCAACAGATTATTTTAAATTCAATGTCCTGCAGCTGCAAATGGGTCTGTCACAATGAATAACTACTAATTCTATGTGTGTGTGTGTGTTGTGAGAGAGATACCACAGCTCTGACACATTGAGGAAGCTTTTCCCCACTGTTGTCATGCCCACACTGTCAAGTCAAGTCACGTCGATGAGGCATCGGTCTGTCCTCTACTGCAGCTGTATGAGTGTGTGTGTGTGTGTGTGCTGCGGTCACAGCGCCTCCACGCTCTAGTCACTGTGATTTTCAGCACACACACACACACACTGTGCAGCATCTATACAAGTTGCCTCCTGGTTCTTCACCTCCCATCCCTCCATCCTCTCTCTCTCTATTCTCTCTTTGTGTGTCTCGTTTGTCACGCACGCACAAGCACAAGCACACCCACCGATATCCCATGTGTCTTCATCCTCTGTTTCTATGGCACTGTCGCTTTGTGCGTCTTTGTGTTGTGCATCTGCCCTTCATTTCTAATAAGAGGTTATTAGTCATACTGCTTCTCCTAACAGTTTGTCTTCCTGGTTTTTGTGTTTGTCTAAAAGTAGTCCAAAGTTGTGCTTATGATTTGTGCTGCCAGGCTTTGGGTTGTCTTATTTTAGGTTTTACTTCGAGCCTTTTTTTTTTTTTTCTGTTATTCAGCTTTGTTTAAGAGGGTCATCGCGACTATAATTTCCTCTGGGGGAAACAAAGATTTTGAGAAAAACACACTTTCTTTAGTAATATTTTTTATATATTTTATTCAAAAAATAACAATTAATCTACAACTGATTAAGTACTTTCCATTCAAATGCCTAGTCCCAGTGTAACACAACCTGTATTAATATCAGTTAAACCATATTACATCACAGCACTTTACTGCCCTGCACCTCAAATATAAAACACACACACACACACTATTATGGTGTAAGTGATGCCTTTCAGTCATTTTCTTTCTCTCGTCAGTGATTTCATCTTGTGTGCTGCCTCTAAATAGAGCCCTGCTGTACATCAGGCTTTCTCCTTTATTTTTTTTTTTTTCGTACGGCTTTCACCTACACCTTTACGAATCCTCTCAACATACTCCCACTTCCCAAGTGCCTAATGGGTACTTTTTACTGACTTGCTCTGGGGGTCGAAGACCAGCATAAGTATGAAAAATAGAAGTTGGTTTGGCTAGCCAACAACAACACTCATGTTTTCTTTCTCTGTGATTTCTGTCCATCAGCTCCATGTCACCTCCCACCTCACTCCCCTCCCCCAGCAGGTGCCCCCCAAGCACGCCCACCGGGTGCTGTGCGTCAGAGGAGCATTTAACCCAGATGGTCTCCACGATGCTCGACGGTTGGTTTGAGTAGCCAGCGCATGCGCCTGCAAGCCCAGCACCGACTGCCTGACCGTGGGTTGGACTCCCACGCTGCTGCTGGGACCTTCAATCTTGACCCCCTCCTGGGCCCTCCTGCCTGATCCTTCGCCCTGACCTGAGCCCTGCTATCTGTTCCCAAAACGAGTTTAGGGCTTTGGCGCTAGAAAGCGTAGATCCGACTTATTGACCTTGGTTGCACTTTAACCAGTGAGTCCATGTGGAGATCTAATTAGACCTTTGAAGGTCCAAATTGACGCTATTGCCGCCACCATCACCTTGCGGTACAGTCCAAACAGCCTAGTGGTTACAGGCACAGCCTGGGATAGTCATACCATCACTGTGGTTTATCCTGGCAAAAACAAGTGTCTATGCTGTATTTTTTTAAACTATATTGACAGTCGCATACAGGCAACAAGTCTACAATACAAATTATAGACTGTTGTGTTCACAGTGTCAGCATGATAATCTTTTTATATTTTCACTCACCTATTTGGACTCTTTTGGTTGTGATATTAAACCAGACTATACTAGAAGTGAAATACAAAATAATCACTGTTTTAGCCGCTCAAACGAATACCTTTGAGTTTAGATTGGTGTATGGACAAAAATAAGCTGTTTGAATATGATGACTTGTGCCCGGAAAATAGTGATGGGTATTTTTTTTTACTATTTTCCGCCAAAATCATGAATCATGAGAAAACAATAGATGCATAAATGATTAGTAAAATCAGTTTGACTTCATTTCAGTCATTTTCCAAGCAAAGATACCAAACATTTCCAATCAGCTTCCCCAGATGTGAATATTCAAGATTTTAAGATTTTGGACAGTTAAATCAGACAGGAGTGGATCAGTATTACTCTCACAATTGTCTACAGTCCAAGGAATACTATGAAACACAAACTACTGCTCACATTGTAAAGGCACAATTTATATTCATCTTTTGAGAGCTTCCAACAAAGTCTGTGAGCGCAAGCCTCTCCCAGTAGTGACACTCAGACCTCCACCAGAGCCTCATGGAGTCTTGCAGTAATAGGTCATCATCCACTGTAGCCTAGAAACTCAGCATTTAGACCTCCACTTTTACCCACTGCTTTGGCTTCACTGCATGCTGCACAGCTATGATTTGCACAGTTTTCTGCAGAAGCTGACCCACAGTTGTTTGTGCTGTCGCCACAATTTAAAGACGCTTCTTGTTGGTATAACTGCAGGCTGTCCGCCCCACCTCACCCTCCAAAAATGCATGAGCACAAGAATCTTCCCTCGCTTCAGTACGGGTCGCCAGCTCTTTCAGTCACTTCCTTTATCTCTCGCCTTCTCTGTTTTCTCTGCTGTGAATCTTTGATTTTTCTCCCCCGATACTCACTGTGTCTCTCTGTCCCTCTCTCTCCTCTGTATATGCTTCTGTATCTGTGTCTCCTTTCCTTTCTAGATGGTGAACATTGGTTCGTCGTACAGCTACGGGACGGAGGACCAGGCCGAGTTTCTGTGCGTCGTATCCAAGGAGCTTCACACGTCTGGATCTGGACTAGGCACGGAGCAGAGCCACAAAACTAAGGTAAAACCCTCTCACACACACAGATACATCTAAGCTGCCAGGCTGCATGTGCACATGTGGTCCTTTCTTCTTTTTGTACGTGTGTATTTCTATGTTGTTGTGGTGTGTATGAGAGAAAGAAGGGGGGAGTCTCCTCTCATTGAAGCGAATGTGAGTGTGCTTTGATCCTGCACTCTCCACTGAAAGCTCCAAATGTCACTCGCCTCGAAATGTCATTCACAAACACATTCACTCCATCATTCACACTGCTCTCTCTCTTTTTCCTGCTATTATCTCTCTCACTTCCTGTCTCTCTCTCTCTCTCTCCTCATATGGATATATAGATATATATCTGTCTCTACATTTACCTCTCAGCCTCTCACTGTCCACACTCACTGACACTCATCAGCGTGTTCATCTTTTGTCGTTTTCTGTCTTGTTTTGATTTTTTTTCTTTCTTTTCTTTTGTGTTCTCTCCTCCGTCCTTCATGCTGAATGAAGCCGACGGAGATGCAGGAGGAGGAAGCAGCGAAGGAGGAGGAGGAGGAGGAGGAGGGAGGGAGAGATACCACACCAAATGAGTGGCTAGAGCATGAGGGAGTCATGTGTTTTGTTCCAAAGAGAGGCGGAAATGGGTGAGGAACCAGCATAGATGTTGCTAGTGGGTGACTCAGGCAGATTTTAGTGTGTGTGTGTATGTGTGTGTGATGTCTACAGAGATCTGGGATGTTCAGGCACCGATTGAGCAGACCTATGAAATGCTAAAACATTACAGTGTGTGTTTGCTGCCACCCGTAGGTTTAACTCATGCTCTGAGACTCACAGGAACAAGCGTAGCACACACATCCAAAGAATTTTTGCCTCTAGTTTGGACTAAAAATCAAACTAGGAGGCAAAAAGATCTGCACAATAATTGGATTAAGAAACATTTCATCTACAGGGTTTCATCGGCACTGTCAAATGTTCAAGCCAAACAAGAAATATATATAGACAAACACATTCACTACTCAGGTGATTGAGACTGCATAATTGGCTAGACCAATCAGGCAGGCTGAACAACAGCACCTGATAGGTAATCAAAGCATTCTCATGCCAGTGTGAGGAGGAGAAAAACTAGAAACAGTGTGAATAATTACATCTGAAAAATGTAACCAACAAATAAAATTTACATTTCAGAAAAGATATTGCAACAAATACATTCCTAGAAGTGAATAAATTACAACACATCATGTATCATCATCTAATGAGAATAATAAAACAAAAAATAGAGTAGAAATATTTCTTCTAGCCTATTTATACCTAATACACAGGACACTTGTTGAATTATCATGATATCTGTATACGAACCTGTGCATCATTTCAGAGTATTGAACCACGACGGCACTTACTACTTAATGTTGAGAGTTATTTGCAGGATGACCAAGTCCAAGATGATAGAAAAGATCTTGCACGCTTAGATCCACACAGTGTTTTCAATTTATTTGTGGCGCTTCTCAGTCTGTCAGACCAACTCAACAATGAGCAGACAGGCACCATCTAACTTACTGGCAGCATGCACCTGTATTATTCCGTGTCGCACCCCTGGTGATTTGGAGAGGTGACACAACATTGAAGGTTCATGAGTGAACATGGATCTAAACCCTGCCTGATTTTTAAAATCTTACCCGACGAAAAATGCAAGAGCACACACCATCAGATAGATTTGATAGTTTGTTCTTATAGTGTGTGATGTGAAACCCACACCAACACAGCACAACACACACTCAACAGATTCACCACTGACAACCAGAGTCTGACCTCAGAACTCTAAATCACGCGGGTCAAACGAGACTTTAGAGTAACAAAATGGCGGATAACGACGCCTCTGCTTATATTGTAAGCTCTGCCTTCAGTCAGCTTGCTTCCTGATCATATCCTTATATTTTCCATGTGACAATCCACAGAGCACCGCTCAGATCTCCTCAGTGTCTCCACACACAACAGGATTCATAATTGTAAATATTGGAATATGGTTAATATTTATCGAGGGTAAAACTACCTGAACACACCCTCACCACAGGAAAATCTAGTCAAGGGCAAAGATCTTTTTCAATCATCACTGCCGAGGAGTTAAAAATTGTTATGATGTAGCATAAGAAATATAAAATATGGTTATTTTATCAAAGTAACAGTAATGTCGGATTATTGACCAGCCCTGTTGATGACATCAACGGTTTCCAGCCACAACCCCTGTAGTCTGATGATCTCTTGCTAATGAACCAGGCTGAGCTGGAACAACCAGTCATTTTCCTAATTGACCATTGCCATTAAATGAAAATGTCACTTTCCTGAGCTGTGTGCTGCAGCAGCTTGTGCACTGTAATATCTGTGTACACGCTCAGTCTGTGACAGTGACCCGATGCATCCTCACAGCAGATATTGATCGAGCGCCGCGTCTCTGTGGGCTCTCATTACCGATGCTGTGACATGAAATATCCCTGACCTTTTCAGTGCAGCAGTAGTGTTAGATGTCCTTCCCCGGTCTGTGTACATGCTCTGCACACCCACCACATAATGGACACACACATCTAAACATATAAAATCAAATCAATGTCAAAGGGGCGCACACACTTTAGTGGTCACGACATGGCTGTGTGTGTTTTTGTTGTCCTCAGCCATTATGCATGTCAGTAAAGTCATGTTACTCCCATTCTGTCACCATCTTCATCATACCATTATCACCATCATCACAGCCAAACTTAGATAATATAGTGTTTTATTTTTAGATTGCTATGAAACTATAAATTCCTTAAGTCTTTTTTTTTCTTTCTTTCATTTCACAGCTTTTCCAGATCCATGGGTCCCGGATGTAAAAAAACTAAACAAAACAAAAAGAATATAAGTAATTTTTTTAGGCTTACTACGACATTCTGTACGTGGTGTGTTTGTGTATCGCGTCAACGGACAGTCATCAAAACACATTTGTAGCATAGTCATCAGTTTGTCGACAAAATGGCAGTTAGAAAGATTACCAAATGACCAAAAATAATAATAAAAAAACAAACAAATTCATTAGAAATATTTTTCAGTCAAACTGATTTTATTAGTAGAAATAATCATGTGTTGGTGTGTCCAAATGTTACATTGCCAAGGGCAACAGTGGAGCTTAGTAAATTACAACCAAAGATCCAGATTAAAACTGGCTGAACTAAGGTGCTTAACCAAAATATGACAGAGAAAATCAAATCTGCCTGAAGAAAATTGATGATTTAACAGATAATGGATGGTGGAAAAGAATCTGGTTGCATCAGTGTTGTGCCATTTTTGGTATTCACCACTTAATCAGAATCAAACCAATACTCCAGAGTTTGTTTTCCTCCCAGTGATGGATGCAGTTGATCCACAAAGTTTATTCTTCACCTTGACTGAGAAACAAACAACCACAGAGATCCCACCAGCCGTTGACTGCAAACATTTTAAAACGACCGACTTTACTTTGTCGTTAAGCTTGTAGAAAATAATGATGGAAATTTAGTTATCTGTCACTCTGGGGGAGCAGATCGTGGCCTCGCGAGTCGGTGCGCCTTCAGCTCTGAGTTGGGTGTGTTGACCCTGGTACGCCTGTTTGCAGGTCTAGTTATTTGCTCTCAGTGCGTTAACGTTGGTTTAATCTCGCTGTATTCAGTCTTTATGGGCTTGGTCGGCTTTAAATTGACAGATAGAAATACTATAGCTGCAGAGAAACAAGGGTGTTAAGGTCATATTTTACTGGTAGCCTTACAAAGGCTTCATCAGGCTATAGCTAAGAGAGAGAACAGCCACACACTGCAATGACAAAAACACACTGCTCTACATTTTACCCCGATACACACCTGCATCACCTCGTGCTGGTGCATGCTCAGCAGCAGCAGCAGCAGTCGTCTCGGTCTGTCGCCCTGGCCGGGATCCAGAGCCAGCTTTGGCCCCGGCTGACAGAGAGATGTTGGCATGAGTCAGGAAAGGCTTGAACAGAGAGAGACACAGAGAAGGGTAGAGGGAGGGAGGGAGAGGGTGAGACAGAGTGAGGTGAGTCACTGTTTTGTTATAGTGATAGTTAACGTGTTCGCTGTCAGTGTTTGTTAAAATAATAAGAACAGCACTTAACTCAATCTGCCACAGTGCAGGTGTGTGATTGAGAAGAGCTTTGAAGAAGCCGATAGTTAAGACGACACGTGACTTTTAATGACCTCTGCTGGCAAATTTTAGGAACTGCACCACAGATCAAATTTGACTCCCCCCCCCCGCACAGGTCTGTGGCACAACACCTAATAGTAGTTTGTAATGGTGTGTAATGAAATGAACTGTGTGGATGAAGTGGAAGGTGTCACACACTTTTACAGCAGTTAAGCTGTACTTGCTGAACGCTAGAGAATAAAAGGTTACTTAAAATAACAGGGTGTTCAGTTTTTATCAGCAGGTAATTACGTGTAAATACTCATCTAGCACATAATATGTCTGCAATAGCTCAATGTCAAGTCTTAGCTTATCAGAGAACAGTTATCAACCAAATGAAATGTAGAACATACATCATAGAACAGATGCTAACATGGAAATGGGGCAGCACTTTGGCTCTTGAAACCTTTTTTCTTTTTGTTTGGAGGCATAAATAACAACAATAATTGAGTTAATCCACAGTGGTAGGAGCCGAACAACCACAGCAGAAAAATATCACACCAAAAAATGGAAAAGAAGAAATGGTAGCCATACAAAGTTAGCTACCTAGCTCAGTTGACATTCCAAATTAGCCATACTAGCCAAATTAGCTATACTAGCCAACAGCCTGTCTAGATAAGATGGTTTCAAACATCTTGTAATGCATGGCAATGAGTGACTGAAATAAGAGAGCAGTGTCATCTTTATTTATGTTCACAGATATACAGTTTTTAAGAGGTTAATTTCCTTAAAACATTGTGGCACTGTTAGCTAACATTAGCTAGCATTAAGCACAACAGTGCAGTTCTTTGGCTCCGCTCACTGAGGTTTACCTCCATAGATATTATTTCTGCCTCTGCAGCCACATTGAGTGTTGGCTGTCGGCAGTTTGTGTCTTTGCTGACTCCTGTGTAACAACAACCAGCAAAACATACAGGAAACACAAATACACTCGAGCTGTTTTATACAGGCAATAGGCAGTTAGAGTCACAATGTGAGACAATCTAGACAAAAAGATCATGGCTGGCAACTTTTTTTGTAACATTTTGATAATTAAATCTGAAAAAAAATAGGCAGCAAATACAATATTGTGTGTTTGTATGTGTGTGTGCATAAGATTAAGTGTCTTGTCCATGTATAATGTTACATAGAAACAGATATCATGGACCTTTAGGATCCTTGCAATACCTTATTAGCTGGATTAGGAGAATACAATAAATGTTAGAATAGTGACAATACAGATACTCATCATGCTTATGATAATCATAACAGTGATATTAGCAGGAGGGAGAAGACTGAAAGAGACACAGTCATGTTTATTGTTTTGTTACTTCAGCTTTTTCTGTGACTCTTTTTAACTTGGATCATTTGGTGCCTTGAGTTCAAGCAGCAAAACTGGCGTGTCTAAAGACCAACACGCAACACACAATGATCATTGGTGTTATTACATGCATTTTTTAAAGTAACTGTTTATAATATTTTAGTCAAAAATGGGTAGTTTGCAGCCTCACTCAGAGTTCAGTCTAGGTTGTGTATTTTTTTTGTTAATTTCTTCTAATCTATTTTCTTTGAGATTTTTTTGTTTTTCCAAGTGTTAAAGCAGAGATATAGAAAGTACACACACTGAGGTTATGCTGTTTAAAGCAATTCTTGTAGAAGGTTTTAACTGTTATGTGTAAAATGTCATGCCTTTTTTATTTTTGATGTTTAATTTATTCCTGATGTTTTTTTTTTGTTACACAGCAAAAATAATTTGGGTTTTGATTTTTTTTAGTGGGGGGGGGGGTTGATGTCATCTTTGGGTGACTTTAGCTTTTTTCTACTTGAAAACTAGCTTTTATGTTTCACTGACTTGATGATCTACAAATATTATATAAAAATATGTTCATAGTTTTTAGTCTAAGTTCACATCAATGCTGTTGAAGGGATTTTACCCCAAGAATAGAGTTAAGAGTTTTCCCATCACCATTACCATTAGGTTAGTTTTATAAACCTCAATTTGCATATCCAGATACCTTTGAATTTATTCATTTGTATTCTATTTGTTGGAAGGTTTCTGCTGTACAATAGAGTGTGTTTTCATATGGTATTTGACATGTAAAAGTCTACATACAGTAGCAGTCCTTTTATTATTCTGTGCAAAAAAAAAAAATCTGTCAGAAAAAAAAAACACATCTTTATCTGATGCTGGAGTTTCTGTTTTCTGCTGTCCATATGCTGTCATGTCTGTATACATAAAACAATGTGACACATGAAATGTAAGGCCTCAGTTAAACCTGTACAGGCTCCAAGAGACGCTCTGTGATTTAATTCAACTGTATTTCATCAGGACCTGAACAGCATACAACATGTTCAATAATGTGATGGAAGGTTAAAAAAAATTCTCAATGTAAATGAATGTCACCATTCTCAACAAAAAAATAAAACTTTATTCTTTGGTTTAAAATACAGATTTGATAATCTCATTTTTTTGTAAGCAGACATTACGACCATGACCTGACCGTGATTAGCTTTCTATAGAATAACAAAGCCAACATCTGAGGACAGCCAGTGCAGTAGTTTCCTCCCTGAACCAGTTCTTCAGCTATATCATTAAAACATAAACGCATGCAGAGTTCCCAGTGCAAAAACAAAGGAACCTGTTAAATACAACAAATCTCTAGAACCAAAGTTCACAGCTCATAGTTTGGTAATTATTACTGTCGCTGCAGTTTGAGTTTTGTATACTGTTACATTTGCCACATTTCAGCTAATGCTACAGGTATTGTCTGCTGTGTTTGTAATATACACCCCACTTTATTAGGCACACCTGTTCAACTGCCCACAAATATCTAATCAGCCAATCACATGGCAGCAACTCAAAGCATTTAGGCACGTATACTTGGGCAACACAACCTGCTGACGTTCAAACCAAGCATCAGAATGGGGAAGAAAGGGGATTTAAGTGAGTCTGAGATTCCTGCTGCGACATTCACATGGATGGTGGTAGGATGATGCTATCATGTCAATATGGACCAGAATCGCTAAAGAATGTTTCCAGCACCTTGTTGAATCCATGCCATGAAGAATTGAGTCAGCTCTGAAGGCCAAGGGGAGTCCAACTTGCAAAGTGTACTGAATGAAGTGGCTGGTGAGTGTATGTCCTCTATTGTCCTTAAAAAAGACACACTCAGCTTTCCCTTCCAAAGATGTGAAAGTCATACTGAGCACTGAACAGAAATGCAACATCTTTCCTAAGATCCTTTTGGCAAAACCTCAGCAAATAATCGAAACATGCAAGAATATTTCAAGAATGTTGTCAAGACAAATCTGAATCGACAACAAATAGGTTGCGTTCCTGCATGATTCTCTGTTAGCACAAAATGCAAGTAAAATGCAGGAAGTTCTAATGGGAAAGTTTGACCGCTGCATTTCAGAAATATATTCTGAAATATAAACCAACACATCACATCTCTCACATCCATCTTAAGGACTATAAACCTACAATGTGAGGACCTAATGAAAAATATATCCTTACTGGGACTTTTGCAAACCACTTGTTTTGTACATTTTTCTATACATATATGTTGGTAAAATATGTTGCGTACAGTACAACAGTCCTTCCTGGTTTCTTTGCCGCTCTTTCTAAATTCTGTGTTAACACCCGGTCAGGTTTGTGCTACAGGAAGGTGCTGAGGGTGTTATCAACGGTGGCCAGGTGCAGGTACTCAGGATGCTCGCTCTCTGACTCCACCTCTAATTCTTGATCCTTGCCGTCCTCCTTCCCCTGGTACGGGGGCGGCTTCTTCCTCCGGACAGACCCTCGAGAGCGGCGTTCCAGACACGTCAGGATCGTGTTGGCGAGGTCCTGCTGGAGCCGCTGGAAGTTCTCTCTAGAAAAGCGGGAAATGGTACATTGATAGAGAACCAGGTTTAATCAAGTCAGGCTTAGGTATATGTCAAGCTAAACATCGAGTAGAATACCAAATACATTTTATCATAAAAGTCTACGTAAATATTCTGGTCAAGTCAGAACAAAAAAACACTGTTTGCTTACGTTGTGGGTGGAGTTGGGAGGTTGTAGTCTTCTCCAGTTTCACCCGTTAACCAGTATGTCATCACTGTGCCTTTACCCTTAAAAAAACCCGCACAAACACACATTTATGAGCATTAATTTCAAAACAATTCCATGTTTAGTTAAGTTCATAAATCAATCTTTACCTTCAGATATGTTTCTCCTCTGACCTCATACTCAAACTTGCAGTCCGTCCTCTGCAGGATATTTATAGTAGGCTGACTGACGTGGATCCGCAGGGCTGAAGAATAAAGATAAAACAACAGGCATCTTTTTCTTTTTTTTAACCCAAGCTTAGCTGCGGTAAATGTATTTAATTAGGCTGATTGATAGCTTCTGTAATTGCTCTAAAGCAATGTGCAGTGCAATGCTAATGTAACATAACTAGATCATGGTAGTTGGCTGCACGAATGCCAGTGTAATTCAGTTAGCACACTGAATGTCTCTTTGCATATATGTATCTATATATCTACTCACGATGTCCTGTAGACTCCATACGAGATGCTGTGTTGACCGTGTCTCCAAATAAACAATATCTGGGCATCTTCATCCCCACGACACCTGCTGCACAGGGACCTGGACCCCCACACAGACACACAAGTATTAAGTATCAAGTATGAAGCAAGGGCAATGGTTTTAGAAGGATTTGAGGAATGAATGCACTCAACCATGAAGGACCTTTTAAGCAAATTAACAGTGGCCTCATGCTCTGTTTAGGGTGACAGACAAGGGAGAGTATCTGGTTTTCATTTAAAGATCATGTTCACTCTTGAGCGCTCAGTTCCACTTTAAAATAATGTGAATATATTTATAGGAAGTAGGGCCGCTCCGAGCGTGTGGCTGGAATAGAGTCAGGTTAGGTTGATGCAAACAGCACAGGGAGTAGGAGTAGCAGCTGGCAGCAGCCCATGTGCTGCTGTTTGGGCTGCTGCAGCCGTGCACACCTGTATGTCAGCGAGATAGAGTAAATGACGACAGAAAATGTTAACAAAAACTCGAGCAATAGCGTTACCGAAGAAAACAGAGTAGTGTGCACTGCAAAACTTGTTCCTACAATGCAAGACTTTACAGTCCCAAACCCAACAACAACAGACCATAGTGTCCACTTTCGTCAGTGCCATGCCTTACCACAAAAAAAACCTGACCTTATGATATCTTCACATCTCACTTAGGAGTAAAAAGGAACCTTTAAGCTCGACAGAAATAGTGATTTGACTTATATCAGTATCGACTAGTATGAAAAAAATTATCGAGATTTTGTGCAGTGTACCTGAGTGCACGCCAATGCGTATCCACACAGGGATGCCGGGCAGGTGTCGTAGCTGGAAGGTCCCCATGAATGCCAAGATGTCCAGCGCCATGCAGCAGATATCCACCGCGTGCCTGTTCCCATTTCTCCTCGGCAGCCCGGAGGCCACCATGTAGGCATCTCCTATCGTCTCCACCTGAGGATAGATGGATCCTGATGACCATGATGTCTGTGGCTGTCGTATCTATCCGTCTATCTGCCTATTAAACTTTGTCAGTACCTTGTAAACATCATGGTGGTCAACGATACTGTCAAAACCCTTGTAGATGTCGTTGAGCATGTCCACAACTTCCATTGGTGTGCTGTACTGGCACAGAGTTGTGAAACCGACTATGTCGCTGAAATATATTGTCACCTCCTCATAGAGCTCTGGCTCCACCACACCGGTCTCCTTTAGGCTTTTCACCACCGGGCTACACAGAGAGAACCATGTACAAATACAGATGAAAACAGAATGATCCATCTGTCCACAAACCTTTCTGTGACCCCACAGTCCTATCAGATGGACTGGTCACAGCCTAAAAATTGTGGCATGCTCATTTAAGTGTAAACAGACCCAGGAAGCAGCATGAAGTTAAGGCAGTCAGCCCTGTCCCTCTCAGCTTTGTAAAGAGCCGTTCTCTCCTCCACCAGGTGCTCCAGGTTTCTGGAGTACATCTGCAGCCGTCTGAGCATATTATCCATGTAGCTCTCATTGTCCTGGTTATGGATTTTACTGTAACCAAGAGGAAAAGGAGGAAAGGAAGTTTATTCACTAAAAGTTACTACAAATGTGTAATCAGTTTCTCAGAGCTGCTTGCACAAAAAGAGAAATTACCTGATGATTTTCCCCAGACAGTTTTCTATCTTCTTAAAGTCAGGTCTTTTTTCTGGGTCCTCATCCCAACAGCTTTTTATCAACATATAAACCTAGGAGATAAAACACAAAGCTTAAAAGACATCAGACAATACACAAACACAATTTAGATCATG
The DNA here is from genome assembly GCA_033238685.1 of Lates japonicus. NCBI lineage: Eukaryota > Metazoa > Chordata > Actinopteri > Centropomidae > Lates > Lates japonicus. The sequence goes on from BRZM01000030.1 coordinate 4,089,941, forward strand.
TTGCCACACAAACGTCAATAACTAACCTCTACTTCTTTCTCTGAAGCCATCTCCAAGTTTAAATCAGGTCTAAAGTAGGACATGATGACCCTGGACAGCTTTACTGTTTGGAAACAGACAAACGTTAATTCCCCATAAAAATCACTGACAGTACTAATGAGTGTGTGCATGTGCAAAACATTGACTTTAAACACAGCAGAAGCTTCTAATCTTTGTGTAAATTAAGTTGATTCAGGTCACTGTAATCGTCAAAGACTCTCAAACGGATTCATCAACTCCTGCAGGTGAAACATGTTTGTGTTTGGCCCCATTGTGTGAGGCACCCGAATGTTCGAGCAACATTTATCATTTCTTTTTCAGATAAGTTTAGGGACTGTACAAAAATTATTGTGTTGGTGATGGGGGTGAATCCTATCCGCTTGTTAAGTCGGACGTCATGACCAATCGCATTCAACTTCACCAAGGCTCCATTGGTTTCAATATTTTTTCAATTGTTAGTAGTTATCATTCTATCACTTGTGACAAGAGAGAGAAGAGGAAGTGGTTTAAGTTGATAGGTTACAATTTTTAAATGAATGAAGAAAAACAAAGGTTGACACTAGCAGGTGCTAATGTTAGCTAAGTGATCTAGCTAGTAAAAGCAGGTAACCCTGATTTAAGCTCAGGGTTTTATAAGGTGCTTCTTGCTTTGAACCCAAATCTTCATGTTCCAGTTATCAGTCTGTGTTCCCCAAAATAGTGAAAAAAGCTAGCTACAGCCAGCTTTATTCGCCTTAGCTGGGCAGCACAGAAAAGGACTGTCAACGGAAATAAGAAGGCTTTTACGCTTTTACTAGTGACTGCTAATGTTAGCTAGGTTAGCTGGCTAATATTAGCACCCACTGGTATCAACCTTTGTTTATCTTTAACCTTTTTAAAAATTTCTTTCTCGTCACACGGACAGCAGTAGAATGAAAACTAGTGGGTTTTTTGGACTCAGATCTATTAAAACAGTATTTTCATTGGCTGTGACTTCAGACTTAACAAGCAGATTATCTGCCCTCCTCTCACAAAAACAGTCACACTATCCTCCAATCAGCAAAAAGCAAAAAAGACACAACCCTTTTCATCCTCCTTTTCTAATAATTTGCACACAGTCCCTTAGGAGTAATAACATTGTTCATTCTTTGGATTTTCAAGAGCTCAGTGTGACAGTGTGGAGGCTTAATTCTGGTCATTATGTTACACCTGCTCGGTTGGAGCAGCACTCGGTGTAGAAGGTGCACTTTCTGAGAACAATCTCCTGAGAGATGATGGCAAAGCTGTAGACGTCTCCTTTCTGAGACGTGCCATGTTTCCTCAGATGCTCCGGAGCTGTCCACAAGTCTGACAGGAGAGAAGAGTAGAAAGGAGAATATAAGAAAGTGAAGGAAAATAACTCAGTGAGGAAGGACTTAGCACCTTGACTGCGCTTTTACCTGTGTCAGGGCTAAGGAAACTGTTGCAGCCAAAGTCTGTGATCTTCACCACCATGCGATTGTCCACCACACAGTTGGTGGACTTGAGGCGACCGTGCACCTGGATGTCGCTGGCGTGGAGGTAGGACATGCCCTGCACAAAGGATTCACACACTAGAGTAATCTAACTTAAGACACATGCTCCAGTGGAGGAGGTAATGAGGAGATTTACAGCAAATGAAGGAGGTAATCTGTGATGTTTACCGACCTCTACTGGCAGCCAGGGGGAACTGCAACAACAATTCCTATTGGTGAATGTGTGTGATTCAAATCATCTTCTATTTGGTGTGAATTTTATAAACCCCTGCAGTATTTACATAAGTTTATACTAGTGTTAGGGAATGTTTAATGTTTTAGAAATAATAATATTCACATTTATTTTAGCTGCTTAATTATAGAGGCTGTGTAATTTCAGCTTCAATTTCAAATGTATAGGAACTTTTACGTCAAGCAATAGTTTTAAGAAAAGATAAAACAACCCAAAATAAAGTTCTAGAAAGTAGCTAAATGGTATTGTGTATTATGTACCTACAGTCCATTTAAAAATTCATTAATTACAGAGGAACATTTTATCCCTGATGCTGTTATTGATTAGTCTTGTATATAGTTCCTATATGTCTGATACACTTGATTGTTCATTGTCTCAAAATGTCAGAAGTGCGTTTGTATTGAGCTGAACATATGGCGCCTGGCACCTGCTCTTCAGTCATTGATAAAGCTCCATATGATGCCACGTGTCATACTCCACTCACAATATGTTGGCTCAGAGTTACATAATGTTGTTGTTCGTCAGCAGAGGAGAGTGTTTCTGTCTCACCTTGGCGATATCGTACATGACGGAGATCTTGAACTCCCAGTCCATGAAGGTCTCCTCTGGGTATGAAATCTTGTCATTCAGCACATACTGGAGGAAGACAGAGGCATATTGATATTTGATCTTTGGGAGAGATAAAGTGTGCACACAAAAGTCATGAAAAGTTTGTCAGAGGGAGATTAGAAAGTAAGAATAATCAGAAAATCAACATTTCCTAAAAATAAAGTGGAAAACAGCAGTATTGAGTGTGCTTTTTAGTCCTTAAAGAATTTAGGGCCTTATCACTGGGCATTCCCAGAATATATGCCAGTGACAGGCATCCTGAAATCTACATTGTCTCTGACATTTAGCATCTCAAGCTGCTGATATTTATGACGTATAAGTCAAAATAGATATGGGCAAATGGAACTGGACTTGAGCCAAGAAGTGTGCATACCATACGTACCTTGAGTGATCCCCTCTCTCCGTATTCAAACACTCCGAACACACCCTGATCAAACTTCACCGTGCCATAAAACTTTGTGAGGTTGTAATAGTCAATTTGCAGGAGCTGCAGAGAAAAGTCAAAAAGACCTGGCACATTGGTAAAACTTGGACAAATATTAACGAAGGCAATAAAAATTCTGAAGGCCTCAAATCAGTGAAACCTCATACAAGCTATCTGCTGTGTGTGTGTGTTACCGCGTTAAGCTCTATTTTCTGGGTTTCATCGAAGTTCCCGTGCTTCAGCTCCTTCAGAATTACAATCTGAAAATATTTCAACCAAATTACATCTACATGTTCAACACACTGCAAAAGTACGTGGATTAATTGGAAAAGTCCAGGTACCTTCTTATCGTAGCATGCACGGCGGATCTTGAAATCCTTGTTTTTCCTCTCATCTTCAATCTGATAGGGACAGATGAAGGACTTTTAACTGTCTGCTCCAGTGTACTCATGGTCAAGAATTAAAAAATACTAAAAAATTCACCTTCAGAGAGACGACATTGAGTTCGTTGTCCTCCAGCAGTGTGATGAGATCAGAGGCGATGTGCGACCAGCGCTGCCTGAGCAGACGGTCTCTCCTGTTCTGTCTATACAGGGAGAAAAATACCACCAAACCACATGCAGATATGTGGAGATTTAAGGAAAACAAGATAACCACCATTATAACTCCTGTTGTGGTTTGAGTTTGTTTGTTTTATGTACAGAATTTACCTAAAATAACTGGCAAAGTGTTTAATATTCTATGTTATATGCGCTAAAAAGCATCGAATATTATCTCAACATTAGCAGTCTATATTTATGAACTGTTTCTGTGATTGAAATGTGGGGTTCATTTGCAGAAAATGTGTGTTTGCATTCTTTTGGGTTAGATCAGAAATTCTTGGTCCACCTTTCAGCATTCAACAACTATATTTCCCACGATTCTTGGACACATTGTAGGTTTAATATAGCACTCATCTGTCAGCGATAAGACTCTGAAACTCACCTGTAGAAAATGAAGGCGATGGTCGCCACCACAACCACTGTGACGGCCAACACGATGACAATGATGTCATGAGTCGCTGGACCTGAACGTGTGAGGACAGAAAACAAGTCTCATTTAGACACTTGTTAGCAACTGCCTTTTAAAGACACGTAAAAGCTTTTTAGGCATCAAATCAAAAACCCATTCAAATGACCCACTGACTTTGGGATGAGGGAAGCATTGGTGCTAAAATGCTAACATACTTCCAGGTTTTAGGACTCATTCCTGCACCGCTCTATTCCCTGACAATTCTCACCATTTCTTGCCTGATCCTTTATTTTAAGCACTACTTTATTAAAGCATCAGTTTTGTTTGTTTACAAGAAATGTCCATAAGGTAAGGTCCTTTAACCACGACTAATCGTCTGGTATGAATGTTCAAACCTGGTCTGAAGCACTTGAAATTTACCTGATTGTAGCAAATGCAAACTGAGTGAGAGTTTTGCTTCCAAGAGACAAACTGCCTGAACCTCTGAGAGACAGTGTGCAACTTCAGTTCACACAAATTTGTGTGGTAAAATGACTGTATCTCTGTCAGTGTCACGGATGGGTAGAAAAGAACAGACACCAACTCCAAACTACAACTGGGACATTTCCCGCTTCTCCTTAGAGATGATGATAGCCTGTGACACAATCAGACCAGGCTTTATGTGTGTGTGTGTGTGTGTGTGTGTGTTTTAGCTATACCTCCATCTGGTGTGGACAAGGGAAGTCTTTTTCCCCAAATGAAGGACGGGTCTGTCTTAACCACTGTGGTCCGGTTGTACTCGGTGTTGAATGAAAATAAAATATCGTACTGAGAACCACATGAGAAGAGGAAATGACACATTTCAGCATAAAACACAGCGTGACAACAGGAGATTCAGCACAGGAGGCTGACAAAACATATTGTTTTGAAGGGTGATAATCAATAATTAACACAGGCGAACAGAGTACCTTGTTGTCAGTAGTGGTGTAAATGACTGAGAGGTTCACATCTCTGTCTCCATGCTGGTCCAGCTTGTAGTAACCACCAATTCCTGAGCAGAATCATAGAAATGTTTTTATACGCAGACACGGAAAATCACAATAATAACAATAACTATTTATAGAGCACCTTTCAAAACACAGTTACAAAGAGCTTTACAGTAAAGGGGTGAAATTAATAAATCAAAAACATGCATCTAAAACAAGACAAACAGTTGAATGCAGCAAATGAATGAGAGTCTGCCTCTCAATCACACATTCACACAGCTGCTGCCTGCAGGCGATATAGCACCTAATCTCTTCACAAGTCAATGAGAGACGCAAATAAGTGACAGCAGTCGACAGCTTCCTCCTGTCAGACCTCGCAGTGATCAATGTCAACTCACTGCCACTGTGGTCAGTGTTTCATTTCTACAATTACAACTTTGCAGTGTTTGAGGGAATTAATTTTTACACTTACATGTTTACTTATGCAACTTTTTATGGTGGCCTTAAAGGTCAAAACACAATGACAATTGTTTTGTTTTCTGAAACGTTGTTTTGTTTTCTGAGTCAAGCAAGAGTTAGTTGCTAGTGAGCCTCTCAGACTGTTCTTACTTTGAGCTAAATGTTAATATCAGCACAATTACAGAAGTTGAACACATTTTTAATAAAAATGATTCATTCAGTACTTAAAAAGATATTAACTCCTCCCTCCATACCATCAAAGGAGGTGTTCCTGAAGTAATTCACATTGACAAACTCCATCTGTTGTATCTCCGTCTGAGGTTTTTGAGCAATCAGCCTCATCACCTTGCTTATTAGCAGCACTGCATCATGATACGCAGCCATGAAGTCATTCATCTGCAGAGAGGCAAAGATAAAAGGAGTGATGATGGGAAATATTTCTGGATCTATTCCCAATAAAACAAATGTTAAGTGCATCTGGCCAAGAAATAATCCCACACAACCCCCTGTAAAATCACAACTTTTACCCCCCAAATATCAAACTATTTCTTTACACAGCAGGACTGGGAAAAAGGAGGTGAGTAATTCTGATATTCTGTGCCCTCACTGTAATATATCTTAAGAATCTAAGTTGTCGGTGCGCCAATTCTGGTATCAAACGCATCTGCTGGGCGCTGGTCTTCATCATGAGGCTCCCTCATTCTGCTCACGCGCCTGGGGACCATCACAGGAACTCAGCGAGAAGAAAATCAATATATAAATATAATTATAATCATTATATATATAATCAGTATAGAAATAACAAGTGTTATAATGATACAATTTAACTTAAGTTCAACTATTACTGCTAACTCTTCCAGCCATTTATTTTCCATTGAGCCATTAGCGGTTAGCTACTGTTTCGCTGTTTATTAATTACTTTTGGCTAGTGATTTCAACAATTTATCCTATACCATGAACTAAAACAGTATTTGAACCATTTATCCATTTGCTTTAACTATCTATTTTAATACTATATCCTCTATCATTAGCTGTTAGGTACTATTTCAACCATTTATCCCCCTGACGTCAGCTGTTAGCTAATATTTCATCTGTTTACTTTAAGCTAACAAATTCAACAATTTATCCTTTACCATGAACTAAAACAGTATTTGAACCATTTATCCATTTGTTTTAACTATCTATTAATAATATATCCTCTGCCATTAGCTGTTAAATAATATTTCTACTGTTTATCCATTACGAATTAACAAATTCAACCATTTATTATTTACCCATTGCTATAAGCAAGTGTTAAGCTATGTATTTTAACCAGTTTCCATTACTTTCAGCTAGCTAACTATTCCAACTGTTCATTCATTACTTTTGTCTACAGCATCTATTTATTTTTAGCTAACTATTTCTCTGCTTACTTGCAAACCATTTAACACTCTCTGTCCCAGTATGTTGTGTTCAGGTGTTATTTATAAGCTTGCATGTTTTTGTTTTACTTGTCTAATTTTTTTTATTTCAAATGACTTGAGTTACTCCACAATCTTTCCATGAACTTCTTACCAACTGCAAAATGAACCAATCATTGTTGTTTATATAGTCAAAGAGAAGGATGAGGGAATATAGAGTACCACTTTTGAAGCTGAATAACTACGCAGCACAACAAGTACAGACAGTACCAGCAAAAAAGAGAGAGACAACAAGAGATATGAAGACAAGTGGAAATTAGAGATGGGAAAAGAAATGAATAAGAGCACTGACTTGAAAAGATCAATAAGGACGAAGAGAACATCACTGCTGTCTGCCTCTTTGGAGCCATTTTTCACCTCTATTAAGTCCATTGGTGACCCACACATGATGAACACTGCAAACAGAAAATGTAACACACACACACCAGGCTGCATTTATAGCACATGTGGGAGTCAAACCCCCTTGTTCAGCTCTCTCTAGCCCTGCTTTTCATCTAAATTTCTGCTTCAACCTTGAAACCAAAGTTAATACCAAAACCAAAACGCCCTGTTTTATGGCTGAATCAACATGAAACAGGAATTATGGCATGTGACAGAGGCTATCGAGACATTATTTTAAAAACATTTTTAAAAACGAATTTAGTTCCTTCTACGACAGTTTAAAAGTTAAATCAGACAAGAACGTGTGTGTTGTATATTAAAAAAAACAAAAAAACACTTACAGTTGCTTGTCCTGTTGGGTGATGTAAGTGTTTCTTTCAGATCTTGGGGTTTGCGCAGCACCTTTTTGGTAATGTTTAGGGCAAACTTGCTTGAGTCTGCATCAAGTGCATTTATATACCTGTAAAAGAAAATCACTTACAATTCCTTGTACGTAAAAAACACTGCTGGCCACACAATACTGAGTGTAATGTATACTGACTCACCAGAAGCAGTCTTCAGTGTTGGTTGGTTTCTTGTAAATATAGGCTGTGTGCCACGCAGGTTTTATCTTGCTGTTGTCTCTCCAGAAGTGAATGAAGAAGTCCGAGATCTTGCGTGCCGGCGGCAGGAGGCGCTGCAGGTTGAGTGTGTAGTCGCAGGTGAGGCTAAAGCTTCCTGCCGAGATGATGGGTGTACTGAGCTTCAGACCTTTTTCCGCACTGACAGAGAGATAAAGAATGAGGAGAATGTGTGAGACAAGTTTGGAGGCATGTTTAGCAGCAGACTCCATGTGAACCATATTGCAACAATTATACATAATGAGCCTTGTTTGGAAATGTAAACAGTGTTTTGCCGTATTTATCTGGACTAGTGCGACCTTGGAAAAACCAGCACTTACTCAACCATTTGGAAAGAGGCGTAGGTGCAGGTGGGCCCGAGCACAGCACATCCCAGTTTGCGTGATTTCTGCAAGAGAAGAACATTTGAGTGCAAGTTTTTGTCCGTCTGTAAATGATGGACGTAGCTTTTAATCCCCAAGGTACACACAAACAACACGAGCAAGTTTATACATACATGGTTCAAAAAAAGTAATAATGACAAGCATAATGGATGTGAAAGTGTAGCTACTCACGATCAGGTCTTTTAGCTTATCCACTCCTTCACACGTGGTACTCTGGCAGCCATCAAAGCGATAAAAGGTGGTGTTGAACCCATTGTTCGTATAATTAAATTTCATACCTTTATCATGGTTTGTGGGAAGAAAGAAATAAGGATAAACATTTCGTGATTTTTTTTCAGTAAAGTGGGGGTCAGTAGAGTACAGGGATGGCTGATTTTTGTAGACAACTTATCCACTTGTTAGCAACCGCCTTTTTAAAGAAGCGTAAAAGCTTTAAAAATCACAAGTGGGGTATTTTATGATGTATTTTATGTCGTAGAATAAAGCTTGTGTTAAAACCAAAGTAATTCAGACAGTTAACCAAAACTCAATTGACTTAAGGAACTGGAAGAAGTAAAATGCTACTCTAGCTTAGGTTGTCCTTTAAGAAGGACATAGTGATGCTAACTAGCAGTTAGTAGGTGCAGGGCTGGATTACTAACTAAGCAAAGCAGCTGCCTTTGGGTTGTTCACGGGTCAGGTAACACATTTTTGGCCCCAGGCTAGAGGCCAGTTAACCTAGCCATGTCTGAGTGGGTCTAAGCTTAATAATGAGCATAATGATAAGGATCATAATGATCATGCCAAGCAAAGATGAAGCTAAGCTAGCACAAAACATTAAGTAAGCATTACACATGATTCTCTCCTTTGGTTCATGGTATAATGACCCATATCTAATGATTTATTATGCTGACTGAATAATATCTTATCAGTCATTGCTTCACTTGTCCCCTGAAATCTAATTCAGTGTTGCAACAAGTCCATTATAGTTTAGGTGGGTGTTCACACTCAAAATACTGGATAAACCAAGACAAAAGACAAAAAAATTCTTTAAAGATGACCTAAAAAAACTGCAACCTTGGAAAACAGTGGGAGATTAATGACAATTCTTTTGGACAAGTGGTGCCAAGAACACAAACAAGATAATCATGTGCAATATAAGTGTGTTCAGATGCAACCAGCTGAACACATAATATGGTGAAGGTTTATTACACCACTGGATGTAGCATAGAACAGAACTTTATACATGTATTCTGCAGTTTTTTACACAAATAACAGCAGCATGTTGTAATACAATTTCCCTTTAATGCACCATAACTCTGTGTAGACATCCTGTATTTTTATTATTATTATTTAAATTTTATTATCTTACCATCATTCATGGAGGACACTTTCTCTACGGCCTTCACTATTTCTTTTTCCACAAACTTCAGGCTCCAGGGAGACTCCTCATCGTTCAGCAGGATCACATTGATTGTGAGCTTATCCAGACTGATGCCCCGACACGGAGCAGCGAGAATCTCCAAGGTGCACAAACACAACCACCAGCCGACTGGGCCCATTTCCAGGTCTGAGGTTTATATTTTTGACCTGTTAAAGACAGTCCATGGTCTGGTAAAGGCTTTAAGTTGTGTTTTTTTCTCTCTTCTCGTGATCCACAGCCCAGTCCGTCTGTAGTGCAATAAAGTCACCACAAATCAAAACTCTGAGAAGTTCCTCTTAAATTTTGTGGCAAACTCCAGAAAATGACATTTTTGCCTGCCCCTGCTTCGACCTCGTTGACAGGTACTTCACACAAACAACAGCCAGCACTCAAGTCCTTGTCTGTTTTCTCCTCTGAGTCGTTCGCTTCTCGGATTCACACTTCCTCTGTTCCTTTATGTGGCCGCTGCTCACCTGCCACATCAAGTTGTTAATATACAACCTTTAAAGACACAGAGGCAGGCCATATAACCTTCTCACTGCTGTTGCACTAAGGTCTGCATGAATTACAGTGCTGACACACAAACACACAGGGAACTAATTTCAGCTCGTTGTTGAGCTTGTGTGGACCATACATAGATTTTACAATGACAAAATATTTTAACCTTTGATACCACGGTGATGGCGAGGCCTTGCACACGTTACTTCTGGAAACTCACCTGGAACTAATCCTGTAGTTTGACTTGAGTGGCTTGGCTTATTAGCATAAGATCACTTGTGTAGTAAGCAGCTTTAACTGTGAATCCAGCTGCTTGTGAAGCTAATGAGCAGATGCTAACTAGCAGTTTGGTGACCATCAACAGCTGAACCTGGGAAGTCCTCTCCTTGTCATCCTACCTTACGCATTTTTGCAGTTTTGAACAAAACCCAAGCGACTCTTGAATGACTTTGAGGGACATTTACGCTCAAAAACCACCTCATACCATGACTTATTATGAAATTATATTAGTTTACCTGTAGCAACATGCATATATGTTGTGGCTGTATGTGTTCCTGGTCTTGTTTGACCCTTTCCTCTCCTGTCTTCTCTGTAGCTCCATCCAGATGCTACCTGATCAGGTATGAATGAGGTGCACCTGGCTGTGAAGAAAGACACTGAGATCACATTTGACCCCATTCTGATGTTTGATGTGAACAATAACTGAAGCTCCTGACCTGTATCTGCATGATTTGGTGTGCTTCACTCCTGCCACGTGATTGGCTGACTGGTTAATTACATGAATTAGCAGATGTACAGGTGTTCTTAATGAAGTGCTCGGTGAGTGTTTTGAATTTGGGGTATCAATTAGAGAGATAAAGGTTTTATGTGACGGAAGCAACAATAAATGCTCATAAAATCTCCACCTACTGGTATCTGATGAGATTAAAGGTAAACTGGAAGGAAACATTCACATAAAAATTGTGTTGTAAACTTAAAATGCTTTATTTTTATGGTGAAATAATTGTGTATTATGGAAAATACGAGAAAATCTGGAGTCCATCCTGCAAATGAATGTGTGTATGAATGTTTGTTTTCACTTTATGTGTCAGAGAAAACCAGACGGCAAACACAGACACACAGCTTGTAAATTTGTGAAAGACACCCTGATACAAAGGAAACCAAGGAGAGAAAAGAGAAGAGCAAAGGTTGGGTTGGGCCATAAAAGTCACCACAGATAACATCCCTGTGCTGTCAAACCACACACACGTCTGTGATTCAGTCCAGGAGTCTTTTTCTACTGTTTATCAGCACCACATTCGTTCATCCACACCCCGCAGAAACACTGGGGAAGACTTAATGAAGTAAATTAATCCTGAAGCTAATTATTATTAACTGAGAGCGCCCTCACACAATTAGTACAATCTTCACCTTAATTAAATCTTTAAATGATCAGCCAACACAGCCACTTAACTCTGGTGTCTGATGGTCTAACCTATTACATCCATACACACACACACATGTCCTTGCACACCTATCTTTGTGGGGGCCTGACCCCTTACATCAGCGTAAATGTCTGACCCCAACCCTAAGCTAATTCTACACTGGTTGATAAAACCAAGTCTTAACCCACAAACAGCCCTTTGACGTTGTGAGTACCAGCCAAAATGTCCTCACAAGGTCTAAAACTCAGATTGGTCCCCACAATGTTGGAAGTACAAGTCCACACACACAACACAAATATTACTCATCAATCACTGTGACATCGAGGAACCAACCTGAGCCTGGCAATAAAAGTTATAACTGAATAAACAAAATCAAAACAAGTCAGTAAATTGTGTTTCTTCATTACGATACGTCCATACATTTTACTTTTAATTTCTTGCAGTGGTGTTTCACGCATACTGTTTCACATATTTTTTAAATGAAAGTTTTGTCACCAGTGAATGATGATGACACTTGATGACGTACACATCTTGTTAATCATTGGCCAAAGGATGACCGTACAGTTTGAAAACATGTATTTGTTCGTATGTGAGGTTGTTATTTTTTTATATCTAAGGAGGAAAAATGAGCTAATAATTCACGACTGTGCTTCTGCATTTAACCAAATCATCTGAGTCTGGAGTTCATTTTTAATATCAGGTCCGACCAAGTGTATCCTCATAAATATATTTTTCATTTCCATAATGCAGTGTGATGTGATTTCTCTTCCAGTTGATGATCAGACTACTGTCATATTTAATTCAAATTAAAAACACTTCTTGGCCTCTACCACATATGGCTACAGTCTTCAAGTGTAAAAGATATGGGTCAATATATATGTGTCATACCTGAAAACTAAGCATGCATGGTCTGTATATGAATCTGACCAAAGTCCTATCTTTGTGTTTGCTTTCTTCACGTCACTATCTATTTTATTGATTTCTATTAAAGCCTGAAACATCCTCAGTCAGCTATTTCATTTCCTCTTTGTAAAATGTTCCATGTATATTCAATGTTTTCTTTATTTCTAGTATATTTAATAAGCTTAGTTGTTTTTTCATGTTCAGTCACTTCTTTAAAATAAAACTTTTCAATTACATTCATACACTTTACTGTATGGTTTCATCCTACAGTGGTAAAACATGATAAGACTAACTCTTTAAAAAAAAAAAACTAAAGGGGGAGGTCCTGTTTATAAAACACAACAAATGTGGTCTTACAAGTACAACACCTTTAGAGACAAATTCAGAGAACTCCACCTGGTCCTGAACTCGGAAGACAATGCTGTGTCTCCCTCACCAGATATTTATTAGCAGTTGGTTCCCTGAAACATGACTGACACCTAATGGTCAGAGTGATGAGCTTAATTTTTTTTTTAAACAATACAAAACAAAAAAGGCAAAGTAAAAGAGTAGAAACTTACATTTTTCCAACTTTAGTTTTCTTGTGCACATGCATTGCCTTGGAGTCTTAACCCAACCTCATGGCTTTGTTTTTGCTCTTATATGCATTGTCAGCCATAATATAGGCAGGTGTGTACCTTTCCAAATCATGTCCAATCAAGTGAATTCACCACAGGTGGACTCAAATCAAGACTCATATACTCGTATCAATATTAAGTTTTTCCTTTTCAAGAGATTTGCAAAAAACCTTCTGTTTTCACTTTGGGTATTGAGTGTAGATTGATGGGAGAAAAGTTAAATCTATCATGAGACTACGACATAAAATGTAGAAAAAATTGGAGGGGTCTGAATACTTTCTGAATACACTGTATTGGAGTTGTGTAATGGTTTTTGTTATGTAAAATAGTCACACTAGAATGTGATACAGATGCGATGACAGAGTTTTAAATGTGGTAATAACTGGGCTGGGATACATGAGAATTTAGATGATTTAATAGGATAACCCGGTATTGGAACACATTATCCCACTGGTCACAATTATGACCAAGTATACTATGTGTTTCTTCACTACACTTAATTCAAAGCTATAGTTAAAATAAGATTTTACATACAAAAGCCTGTAAAATATGATGAATTAGTATCTATTAAACTTTCAGAGTATATAAAAATATTAAAACTAAATCCTTCTCAACCAACCACAACAATAAAATACTTCTTATATGTTTGCATTGCTACTTTTACTTTAAGGATCTGAAAAGTTTTTTCACCACAGTCTGTGTGCGGTTTTTACCCATGACCTTTTTTCATTGACCCATGTAAGGAGAGTTATGTCATAAACCAGCAGATTATTGGTGTTGGGATGCCCTCTAATGGACTTCTGTAAAACAGAACATGGACATAACAACAATCCCCAAAACAAATCCAGATGAATATTTCCCAAGATCACACACTGAGACACTGAGGAGGAGCTCACTGCAAAAACTTTGTCAAAGTTAAAAGGCCTCTCAAAATAACTGCCCTAGTTATTCCACTTTGTACTGACACCAGTGAAGACTGAACTCAAAAAGAGCACAAAACACTCTATAATCACACTATATAATCCAAAAATAATAAACACATTTCCACACAGGTCTGTGAATACAGTAGTAAGTTTTATTCAAACTTTATCTTAATGACTAAAGACTGTCACAGTGATTTGACAAAAATAAAAGTGCTTGCGAACACAATCAAACTTGTTCCTCTCACATTAAAGAAACCGAACAGATACAGTGTGTTACTATGATGTTAAAGTCACACTCGTGGTGAGAAATCAAAGATGCATAGACCTGACGACGCCTCTCTGAAGGCTCCAACCGTGTTACTGCATGATGAAACAGAATCAACACATTCTACGTAAAAATTACGACAAAACATTACAGAACATGCTGATTTTCAAAACAACAATACCACTTGTTATTTTGAACATCACAACATAGTTATTAAAAATTAGACAAGGATTATGTAGAAATTAGAAATTTGTGTTTGGAAAGGTTCAAGGGTTTTTTTCTGTCTTTCTTCTTCTTTTTTTTTTTTTTGGTCTGTCGATGACGTGACAGTAGCAAAGGGATTTTTACAGGGTAGTATCATCAGAGTGAGGTGTGCAGTGTATTCAAATAGGCTTAGATTTGCACAAATACTTATAAATGCAGCTTTTAATTACCAAACACCTGATGTTCTTGTAGTTACAAATGAAAATAAATAAGTCAATAAATAAATAGTCTTTTTAAACTTACATCAGGAAGCTTTTGCTGCTCTGTTTTTCTTTCTTTCTTTCTTTTACCGTCATTTGCTGTGACATATGAAACTTACTGAGCCTTCAACCCAAAAGTCAGCAGTTCATCCTCTCATTCCTAAGTTGATATGGTGATACTTATTTTTATATCAGTTTCTTCTGAAGAAAAAGAAAAGAGGAGGGAATCATCCAAAGTCAATCTGGTCATCCAAACTTTCTCTTTTTTGATTACATAAATAATTTTAAGGAATGGTTCAACATGTTGGGAAACATGCTTGCTCACTTTCTTGCCAACAGTCAGACTAGAAAATGTATCATGTTATCAAAGTCTTAATAAGCAACTACATATATATCCCACAATTTAAAACTATTCTTTGAAGGGGCTATTTGTAAGTTTTCTCTTTCTCTTCTCTTGGTTTCTTCCAAGAAGAAGGTGGTGGTAGTCACTTGCCAAGAGCTTCAACCTTCAGCGTCAAGAGGTTATATATATAAATATACGTCATCTGAGCAGCGCTACTTCAGGGCAGTCTGGTTGCTACAGTGAATCACTATCAGAAAGTGACAAAATGGCCTGAGCTAGCTGATTAACAAAAGAAGTGATAGAAGTAGAGGCAAAAAATTGCAAATGCTTTCCATCACTGGAGACAGCTTTAGTCGAGTAAAATAATGAAGTTTGATGGTGAACTTGCAACGTTTCTTCTGGACTGGTAAGAAAAGCTGTTAACGCTAACATTGGCTATGTAGCGATAGCAAAACTTTCAAATAGCTCCTTAACCTGACAATCCATAGGTTGAGAACTGCTGACTTTCCTCTTGGTCGTCTTCCTTACACATGCTTTATAACATTTCAAATCTAGGTGCATCTGTGCTCAAGAACATTTACAGATAGTCACTCCATCCTCTGCCCATTCCTCCCCAATACCCTTCCCCTCTCCAGTTTCCTTCCCACAACCCCAAACCCTCTGGCCTGGTTTTCCAGTGGCAGGCCCACACAACGTCCTTCTAAAGTCTCTACCACCGAAACGTATGACCGTCATAGGAGCTGGCTACAATAATACTGGATTTCTACACTTGTCAAGTAGACAAAATACAATAGTGCTACAATATTAAGAAGGAAAATAATTCCTTATATGTGGAGCTTATCACAGCTCTTGAGGCCGAAACACATTAAGAGTGAATTCAATGTGAGTCACACTTACTTACTACTGTAAGTATACTCATTTGGTGGTGTTTTGTGGCACGTCGAACAACCTTAAAAATGCTTTGATTTTATGAAGGCAGTGCGATGAAGGCAGATCTGACGAAATGTTCCTTTCACATTAAGCCAAGCCTGATCGTAAGCAACAGAGAAGGCTGTAAAACTTTTTTAATCCTCGTTCTATTGGTGAAAACTATCAAAAACAACTTGTATCTGTTGTAAACACACAGATGATCGTCACACGACTTTTGGCAGTGGTGGCACGTATTTTATATTAGTTGTGAAAACAAAAAGTGGGAGTAAAATTCAGACCTCCAATGATTCTGGTCCCTTTAAAACTAAACTCTTCAGTGGTGTGCTCAAGGAGCATCAATATGGCTAAATTGTTCCAAATTTGCTCAAAATGCATTTCGGCCTCTAACCCACTTGCTTCCACAGCATCTCAAGCCTTAAAAGATGCTGCTTCTCTAACAACCGCTGATTTCCCGGCTAAAATATATTCCCTAGGTCAAAGTAAAAATGCTAGCACCAAGCCCTAAAACGAAACTTTCCAACTTATAACCCCTCTTCTAAAACATTAAACCCGAATGATGAAACCATGACCCTCAAAGGAAAACATTCAAACATTTACATTCATAGCTTAATTTCTGACCCTAACCTTTACACTCAACTGTCCACCAACACCCTCACATAAACAAGCCACCTCAGGCTGACCCCCAGCGTACGCCAAGGTCTGATCCTTCATTCCCAGATCTGGTCCCAAACCTCACACCCTGAAAACATAAATTAAATCCTTAACCCCCACCCCCTTTCACCAAACTCTATTCCAAGACCTTTTCCATCACTGCAGCCTGAAGCACTGGTCTAGGAGCTGATGATCTGACCTGACCAGGTCTCGTGCTTGGTGCCTGGATTCAGGTGGGTGATCACCACCTCGACAGCCTGGATCTTCTGGTTCTTGGGGGGGATGGGGCACACCTTGTACGTGACCTCGTCCCCTTCCATAGGCACGTACTCACCCTCAATGCTATCAAAGACGAAGGAGAGACTAAATTACAAATTCAACAAAGTATTTCATTCATGGTCAATGACTATTTTTAAACATAAAGTCTGAGTTGGCAATGTTTCTGTCAACCATGGGATGAACCGTATTTTTCTACTCCAATGAGTAGGAGAAAATTGATGCAGCTGATAGAGCCTGACTTTTAGTCTATCTGCTTGTTAAGTTTGACTTCAAGAATGAACGCTGGTAAAAGCAGGTTCTCCTAATATAAGCAATGGGCTTTACAGGGTGTTTCTTGCCATGAGCCCACATCTTCGTGTTTCGGTTGTCAGCCCTTTTCTGTGCTGCCCAGATAAGGCGAATAAAGAAGGCCTTAGCTAGCTATCTTCGCCCAGCTAAGGTGAAAATATTTGGCTGTAGCTAGTTATTTTTGCTATTACAGCAAAGAAAAGGACTGACAACCGAAACACACACAAAGATGTGGACTCATAACAAGAAATACCCTGTAAAACCCTCAGTTTCTAACTCAGGTACCCACTTTTACTTTAGCTAAGTTAGCTAGCTAATGATAGTACCCACTGGCGTCAAACTTTTAACTTATCGACTGCAACCATTTCCTCTTCTCTTTCTCATCACAAGAGGTAGAATGACAACTGAATAGGTTTTTTGGACTCAGATCTGTTCAAACAACACGGGGCTCAGCACTGCGGCATCTTAAAAACAGAAGAGCCTTGATGAAATTGGCTCCAGAAATAGTATTTCAGACTTAACAAGCAGATAGTATGGGTCAAGCTTCAGAAAACACTGGATCCTGCACTTCTCATAGAAAAAAATACGACAGTTCATTCCTGATTTGTTGAAAAATGTAGCTGGAAAATGTAATTCTTCCAATAATATTCTGTTTTGTTTTATTTAACAAACCCAGTTCATAAAAGTTAGCAAATAACAACTGAATATCCAGTGGTTCTGATGGAAGTTCTGATGTTGATCAAGGTCACTCACTCAGAGATGTGGACGAAGATGTCCTCTCCTCCATGAGAAGGACGTATGAATCCATGACCCTGAGACCTGGAGAAGTTTTTACACACCCCTTTAAATACTGGACCTGATTTGGCTCGCACTGTCCTGCAGAGAAAGAGACACATGAAAAGAAACGGGACAGTGCATCATAAATCATTACCACAATTAGTATTTTTATACTGTCAACCCCTCAGCCTGTATGCTCCTACTCACGCTGAATATGTCCGGGTGCGTTTGGTGGGCAGTGGGCTGGGCAGCTCTCCAGGCTGTGGCGGTTTCCTCTCCCTCTCCCAAACCCGACTGCCCTCCCTCAGGAAGGGGAAGGAGAGCTGCAGGGGAGTGCGCGGGGAGGTGAGTGGCAGTGGTGGATCCGCCGGCGAGGAGGGGTCAGGGTCTGACATCTTGACTAGTTGCACGTAGTTTGTTTGTTTTGTTTTTTGTTCTTTTTTTTTTTTCTCCTTGTTTTGGGTTTCCTCCGATGGCACACAAGGATGAAGAGGAAGGAGGGTTACACCTCCTGCATGGCAAGTGTGTAGGTGAGGGAGACGTTTGGAGAGGAGGTCAATGCAATGATACCCTGAAATAAAGAAGCAAGAAATGGAGAGAGATAGCAGAGCTTATTATTGGCTAGTTTATTACTGCCCTCTTTCAAAATGTCTGTAGTCTCTCAAAGACATACATAGATTACTAAACTTTAAATGTAGGAAGATATAATAATTTAATCATGACATACAATTTTGTTTTAACCCGTGTTAAAGTGTTTTAGAGTGAATTTCTCCTTGGTTTGTAGAAACAGCAGAAAGGTGCACAACAGCTGGAAGCTGCTGCAAATATGAAAAAAACAAATCAATTTTTTTTCCCCAGTTCCAGACTCTGATTCTCGCTGGCTTTGAAAAGGTCCCAAGATGATGTAAATAACAATCCTGCCCCCGGAGGGCCTCGGCTCGCCTCATCACACTTTTATTATATTAAAAGCCCCAATCGCACAAGACTGACATCCATTACGGGATGGGATTGCTCTTTATTTAGTCTGTATTCAAACAACAAGCCGCTCTCTGAAGCGTTTCAGACAGTCGTTCTAGGACGGATGAGCTCGGTCTCCACGCCTTGACACAAACCCAATTATTGTGTCGTAACTGGGACTTGAGATGTGTATATCGGCTCATTATTATGACACTCACTACAAGTACAAAGGGCTACAGGGCATTGTTCTACAGAGGTTAAACTCCTACACTGAAACCTGGTTTAACTGCAACACGGGGGTGGGTGGATGTGTTATTGTATGGGGGTTATCAGCAGCCACCTCTCAGTGAATGTTAGTATTGATTCCTGCAGGCTGAGTGTTTGACATAGACTGATGAGTGTGTGTCAGCATGAAACACACAGGCTTCTTTCAACATCACACTCTCTGTCAGTCTAAATATAGTTGTGTGTGTGTGTTCTGAACTATACTACAGGATCCCAGGCTGGAGGCTGGGATCCTGTAGTAATCTATAGCCCAGTACTGAAGCCAGTACTGGGCTATAGATTATATGCATTTCATATCATAAATCCAGACTGGAGCTACAGACCATTTTAAGAGTTTAGCGCCAGTGTGTCTATCTGCTGGTTAAGTCTAATGCGTGTGCTAACGTTAGCCAGCTAACCTAGCTAACATCAGCACCCGCTAGCTGGTACCCCTGATATAAGCTATGGGTTTTACAGGGTGTTTCTTGCCATGAGCACACATCATGTTTTAGTCCTTTTCTGTGCTCCCCCAAAATAGCGAAAATAGCTAACAATAGCCATCTATTTTCACCTCAGCTGGGCGAAGATAGCTAGCTAAGGCCAGCTTTTTTCGCCTTAGCTGGGCAGCACAGAAAAGGACTGACAATTGAAAGATGTGGGCTAATAGCAAGAAACACCCTATAAAACCCATAGCTAATATCAGGGGTACCCGCTTTTACTAGTGGCTGCAACATTAGCTAGGTTAGCTGGCTAACATTAGCACCCACTGGTGTCAAAATTTGTTTTTCTTTATTTGTTTAAAAACTGTAACATCAACTGCAACCATTTCCTCTTCTCTTTCTTGTCACAAGGAAAGCAGTAGAATGACAACTGAATAGTTTTTGGACTCAAAACAAAAGAGATAGAGCAGTTACATAAAGAACATTGTTAATAGACAATTCGGTAGATTTAAAGGTAAGATTTATACGTTTTCTCTGCCACCAAATGCAGTTTCATGCTGGGTGGTGGTCTGGACGCTACAGTGAGTCCCTATCGGAAAGTGACAAGACAGGCTGAGGCAGGACAGGGCTAGCTGGTTAGCATGCTAACTCCAGTAGAAAGAAAGGAAGTGACAGAACTAGAAACAAAAATTTCTGTTGCAAGGAATGAATTTTGATGCTGAAATTTCAACATTTCTTCTAGACTGGTAAGTAAAAAGCTGTTGATGCTGATGTTAACTAGCAATTCACATCCTTTAAAGTAATGTCTGAATTTCTCCAACACTATCGGAATAATATAATTGTGGGGTAGAATGTCCACTTGAAAGACATTATTATATACATTATCCTGTCAAAAACAGATCAAAAAATGGATTAAAAAATAGGGATTGCAGAGGACAAATTGTACTTTAGGGTGACATGAGTGAGGTTTAGGTTGGCTTCTGTGAGGCGCGACCACATCCAAATAGTACAAGGGTTCAAAGGTTGCATCATCATCACAGGAGCAGCTTTAATCTCCCCAGTTTATAAGCTCATTTAGGGGAACAGATACTGCAAATGGCTGATGACTGAGGCTTTTATCCTCTTGGCATCATGTCGGATAGTGTAGATGCAACGATGATCAACACACACATCTGTCATCACGGCGGCACAGGGGGGAAAGAGAGCACTGATTATCATGACTGATGGATGACAAGGCATAAATATGTAGGCTAAATAATTCAGCAACATGGACTGGTGGAGCTCCTCTTTCATTAGCCCACTGATTGGGGGCAAGAAGGAAACCGGGCGAATGGACTTGTTTAATGAGTCTGCAGTGATGAAACATTTAATCATGAGGGTGTTGAAAAAGAAAAAAGAAAAAAGAAGCTGGACTGCAGGAAGGAAGAGAGCTGGAGGAGCTTTGAAAAGACAGACAAAAGGCCAAAAGCACCTCCCCGTGAAACCGGGGCACTGTGGCTGTCTGTACTCCTCTGCATCAGCATGGGAGACACGTCAACTCCACTGCACACACACAAACACTGAGAGAGAGGCTGTGTTTAAACTTTAAATTAGCCTTTCACACACACCAATAGTCTGTTTTATGGTATAATTTGTTTGAATGTGGGGGCTGGCAGAGCCCTGAATAATTCACTACAAAATAAAAGCCCTTCAGGCTGGGTTTGTTTCCAGAACATTCTCACACTGTGGCAGCTTGACACAAGAAGGCGAAAGGATGCTCAACTGATGGGCAAAAAAATGTGGCACCAAAAAAAAAAAAACCAAAAAAAAAAACAATGGCACAAATACAAAAACACGACGACTGGAGATGGGAAATAAAAGCAGCGAGTTACAGAGAAGCCTCCATTATCAATACAATACTGGCATCAACCGACCCGACGCCGTCTGCCTGACAGAGAATAAAAGGCTCGGATGTGTAAAAAAAAAACACCCCCACGCTACAAATCACCCATAAACCCATCATCGATTAAACGATTACTTACCGCAAAAAGCGCCGATCAGCTGTCAGCCGGACGCGGATACGGCCCCGCGTGTTTTCCGAGGCGATATAAGGCAATTATGTAATTAAATCCGGTGAAAGCTGCGGGGACATGTGGTGAATAAGTCAGTGGATGTTGGTATGGATGCGGCGCGCGCACACACACACACACACACACACTCTCTCTCTCTCTCACACACACACACGGGCGGATTGAAAAAAGCAGCAGAGATGGGGCAGGGGGGGGTACTGTGCTAAAAAACAACAGCGGGCTTCAGCACACTACAGTCAGCTCTTTGTCCCGCTCGTTTCTTAATGTTTCAATCGGCCTGTTGAGGTTTAATTGCATGTTGAATGGGACTGGGGATCTTCCTCTGTTGCTCCACCCATCACAGACTTTACTCATACCACAGGTATTGTGCTTGTAGCTCTGGCTGTGTGAGCTCAGTGTGCTTTAAAATCAAGCTTAAATCATCTTTTTTTCCCTTTCAAATGAGATTTATTTCATAGTATCAGTTAAATGCATGACAGCTTTTAACACCATCTTACACAAAACTTGCATTTTTAATTTCTCCTATAGCTTCCTTGGATCAGTTAGACCTGATTAGTGTAAAAACTAAACCATGTCTGAACAGGAAGTAGTTTTTGAAAAAAAAAAGCAAGCACAAAAATGGAAACAACAAATGTTACTGAGCATAAAAAACAAGTTAGGTTTTGTTCCTCTTACACTTCTATCTTGCTCTCTGCTGTAGATTGTGTTGACAGATTGCCGCCATCTTGTTTTACACTGTTCAGTCTGATTTTGTGAACACTAGATTGCACAATAAAGTGTCAGCTAACGAGGACAACAGGTCTAAGTTTAACTAAACCAAGTATAAGCTGCAGCAAATCCAAAATGCAGGATGTCAAATGTAGGATTTCTAAAGAATCTGGGGGTGGTTTGTTGGTGTTAGAGTCTCAAGGAGTTAATGGCACATTTAAAGTGACCTGGCTCAGCAGATGTGTTGCTGGATCATGGGATCTTTTATTTTAATAATCAGTGAAATCACTACATAAAAGCATGACTTTCCAGGTCCCCATAAGCAAATGAGTTGTTTAAATTGTTTAAAATTGCTGAGAGCTAGGTTTTACTGCTACATTCATTACTTTACATAGAAGAACATTTAATTTTTCTAAATTATCTTTTTATTTTTAAGACACAAAGTCTACAAACTAATGTTTACTGCTCTGATATGTGCACATGTGCCATTTTTCATCTTTCCTAATTGAGTGGAAACTATAAAAATTCCCATTTAAAATCATTTCCGGGCCTTTAAAGCCACCTCTTGTTTCTGTGACATTTCAGCGCGACTGTTAAAGCTTCAGACATTTTTTTCTCTGCACAAATTATAGAACAGGAAACAAGTGTCTCATTATGGAAGGATGACGACACACTTATGGTTTTAAATGCTCACTGGTGACCAGATCAGCCTGGTTTTCAGCTCAGTTTATCCTCCAGTTCCTTGCTGCTGATTTCAGTCTGGGTCAAATGCGCTACTTTATGTATCCAGACCTGAGCCTCTGTTCTGCCGGGCTGCACTCCTGACAGATGTCTCCTGTGAGTAAATGATTAAATCTGACGGTGGACTAGATTCAAAATAAATCAAGGCCTGACTGAGTGCAGGAAATCAAAAATCAGAATGTGTTGACCTTAATTATCCATTTTTTTTCCTTCTCTCTGGATGTGTGGACTACAACCTGTCACTCAAAACAGGATACAAAAATTCATATTTATATACACATACTCATTTTTTTGAGTGCAACTTTTCTTTCAAAATCTTGCAAGGAGCCTGCTTTACATGATATTCACAACCAGATTTTAATTGTAGTGCTTTGTTCATTTGTCCAGTTTATCTTGCACATATCATACACACATATTCACTTACTTTTAATGAAGAGGATGGATCATTATATCGTTATATATCTCTACAAACACAGATACAAATGTAACTGGAGCCAGTGTACATAAATGAAGATCTGTGGCTTTTTATTTTACAACCCATTGGCATTTCTGTGATACAGAAAAGATAATCTGGGAGAAAAAAAAACACAAACACTTAAATGTACATGGAACCAGACACTTTACACAGAGTGGGGTAGAAGAATGGAGTGGTTTCAACCTTCATTTGATTCATTTGTTGATGCATATTTTGTTTGCAGGGACCAGGGAAGTGAAGGTACACATGAGGATTAAAAAAAAAAAAAATCTTGTTTCTGATCTGTTGTACTGATCTCCCATGTTGAGGTAAAGGTAACACAAAAAGTGACATGTTACCCCAGAAAGAAGGGCACTGAAAGTATAGGATGAAAGAGGAACACAAGTCCAAGTTGACCCTGTGCATGAAGAAAATGCAGATCTGAACCTTCTGCAGGAAAAAAAGCATAAATAAATAAACAATGGGGAAGAATCTTAGGATGTGTTTGACCTTGTAAAGAGGTTAGGATTGGTCAGGAGGGGAGGGTAAGGACGATGTCAGGGAAGAAGAGGGTAGGTTACTGTCTTCTTACACAGTAGTATTATTAAGTATACAAGTTCCTTTGTGTCTGCAATGCTTGTCTGTAACCTTTTGTAACACTGACTGTCTGAAAACATACTGTAATATAGTCTCAGTTATACAGTAAATAATATGTGGTGTTCAATGCTACAAGTTATGCTCTGTTAGCTTTGTTTAATTTTATGCTGAATCCACTTTTATGTGATTTCGTACCTTTCCCAGAATACATTTCAGACTGACTCATTTGGTGCTGCTTTCAAAGTCAGCACTGAGATGAAGGTAGCTAGCTGCAGCACCTCCTCCTGGCCACTAGGGAGCAGACAGGCAGACTGGAGGTGTTTGAGTGGATGATTATTGAAATGAATGACAGTTTTGTGCCATATGATCACCGCAAAATACAGTTTATCTAAACTACAAACAGACCCAGAGATACAACCAGCAGCTGTGGTTACCTGTCCTGGGATGCTCTTTAAATAACACAGGAACAGGTTGACTAAAGCGGATAATAATTGCCATCCTCCAGCTCCTGTGTGAAGTTGCTTCCACGCAGGACTGATCTGTTTGAACAGCTGCACAAACACTGGCAGTGTGTTACGTCTCCAACTGGGTCAAAGCTTAGTGTGTGAAAGTGTGTGTGTGTCTCTCTCTTTGTTTTTACAACAGATTCTTTGATTTTTAACAAGTTATCACTGTTTGACTTTGCAACATAGCAGCTTATGATGCCTTCAAGTACACCACGCTCTGACAAATATGGCCGCTATGTTCCATCATCAACATTCATCATCAACGTTACCTCAGTCCAAACCATGCGCTGATGCAGATGATGGAGCAGTCGTCAACATTCTTCATCCCCCCTCTTCCCCACAATCCTCACCACCCTGTTTCCCCCCCTGAAAATCCTCCTCCTCCTCACTCCTCTTCCTCAGTGTTGCAGTGCCTTCATCCTGTTAAGGGCGGAGCCTGCCTGGAACCATTCGATCTGCGTCTCGTTGAAGCTGTGGTTGAGCTCCAGGGTGTCCACGCTGCCGTCACTGTGCTTCACGACTGCGGTCAGAGGCTGTGGGGGGAGAGAACGACATCCTTCATCACAGATGCTCTTCGTTGACAGGTTGGGAGAAAACAACAAAACGTAAGCAGGCTGTTTTTCCAGCTGCTTTGTGCTCTTACCTTTCCTGGAGTGAAGGTTTTGAGTCCCTTGATGGAGATCTTGTCATCAGGGCGGATCTTGTCGTAGTCTGATGGGTTGTTGAAAGTCAGAGGGAGCAGACCCTGCTTCTTCAGGTTAGTCTCTACAGACAGGAGAAGGGAGACATGTTTGTTAACTGAGAGAAAGAATCACGTGAGAAAAAAAACACACCCAAAATAACTAAGTGGACGTAGACAATTCTAAATCAATTCACAAATGTCAAAAATCTATTTTAAACCACCAATTTAAACTAAAATATTTTGGAAACAAGACAAATGTGAAACCATGTTTCCCCCTGGAGGAGGAGGAGGAGAGACACCCAGTTGTTGTTGCTGCCAACCAGATGACCTTCAAGCAACGTCAAAGCTTCCACCCAACTCAGAGAGTGAATTACAAACTTTATCGCAACTTTTATTGCTAAGGATTTGCGTCCGTATTCAGTCGTTGATATAAAATAATAAATAATAAAAGATCTGAATCGTGAGGTGCCTACAGATTTTGACCCCTGTGCCTTCAGACAGTCCTTTTACCGTGAATTCTGGCAAAGCTCTTGACAATGATGGCTCTTCCTCCCAGATGCCTGGGCTCCAGCGCTGCGTGCTCCCTGCTGGAGCCCTCGCCGTAGTTGTCGTCTCCAACCACAACCCACGACACACCGTTGGCCTGTGCACAACAGGACAGAGGGAGTGTTAGAAAAGACGGTGCAGTCACTGAAGCACCAGCAGGTAACGGTTCAAGTCATCCTCACCTTGTAGTGACGGGCGACATCAGGGACGCCTCCGTACTCTCCCGTCAGGTGGTTTTTGATCTTGTTGATGGCATCGTTCTCGCTGTTGACAGCGCCGATCAGCATGTTGTTGGAGATGTTGTCGAGGTGGCCGCGGAACTTCAGCCAGGGCCCCGCGGCGCTGATGTGGTCTGTGGTGCATTTGCCCTTCACCTGCAAAGACGGGAGTGTAACGAAGGGGACTTTGTTGCTAGTGACTGACGGCTTTGGCCTTGTAAATATTGTACAGCGGGGGAGACTGTGTTGATTATACTTGTAACAAATGACTACAAACATCAGTAGCGACACTTTGCACTTTATTATGCACGGAGTGTTTGCTGGTAAGGCTGACTACTTTCATTGTTCTACCTGTGTTACTGAGACTGTAAATAAACTGCACATTGAGTTGTTTTCGTATCCTTGTTTGGTCATCATTTGCTCACTGCAAATCTAGCCGCTCAAGGGCCATGCTAACATGGAGTGAAACGCGTCCGTTCTCACTAAGTTAAAGGGGTAAGACTGTGACATGCAGGCGTCACTCCAAAGTACCAACCTTAATGAGGACCTGCATGTCCTCCAGGTCGCTTCCGCTCCATTTATCAAAGGGCTCCAGCAGCTGCAGGCGGTTGCTCTGAGGGCTGACGTCCACTTTAAGGCTGCTGCCGTCAGCCGGTGGGTGCTGGTAGGTGTCCTGACCTGGGTCAAAGTCTCTGGCAGGGAGTTCGTCTCCACTGGGGGGCTCGAGCTTGAACTTCTCACCATTAGGGGCTGTAAGGTAGTCTGTCTCTGGGTTGAAGTTTAATGTGCCGGCGATGGCGAGGGCAGTGACGATCTGAGGGGAAAAGGGGCATTTAGCTTCGAAATGTAAGCTTGGAGGTGTTTTTGAACATCTAAAAACAGATTATTTTACCTCAGGGGAGGTAACAAAGGCATGTGTTGCAGGGTTGGCATCATTCCTGGCAGTGAAGTTTCTGTTGAAGGAGGTGACGATTGTGTTCTTCTCTCCCTTTTTCACATCACGCCTGGACACAAATACACATTGTCAATTAACACCTATGTCTTATTTCTGTTGTTCTCTGCATGACTCTGCCCCAATGTCGCCAAAGTTATGGCTTCCCCTACCTGTCCCACTGCCCGATGCAGGGCCCACACGCGTTTGCCAGGACCACACCTCCAACGTCTCCAAGGACCTTGGACTACAGGAAGACAAAGACACATTTAAGCCTCAGTCACTTCACCCTGGGGTGAATCGTTACTTTAAGGGAAGTGAAACCCCCCTCCTGTTTTTTGTGTGCTTGCACTCACGTATCCATCTCTCTCGATGGTGGCACGGATCTGCTCTGAGCCGGGAGTGACCGTGAACTGAGCTTTGCACTTCAGGCCTTTGTCCAAAGCCTGCTTGGCCACAGACGCAGCGCGGCCCATGTCCTCGTAGCTGGAGTTGGTACAGCTGCCGATCAGACCTAAAAGTGGAGAGGAATAAAAAAAGGCTTAAAGTAGTAACACAGGAAGCCTCCTTAAAAAATCCTGGTAATTTTGATCCATGTTCTGTAATTTGGGAGTATGAATAAAGCTGTGCAGCATCTTACCAACTTTGACCTCCAGCGGCCAGCCGTTCTTCTCTGCAACAGCACCTACTTCAGACACTGGGTGAGCCAGGTCAGGGGTGAATGGTCCGTTGATGTGTGGCTTCAGCTAGAGAAGGAATTATTAAAGTTGAGTTATTCCCAAATGAACCTGTTTAATTATAATGCTGTAATAAGTATTTGGAGACATATAGAAACACTTTTACTTGTTGTCCTCCACTTAGAACTGTCCAATGAAGGGCAGAAATGCCAAAAGATAATCTTTTTTTTTTTTAAAGAAAAAGGACAGACCTCGTCCAGATTGAGTTCGATGACCTGATCGTACTCGCAGCCTTTGTCAGGTACCAACAAGTCTGAGTATTCATCAGCCAGGGCAGCGATCTCTGAGAGGACGTGAGAAGACAGGAACAGTGTTGAGACACTCTGACGACACCAATCCTACTTTTATTACAAGCAAGCCAAAAAAATGACTGTAATTCCCTTTATATTCTATGCATCTTGTCATGTTTTCATTGTTCTATAAAGTTTGTAAAACCTTAAGTATGGACATTTTTAAAAAATAGCTGCAATGATGTGTAAACTGTGAACATACGTCCACGTCCAGTCTTCTCCAGGTAGGTCCTCATACGATGGTTGTAGGGGAAAACTGAGGTCGTGGCTCCAATTTCTGCTCCCATGTTGCAAATGGTGGCCATTCCTGCACACACAGAGAGACACACACCAATGACACTATCTGTTTCTACATATCGGCTCTGACATAACAGACAAACAGCAAAGAAGCAAAATAAAAAGGTCAAAGTGTAATGACGTCATGTGGAAGAAGCTTTTTTCACTAACCAGTGCAGGAAATGGAGTCGACTCCTGGTCCATGGTATTCCACAATGGCTCCGGTGCCTCCCTTCACTGTCAGAATGCCGGCCACCTTCAAGATAACATCCTTAGGAGACGTCCAGCCAGAGAGGGTGCCTGTCAGCTTCACTCCAATCACCTTAGAGGAGGAGATCAAGGGGTAAATTGTGGTGAAGATGTTCAGAAATAGAAATAAAGCAAACAAACTACTGCTGCTGTGTGCACAGTACTGTAATTTTCCAACCTTGGGACACTTGAGCTCCCATGGAATTCCTGCCATGACATCTACGGCATCAGCTCCTCCGACTCCGATGCAGATGGCACCAAGCCCACCACCGTTTGGTGTGTGGGAATCTGTGCCAATTAGCATCACCCCTGGGTAGGCGTAGTTCTCTAGGATGATCTGTTCAGATAAAAAAGGTCTTCTGTTAGCATGATTATAGCACTATGACTACAGTGGCTCTAAACGTTGCCACACACAGGCCAAAACGGCAGTAAGACTTTGAATAACCGCACCTGATGGATAATTCCAGAGCCTGGTTTCCAGAAGCCGACTCCATATTTTGCCCCAGCGCTGGACAGGAAGTTGTAAACCTCGTGGTTGACTTCCTAGGACAAGAGTGAAGACAACAGCTCAGTTTATGCTCATAAATAAATCATCACAACATACAGTTACAAGACCCCGTCCCGCTCACCTTTGCCCTGGCCAGATCCTTCACTCCTCCAGTCTGGGCCTCGATCAGGTGATCACAGTGGATGGTGGAGGGCACGGCCACTTTCGGCAGGCCGCTGCTGATGAACTGGAGCATGGCCATCTGGGCGGTGGCGTCCTGCATGGCCACGCGGTCGGGGCGCAGCCGAAGGTAGGTGCGACCACGGTCGATATCCTGGTTGTGGGGGTCATCGAGGTGGCCATAAACGATCTTCTCTGACAGCGTGAGCGGCCGATTGAGCCTGGGACATAAAAACAATATATTATTGATGGTAGGACGCTGTGATGAGGATGAGCATAGAGGTGAAAATAACCAATTAAAAGCAAGAAGGAAACAAAGAGGAGTAAAATTAGACAGATAGAAATGCAATGTGATCCAGAGTAAATATTGAGGGTTTCCACTTCTAGTCTCAGTAAAATAACTTACTTTAAAATAAGCCTTTTTTCCTCTTACAGTACAGTGAAATTACATGCCACTGTTGCACCCCTCATCTCCTCATTATGTCATTGTATAATTATCAGTTTATGCCAGTCTAAATCTTGGGAGTAATTACAGGGCTGAACAAGCAGAAGCCATTGATCCGCAACGCTACTACAGCACCACGTCTCCCCCTACATGCACACACCCTCCAAACAACAGTAATTTTAACAGTCTTTACAGTAATTTAAGCAGACGAGGCTGTGAGGCTGACACACTAGAGCAAAGGCTACAACTACAATGAAAAACTGTGGTAAAGGACAAACAAACATTGGGAGTTCAAACATTTACAGAGATAAGGGAGCGTTGGAGGAAACATCGGTGCGAGTCAGAACAAACAGACGTTTTCACAGGATGAAGTTCATAACCAGGAGGAAACTGACCTTTTTCGCACAATGTCAACGTTGGATTGGAGCTTCTCGTAGTTGACGAAAGAAGTGGGCTCAAACCGGCTCATGGACACTTTGGCCTTGGCTCTGTAAGCTGCTGATACATGCAGGCGCCGCGCACCATGGCCCAGGGCCAGCTGAGGACAACAAAAATATACAAGCATGACACACACACACTGTTGTAACTAGAGAACTTTTTTCCTCCATATAGACGATATATTTGTATTCTTCTTTTGAGGCTGAAACAGCACACTGTGTTAAATATTATGCCTAAAGTCATACTGACACAGAACAATGACTAATGGGAAGCTAGACTGTGAATGCAATGGTGGTTCATGAGTATCAGATGTCAGAGCTTCCAGGGTGAACAAAAAGCACCACCCCCACCCCCCTATGAGGCCAACCACAAATACATTCCCAACCTGTGTAAACACTGGCTCCAGTCCCCTAAAATATTTAGAGGTCTTTTCAGGAATGTGAAAATGGTCATACATGTTAGAGAAGTTAAATTTCCCATTAAAAAATACTTTCTTTTTTATTATTTTTCACATTACAAAAGACAACAACAAAAAGAAAGGATCTAGGTTGCCTTGTCCCTAGAAAATATAATCTCTGTGACTTGTTCTGTGTTTCAGTTATTATTCTGTTATTTTTCTGTCTATAATTCACATGTAAATAACGTCCATTTCTCCTATTTTTCTCGACATTGTTCCTCTTGTGTTCTTATCCTATGAGTCAGCTGCTCCATAACATTTATTTCATTCACAATTTTTATCCATTCCTCTTGTGTTGGTGGTTTTGCCTTGTCCCATCTCCTTATGATGGTAACAAGGTTTTTAGTAAATATTTGTCCTCTCCTAACACAGTATCTCCTGTCATTTTACCAAAATACATCATGCATGATCTCAGTATATCCTGGCACAGAATTTTGACAATAACCAAGTGAACACATGAGAATGGTCTACATTCACAGCCCCACATTGTCTCCAACATGGTGAACTGTGGCCAAGGATTTGTCCTTAATTTTAAGTGTAACAAGAAATCTAATTATACCAACAGCGTTCTCTTCAAATATGTGAGGAAATTTTTCCAGTTTTTAAAACCAACTGTGTGTGTGATTGGATTTACAATGTGTAGCGCTCACAGTCGACAAAGTAACATGAGGACGAGGGGTGGAAACATGGAGAGACATTGGCTCGTGTCCAGAAGCTTGCCATATCAACTTCCTGGACCCTGCTTACTCTTGAGGTGCCCTTGAGCACGGCATTTGGGAGTAAGTACAAGGAGAAGACTCAGTTTCTACAGGGAGCTTTGTTTGATGTATTATGTTGTACTGCGTGATGGTATTACCAGGAGAGAGCAAGACTTTCTAGTAATCAACAAGAGAGCAACATGTCAAACAGCTGAGTCAGAGAGCAGCTGAACCTAACCTCTGCTGTCTGCTGCTGTCAATTCAGAAGTTCATACATCAATCAGAAATCTATTTATAGGTTCAGACATGGATCACAAAGCCAATGAGGGGTTCAAGCTAAGGCTGAACACTCTATTGATGTTTATTGTTTGTGCACTACGCATGTTTGCATGAAATCTGCAAGACAAATGAAGCAGAGCTGAGATTTGAGTAAACAACGTGTGATTTTCTGTGTCTTTTCTGTGTTTATTATGTCCAAATTAAAAGAGGGTGCTCTGTCTATCTGGTCTTTTTATCCTCCATCATAAAGCTTGAGATGAGCATCAAGGTGAGCTCGAAAAGGCGTCAATCAGAGCTCATTTCGGGTTCAGATATTAGTGGACACCTAGTGGTCCGTTATCATCAGGTCAACTGCGAAAATCTTGACAGCACACTGCTGTTATTGAACATCAGCCACACAACCTCTTATCTTTAACAGACTGAATCAATCACTCTCTCTTGTGCCATTCCCCCAGACTACTGGTTGAGACTATGTTTGCTGTATTAGCTGTAATAATTTTACTAATATTTTGACTAATGCTGCTCGCCGGTGCGCTTGCTAGTAGCTCTAACCTTGCGGTTAACCTTGCTAGTAACCACCCAACTCCATTTCTAAAGCTAGTTTAGCCGCGTCCATTTAAGAGCTAAAGGTATCAGCAACGACTTCTTGTTAACGGAGAGATGAGCCGTGATTTTTTAAGCCGGTGCCAAACTAGCTGTTGCCCACTGGATGCGTTCAGTGCAAGCCGGGACGCGATGACCTGGCCAGGCAGCCGGTGACTCTTCCACAGCTTTTTTATCCGCAGTAACCACTCTCAGTCCTCCAGTCAAGTCATAATCACATAACATTACATTTATATTCCTAAGGTAACAGGTGACATCCTTCACTGGGTTACAAACATGGTAAAATTTGATAATTTCGTCTCTTACCTGAAGCCTGGCGACAGTCAGACAGTAGGTTGCCATTTTGTTCACTGACAAAGATGTGCACATCACAGGTGACGTCACGCAATTGTATGCCTCGGCCTCGCAGGTCCTTCAAGAACAAAATATATTTTTTAAACATCTTAAATCTTATTAAGATTGTTCAACAAACGTATTTTAAAGTTGGATTCACCAGAATCATTCTGATTTCGTTTATATATCTAAGCACATAAACTGGAAAGTATATGCACAGGAAATAATTTTAGTAGTTGTTTGAATTTTATAAAGCTGAAAGGATATGAGTGATTTCTTTAAAAATATATTTCTACTATTTATTATAAAGTTAATATTAATGATTATTCATTTCTACATTGTCACGATTGTAAGTGAAAATAAATTATTCTAATATACATTTAGTAAAATACAAAAAAGGGGGATAAAGAGCAAGATACCATGCATGTGTTCTGATCGTTTTCTTTTGTCTTTCTGTTTGGAGACGCTGGGTGGCGGTAATTAAACTTCTCACTCGAAGTTTACAGGTCAAAGGTGAGAGTTGAAATCGCCAGCGCTTGCCTTACGTAGGGCGAAAATGGCTAAACATCATCCAGATTTGATCTTTTGCAGAAAACAGGCCGGTGTCGGTATGTTTTTACCAGTTTCATCTCGCACGTTATCTACCGTTGAAATATTTTGCTGAAACCTGAGGTCCTTTGTTGAGGTTTTACCCGAGAGATACCGCTAGCTACCATGCTAACGGTTCTAGCATGGATTTCATTGAAAGTATGTTGCTAGCCCAGAAATGTCTACAGGTCTTTGTCGCTAGGGTAACTAATGTTACAGTTTCACAGAATATTACTTCTGTTCTGTTATTATAATTAATAATAGATTTTACGGTTAACTGGATAAAGAAAAGGTTATATTTTCCAATGTAGAAAGGCCATGTGAATGCTAATTTATAGCCTGACTACACTGACTCGCTCTGCTTTGTTTTCATTCCTCAGCTATCGGGAGACTTTGCGAGAAATGTAAGTGTTCCCACCTGTGTTTAATACAACAGTCAACGGACTGAGTGTTTTTATACGTGAATAGGAATTGCTTAAGTCTGCCATAAGTGTTCATCTTTTCTCACATCTGCAACAGTAACTTAACAAATATTCAAACTCCAACACTATCTCTACAGCTACAACTACAACCTCCTCTTACCTTCTCAATTAATTTTCTCACCTATCATTCCCCTGCTCCTCTCAGGTGATGGAAAGTGTGTCATCTGTGATTCTTACGTGAGACCGTGCACACTGGTGCGCATCTGTGATGAGTGTAACTACGGCTCCTATCAGGGACGCTGTGTCATCTGTGGAGGGCCGGGAGTATCTGATGCCTACTACTGTAAAGAGTGCACCATCCAGGAGAAAGATGTGAGTAAAGGATCTAAATAGAATATAACCTGTTTGAGGATTTAACCAGGCCATAGTTGTGAGGTTAATCTAATGTTACATATGATCTACTGAGCCAGTCCTCTTACTCTTTTTTTTCTGTTGTCTTAACAGCGAGATGGATGTCCGAAGATTGTAAACTTGGGCAGCTCTAAAACAGATCTGTTTTATGAAAGGAAGAAGTATGGCTTCAAGAAGAGGTGAAGATGCTACAGTCCAGCTCCTCTTCTAGTTTTTCCGCTTTTGCAGATTTTTCTTAAAAACCTTGAAACATTTTTTTGACTTGTCAATAAAACTCTGTTTTATATTTCCATCTTTATTTTTGTGCGACTGTTTTGAATATTAAGATCTTAAAAGCCTGTCCATGCTCACAGTGTTAATATTACCAGTCACTGCAAATCAGAATCAGAATACTTTATTAATCCACTGTGGGAAGTTGATATGTCTGTGCTCAATTTCACATATACAAATATAATAAACTAAAAATTAGAACAGCCTATCTTCAAAGTATAAAACATGCCATTAGCAGTGAATTGTATAGATTGAATTATGCACAGAATAGTTAGCAGATTATTGTATATTGCACTTTTCATCCCTGATACAAATTTTGCTCTCCATCTGTGTATGCTACCATCTAACCCTGCGGTTATCTGACATGCTTAATGTGAACTTGTGCCAGTTTAAGATGAGCAGTGCCTCATCTCCCTCAGCTTCCTCCACTAGATGGCAACATTTCACTCACAGCACCTGACATCTGAACTGGAGACTGAACCATTAGTGATTTTCTGCTGTTGAACGTTTTGTGTTCAGACTGTGGAGAGCCAAATTAAATTATAAAATTATGTTGAGGCGCGGACAGATGAATCTGTAGTGGAAAGAGTACATCTGGGCAGCAGCTTTACATTTAAACACCAATGTTTCATGTATTTATTTGTTTATGGTTAGACTCCAGTCTGTCTTGGATATTTGAACTTGTCATTTTAGCTTTTAAAATATAAAGAGGACTGAGGTCTTCTAGAATCTAAAGAAACTCTTAAGACTTTCTCAACAAGGTTTTATTTATAAGTTCTGTATATACAAGACAAAAGGTAGCCACACTTAAAATGCAGACATTTCATTACAAAGACGGAACCAGGATTCAAAACAACTCCTCAAAGTTTACAAGTTGTTCCATTATAGAAGGCAGATGCAACCAGTATTGCAACAGAAAGCATAAAAAATTATTAAAACAATCAGGAAGTTGTAGATTATCATTCATGTCAGAGTTATAGTAAAGTTTGTGATCCTGAAAATACACTTTTGAGATCTTATGGAGAGTGTGACTGTTTTTTGTTTTTTTTTTGACTGAAACCAACGAGACTGTAGGAGTAAAAGTATTCCCACAAAAATAACTCTGGATAAATGTGACAGTCCTGACTTACAGATTTACTCCACACAAAAGATTGCACTTAAGTTTAACATAAAAGGTGAGAACAGGTGTCGCTGTATTTACTGCTGGTTATTAAGATTTAGTAGTAGGTTAGATTTAATTTGAAACCCTTTCCTAAAAAATAAAAACATTGAATTTATCTTGGTAAAAAGTTACAATGTCTATGGATGGAAGCACTTTCCCTTTTTGTCAGAATAAGAGAAAAATAATCATAATTCAGGGTAACGACTTTAATTTTTGTATATAATGATCAACGGTAAACGGGCAGACTGTACACTGCATTGAAATGGCTTTAGACATAGAAGACACATAGAGTTTGGGGGTCCTTATTTTGTGAAAAAAGATGCCCCCAAAAACAGTCTGCATTTATTGAGATTGAGGTTTGTCAAAATAAAAATAATAAAAAAGTCAGCTGGCAACAGACACTGCCAGCTTACATATCTGAGAGAATTTCTGTAGAAGTTCAGACATGAACGAATGAAAGAAAGTTGCGCGATACAACAGATCATACAATCTACATGCACATACAGTCCAGTCAAGGGTTTCTGAACAAGTACCGTTAATTAAATTATAAATTTATTATAAATAACAAGCTTAATTACTTTAATTAAGCTTCAATCAGGAAGCTTAATTACTTTAATTAAGCTTCTGTGGTAGACTTTCACCTGTCACCACCAACTGCCTTTAATAAAGCAATAAAGCACACTTCAGCTGATCACCAAGAGATGGAAAGGTTTTGGTAAATTTTCACAGCCTGTTCAAAAACTTGACTGGCACTGTATCTGAGTTCTCGTGTTCTACGAGACTGAATATATTTGTTGTACAACTATTGGGGAAAAAACGGGGAAAAATACTAGAAAGTGTAATTTTAGGCTACAACTATTTACAAAACATGCATCAGTGGATTCTACACACACAACGCTTTACTGATGTAAATCAATGAGTCGATACAACGACCTGCAGAGAGCCAGGCAGGCGTCCTACGCCGTGACAAACACTGCACGAGAGCAACAGCGAGAGACACACTGACACGGGGAGAACAGAGAGTTTATGTACAGCTCTGCGCCGCTGGTTGAGGAGTATTTCTACATGAAGACAAGTGAACATGGCTGATTTTTTTTCCAGCCACTCACCGTTATCCCCTGAAGAAGCTTAAGTTAGTGGAAATGTCACAGTCTAAAGAAAAGCCCAGCTCTCCACACAATCTGCCACGTAGAAATATAAACGGGCAAGCGGGTTTCAGAAGTCAGTAAAATGTGGGAATAACTGGAAGCAACCTGCAAAATCAGTTTATTTACTATAATATCGTAAAACTGACTAAGAATCTAGTCTAAACTGAACAGGCACTACCTAAATATCAATTATCTTGCCTAAAAAACAATTCAAATAAAACCCACAGTTTCTCCAAAATAAACATCACAAATGATCTCTTTCGGCCAAAGGCATACAAAACATGATAAAAGTACACTTCATAAAAGAGGTGTACTGAAGAAGCACTTGAATATCCTCTCACACTCATTGCACTCACACAGATGGTAAATAGAAGTAATTAAAAAAATAAAAATAAAAAACCAGATATCAGGTATTAATATGATATTGTGTCTCAGCGGCAACAGCCATGCCTCGTCTTCGCCCTCCGCTTCATCTGATCGATTCTAGTGTTCTCACGTACCGACCCCCACTGGTTTTGATTTATTGATTCATTAAAAAAATAAATGAATAAATCAGCAGTTGTCTATTGGTCTTCTGGCACCGCACTTGAAAGAAAAGAGAACAAGGATGAATGATAAGTGAAGGAGGACGTTATTCACAAGATCACA
Organism: Lates japonicus; assembly: GCA_033238685.1. Lineage (NCBI taxonomy): Eukaryota > Metazoa > Chordata > Actinopteri > Centropomidae > Lates > Lates japonicus. The sequence continues at coordinate 4,127,015 of BRZM01000030.1, forward strand.
GGGTTCGGGTTTGTGCTACCTGATTAACTCTTATATTACACCACTGAAGGTAAATGAAAGAGGGCTGTTGTCTCACTTATCTCACTGTTTGCTGTCTCTCTGTGCATATGGGAGAAGTAGACGTAGCTTAGCGCTAATTTACAGCTCGGCTCCTTTTCAGGACAGGACAGGAAGTTGACAAAATGTCCTTTAATACGAGTGTGTAACACCAGACTCTGGTGAGGAGGAGCGCAGATTTAACCCATATCGCTGTCAGTCTCAGGGGGTTTTACTCTCCCTCCCTCTCCTCTTCCACCTCTCCTCCTCTGTCTAACACAACACAAGTAGATCTGGAATCTGTCGACACAGCTAACAATCAGGACTCAGAACATTTCTAACCTGGCTTGTAAAAACAAAGTGACTGATATTGTTTCCTATGGGGAGGTCCATTTACAGTTTCATGTGTCCCTTACAGTGGTCCAAATTTGGCTTCGTAGCAACCCACGACGTTCTTATAGCGGCCACATTCCTTCCTCAACTCTGCGACCTCTGTCCGCAGCACCGAGTTCTCACGCTCCAGGAAAGCCGCTCGGACGGTGATCTGGTTCTCCTTTAACCTGCGGGCGTCACGCGAGCGTTTGGCAGCCAAGTTGTTCTTCTTCCTCCGCTGCCAGTACTTCTCATCCTGGAGAGAAAAAAAGACACAGCAGGCGTCAGCTAAGTCCAAGAAACACGACACTTTGTTGTTTTAGTTCAGTTACTAAGGTAACCTAGTTTAACCGCCTTATGTATTTTTTATTGGGGCATTAGCCCAAATCTGACCTCAGCTAAGTTTGTAACATGGCTGACAGCCAAGCTCCTTTGTGCATGAAAACAAAACCAGTGTTCTCTGGCAGACGGGAAGGGAAGGAAAACATCAATTTGAAGATTATCAGATTGCTGAGTCACTGTGAGTCGCCAGAACAGTTTCACTGTCACATGGCCTGTTTCTTTCCTGTTTCAACTGCCCTCACACCACTTCAGCTGATGAAATCACAAGTCAATAAACCTGTTACAAACAGTTCTTTAAAGTAATATTCACAGACTTTTTCAGCACATTTTGAGGTTGAGGAACAGTCCCTATTCTACATCTTGGAGCATATTACTTATATCAAGTTACAGTAATAACAGGAGTCAGCTGCACATGGGAAATGATGATGATGATGATGATGAAATACTCTAACATGTTGCAAGATTAAGACACTTTCAGTTACTGTCAATATGGTCCTCTAACACTGTAAGAAATGTGACACATTTATCTTTTTTTTTTTAAATCACGGGGTCAGCTAAACCAGAAATTAAAAAACTAGAGCTTATTTTATCCAAGTATCTAGCAGTAAATTCATTATTATACAAACTTGAGTGCATAACCCTACATGTTGAAGCCCTGCTTTAGCTTTGAGTTTAAATTCTGCTTTTTTTCACTAAAACAAACAGAGGAGAAATATGTATTTGTGTTTTGAAGGCTGCCCTTGTCTCTCCCAGCATACCTTCTGTTCTTCAGGCACAAACACCTTCTTGGCCTTTTTGATCATAGGCTGTGGCTTGAGCTCATCTTCACTGAACTTGTGTTTGCGTGGGTTAAACAGCTCGCCCCCAGGCACGCTCGACAGGACCAGGTCCGTGGGATCTGGCTCGTAGTTGATATCGACCTCAATCTCATCAGGGTCGATGGGCTCGGGGCTCACTCTGTCTTTCTCAGTGGTCACCTCTGAGCAGACAGAAGAGGAACACGAGAGCTGAAATATCAGACATCCGTGTAATATGTGTAATTGGCAAATTAAGAGGTAACGCTGATTCACAGGTGGCCTGCACCAAAGCTAGTCTTCCTTTTCTTTATCTCTACTGTGGCTTCTGACACTGTGACTTGCACAGGCAGCTGATAATCCTGCAGTTAACTCAACTATCTTTGCTATGCAGCAGCAGCATCTATTTCTGCCATCCTGTCACCCTTTACCACACATGGCTTGTTTCAGGATAGAGCCAGCATCACAGTTTGTTTGCCAGAAATCTCAGCCAAATTAATAAATGTAACTGTAAAATAGAAACTGGTAGCAAAGACTTTTATGCTAACTGACATTCAGTAGAAACACAGTTGTGTGTAAAACAACAACCAGTGCTGATGTTGATGCAAACACATTTAAATATTCTAATTAGGTCGATTTATTTCTTCATGTAGGTCGGAGGTCGTCCACTCACCTGCAGTGACATCACAGATGATATCAGTGTCACTCTTGGTGATGATCACCACTTCCTCCTCGCACCTGTCCAACTCCTGAATGGGCAGCAGTCCCACTGGAGACACTCTCACTGACTTGGTAATCTTTGACTGTGCAGACGGAGCAGCCTTGACTTTCTCGGTCTTCACAGTGTCTCCTTCGGGACTGCTCTTCAGGGAGTCCTCATCAGGCGCGGTGGGAATGCCGTTCTCCATGAGGAACTCCTCCAGATCCATGTACTCCAGGTGAAAGTTCTCACCATCGTAAGGAATGGTCTTGTCCCAGATAGCAGGGGTCAGAGCGGCTGAAGGACCCATGTCGCTACCTCCTCCCCCGAGGTCAACGTTATCTCCCAGACACAGCTTTTCCTTGTCCGTGTCTGAAACACAGAGGAGAATATGGGTAGATGTATTTGACATGACTAATGACCAGAGGGCAGTTTTGTGACTTATGAACAGGAAAGCTGCTCAAGTGAGGAGGCGGGACATGTTTGGTCTCCCTTTTTAAAGACACCCCTTTCAAAAAATGTCCCTCAGGCCACAAACCCAAGTGTGGTTATTGCACCTTTCACAGCAACAGGAACAGGCCTTAGTCTCAAGAACTGCTGCAAATGACACTAACATCTCAACATTTAAATTAGCCACATTTGCTGAGGTTTATCAGTCTATCTGATGGCGTGAAAAAATATTTCTTTGTTGTTGCTGATTTTAGAAGTGGAAATAATAATTAAAAACTGTTCATTTAGAGTCAGGTTCAACCAATGCAAGCTTTATGGCCATATTAAAATGTTTCTGGACAATTTCTAATTTGCTAGTGTGGAAACATTCGTGAAATAACCACAATAACTAAGGGATAAGTGTTTGCTAGCATGTAGCAACATTTGCAACGGACACCTTTTTGCAAACTTTGACAAGTCAAGCACTTTCCTTTTAAATGCTCACAACTCCCAAATGCTTATCAACAACACTGGTAGTCATTGCAACTGAGGAAAATGTTTCAGGTAAACAAAAACTGCATTTAAAACCAATGGCGTGTCCAGAAGAGTCTGGATGGTGAGGCGGGGAGGACAGGGATGTGTACACGGTGTTCATCATATAGTGTCCGTACATACTGTGCCGTTAGTGCTGCTGCACATACGTCAACACACCTAGGGAAATACTGTCATATTTATATGTTGTTTTGACATTTTTTCTCACGTCTTTTCGCTTTTTTTAGCACCTGACCTCGTTTTTAACCTACACCGTCGTTCGCTCTTTCCGCTCCCCGCGTCTATTTTACCGCACTTACCGTCGTCGCCGTCCAGTATGTTCGGCGGAGGCATTTCCATTATTTTCTTCAACACCACCGGGAATGAACTCGGGGCCCCGGTGGTAGTTTCCAGTGTGATGAGAATTGGCTCTCCCGACATTTTTTTGCCCCTCTTGTTGTTAACCGCGTAGTAACTGACTGAGAGGCAAGCTCCAACGGTTATCTCGTTTTGCTCGATAATGTAAACTATCCAGCCGGTTTCAGCGCGTTTAGCGTGTTTAATTCGACAAAATCCACGATAAAGTGTGTCAACAACCGGAGCGGATCACGGACTGCTCACACCGTTGGCCCACTTCCTCGGAAAACTAGGTAGTCAGGAGGTTTTGGTGTCGAGAACAAACCGGACCTCCTGGACAAAAATGTCCGCCCCGCCTAGAGCTGATAGGCGCGCTCTGCTCCATCACCATGAATATTAATTAAGCTAGGGACGGAGGGGGCGGGGTTTGCGAGGATGAACCAATAACGGTTGTCACGGCGAAATTATCTGTGTTCTCATTGGTTGACCGAGTTATATATCTTCCTCTGAATACATTAAGAGAAAAACGTGTCACGAGCCAGAAAATATTTACATTATCCCTATAACCACGGGATCTGACTTGGATCCAAGTTATTTCTTCTGTGATTAACATCTTCTTTTTTTTTAAAGTTACACAACTACATGTTCTACTGCACAACAATCATGTTCTATTAACAGACACCTATAGACTGACTTTATAGCCTCCCATTAGTCATGAATCGATGCATTAGTGTCACATTATCGCTAGAAATTCATAGTAAACCTCGATTTTAATTGCAACTTCGTTTACTTTGCAGCGTCAAGCAAAGCCACCGCCCAACAGGTAGGCCTACATATAGCACGTAGGGGGACCTATACCCCTATGCTATGCGTCTGCACCAACGCGGCTCCGCTCACGTGCGAACACATGTGCGCTTGTCGGCCTTACATATCGACAGGCGCCGTCCAATGGAGAAGCGCTCCGTCTGTGTCACTCTCATGTAGGAACGTGCAGGAAGGGCGGCGCTACAGTGCATAGGTGTAACTGGCCGCACAGAAGTAGCACCCGGAGCTTTAAGTTACACGTACGTACTCATGGGTGCATTGCTGCAACCGAGAAGACACGTCAAGGGCAAAAATCTGCATGTTCAAGCCAAGGTCCTAATTCTTGCCACAACAGCACAGAGCGTACAGATCTGGACCATTATCTGTGTCACTCTGACACTGAATCCTCATAATAGACTTGTTATATTCCACTCAGAAAAAATGTTTTCATTTAGTAAACAAAACAGGACACGTATGCACTCAATCATCTTCAAAACAAACATAATTCTAATGCAAGTACATCCTGTTTTCTTTGACAGATCAATGCAAATCTCTCCAGTGTGTTCATCTTTGTCACTAAATGGATGATTCAGTTCATGTTCCTGCACCAACAGCGGGGGTTACAGCAGTGCTGGGAGGGGGAGGTGGGATGTTTTCCTCACATGTCACTTGTATGTGTCACACAGAATCTGTTTTTGGCACAACATTGCAAGGACAGAGGCAAAACCCTCAAGGTCAGCTGCTTCAGCTTTGAAGTATTTAACCCAGCCTGTCTGGAAAATTAAGTACGAAACTCATTTTTTGTGCCCATAATTAACTCTATGCTTTGGTCTACATCACAACAGCAGGATAAGCTGTTATTTAAAGTGTGCAGGCATTCAGTTTTCATGGGACTTTGCGGAGACTAGGGGAGAGGGCTTTTAGAAAACCACTTTCATTTAACCTTGACGTCACATGTTTGAGCTGTTAGTGATGAGACATAAACACACTCTACCTGAGAACAACATTAAACCTCAGAGATACATAGAGCCCAGTTTTTAATGATAAATATTATTTATATTAACATTATTTACATTTTGTTTTTATAAAAAATGAGTCCACACACATCAAATATTACAAATATTTCTCTCTATGATGCCTTACAGTTCTTCTCTGTGTCAGCCATAACACACTGTGCAGAGTTGTTTAAATCTTTTAAGTATAAATCTGAATTTAAAGTCAAGGTACAGCACATTTGACTCAGTCAACAGGTGCAGACGTGGCTGGACACAGCAGCAGATACAGGCACGTGGATGCATGGCAACAAATTTAATCTGTCTGGTCCACAACACCATTTCCTTGTCAGGCAAACTTAATGAAATGTGAATGGGTTTCTCTAAAAACAAGCTGTGCCATCATGACTGTGCAGTTTCCTGCAGAATAAATACACTGAAAAGCCAGAGTTTCAGTTCATACAGTGCATGTTCATTTATTCATTCACACACACGTTTGTGGTGATGCTCTGCTTTGTTGACAGCTTTATGGATTCTGTGTGCTGCAGCTCAGAGAGGTCATTGTACACAATCACACAACCTAAACTCAGAGGGGAATAGCTGTTGAGACCTGTGTCAGATCATACACATAAAGCTACGTGACTCACATAAAGTTAAGTGCTTTCCCACAGGTGCTACACTTAACAACACAATCTAAAAATACAGAAGCCATGGCTACAAGGCTTTCAAAGCAAATTATCTGCAGCAGCACGTTGGAGCAGAAGTGACACTGTGATAATTATGAAATCTGCACCTCCCTGATCACATGTGTCATGTAATTATGGTCAGTGGTACCTCATTATTGAATGTCAGATTGCTGGTTTCTGCAAGTCCTGTAGCTTATAATCATGGCCAGCATGATAATAAAGGAGCAGTTCATCTAAAATACAATATTTCACTTTCCATCACTGCTGAAAGATGGCAGCCTGTGATTGTGCAGCGGCTCTTTGCTCCCTAATTTTATGATTGTTTCTTTTAATGGGGAGCTGTTACTACCTTGAAGCTTTCCCAAACGACAAAAGTTTATTTGCACATTTTTAGAAGCTCTGAAAACCTAAAACCAATCAAATATCACCAGACAGCTCATGCAGCAGAACAAACAACGTCAATGTGAATCCATAAAGTAGCCTGTTTTTACTGAGTGATGGATAATCCTGGATATTTCACCTATATCAAGGCGTAAAACCGATGAAAACATGTCATTTATTTTACTTTGAAAGTGTCAGATGCCTGTTCTGTGGACTTCTTCAGAGGCAAAGCACACATAACTGAGAGGAGGTGATTATGAAATCCTGTTAAGATTGGGGCCAAGAGCAGAATCAACAGCACACCTCCCAATGTGATGAAATTACTTTGACCCTAATCTGATTTAACTAAACATCCAGAGAGAAGGCAAACAGAGCCACCTAGTGATTTAATCATGGATCTACAAGGCCCACCTGACCCCCCTCAACATCCACTCAGCCATGACAGATGAAAGCAGGTGACAAACACAGACTGGGTGCTGAGTTACCAGAGCTGCCAGTTTCAATCACTGTAACATCAAGCAGCAGGACAATAACAGGGCCATTATCTGTTTAACTTATCTACAGTGGATAAACGGTTCTCCTTCACCTGAACAACAGAGCCCAGGATTGTTTGAGGAAAAGGCAGTGGATGTGGATGTGCCTCTGATTATGTTGCTAGGACCCAGTTTTCCTATCTCAAACCGTGTGTGTGGGTGGATATTGACATTTGCTCCCCACACTGTGATAGTGCCGAGGTGATTAGGGGCTGACTATTGAGGCCTTTATTCAATATTTAAGATGGGGGTGAAAATCACGGCCTTCACTCTACAGAAGCTAAAGAAAGATCATCAGAAATTGTGTGTTTCCCTGCACTTTCCCAACACCCCATGACCCCTACAGATGCTTTTATTTTGAAAGGACTGACTTAAATTGAACAACACAGCTGAGGAATCTAACACTTGTCTCTGCAAACCTGTTGGAGCTGTCTAACAAGGCCGCATTCCCACTTACTTCTTAAAGAGGAACTGATTTAATGAATCCTGTTAACATCTTGGATTTTAATTAAAGCTTAGGTCCAGCAGCTGGTGGACACACATTCCCATCCAGCTCAGATGACAGGGATTACGCAACAAACACGCAGTTGTTTGCAGAAATGTCAGAATCAAGTTTTTAAACTAAAATCAGACTAAAATCAGACGCTGCAGACATGCTGCATGATATTTGAAGCACAAACTTGATTTGACAGTCACTTACCGCTGTCGTCAAAGTTCGGGAGAGTAAATGGATGCTCAAGAAGAGCCCTGAAAATCTCCGGCATTTCTGTAGTCATTTTTAAAATCCTCTTTAAACTACAATTTAGCTCAGTAAAATGTTTCACAGCCGGTCAGCAGCTCATAAGACGCAATATGACGATCAACTAGCCTACAAAAGACCGCGCTAAGTCCTGAAGGTGCGTCGGTGCTTGACAGCTCGCAGAAAGTAACGAGAAGGCAAAAACTTAAACGGGTCAAACACCGTGAACTCCGCGTAACAAGTTACTTAACGCAGTCCGCCCTCTCAGCCCGCCCCCGCCCCCTCCCTCAGCCAATCAGCAGCGCGCGTTCCCCCAGGGGATCGACGGAAAGAGCGCCGATTGGCCAGAGACTGTATCCTTCACAGCAATGACAGCGAATCACAAAGCGAGGCTGAATTACCTAAGGAAAAAAAAGCGAATACCTAAAATGAAGCAGACTGTTATGTAATTTGGGGGGGGGGGGACAAAATAATAAGTTTCTAACACCTCTGTATCCTCCCCGTAGAGCCGTCTGTCTGTAGGAAAAGGAACAGTTATAAACATATGGTGAGTTTAAAAAAGGATGTTAAGCAAACATCACAAACGAAATAGAACTAAGTATATGCGGCATGATAGGAAAACCCAATATAAGACGCTAATTTTAAACTAACACGCATTTCAAGTTCCAAATTGGAGCAGAAGACTCTAACAATTGCCCCGTGGACAATTTATTTTTAAATATATGTTTATTATGTAAGTGTGTGTATAAAGATAACACTTAATTAAGTAATTACATGGATACCCTTTAACTTCCACTCGGTTGTGGCACGAGGGACCTTACAACTGACACAGCTGCCCTGGATTAAACGCTAATTATTGTAAAGTGTGAGGAGTCGTCATGTTGTTAAGTGGAGTTTTAGACAAATAAGCTTGTAACCTCTGACCTCTGTGGGTTCAAAGTGCTAACATGGCCTCGGACTACAAAACAGGTCAATGAGTGTATTTACACGTGCGAGGCTGTTTTTGTAAGATGTCTGTGGTCACGTGTGGTGAAGCTCGCTGGTCGAACAGAGAGGTAGTCAGGCTGGTTTGTAATAAAACCTCTCACGGAACGACTTTCACTCAGTCGTTGTTCACACGTGTTTGATAACAGCTAATTAATGAAAACCTACACTGTGAATAGAAGCATGAGGGCGACTTGATGGGGCCTGCACAGCCACATCCAGCACCTCTGAGATGAAACCATTTGAGTTAACTCAACCTCATTAAATGCTCTTGTGACTGAGTGAGAACAAATCCCTGGAAGCAGTTCCCAAGATCTTGTGGAAAGCCAACCCCAGGCTGTCACATCAGCATCAGCCACATTAAAACCACTGACAGGTGAAGCGAATAACACTGAAACCTCGGGTCCTTTAAAAGTTAATTAACTATCAACATAGTCGTTTGATTTTTTTGTATGATTTTCCACTAAGTGATTAACCCTTTCATGCATGAATTATGAAATCCTCAGTTTATTCTTCTTTAGGCATGAAAAAAAAAGTTTAAACTCCATTTTCTTAAAACACAAAAAATGTAAAAACAAAAATCTAATGGAAATGATTAATCTTAATTTCCTCCTAATATAAAATCAATATTTGGAAGTTCGAACAATTCTACTACTCCTCAGATGTTGCTAAATTTTCTCCTTCTATAGAAAGATTGGCAAGATATTCCTGAGCTGCTCAGCATTTCTTTCATCTGTCAGCCATCTTGGTTTTGAGTAATTTGTGTTACATTGACTGGCCTGTGGATGGAAGTGTATGGAACAACACTCTAGCATCCAATGTGGTGGCTGATGTGCAACTCCACCATTAAAAACCCATGCATATATAAGAAAACTGCTTTTTAATTGCTGTCCACTGTGAATTAAAGGGTTAATAAATGTTTTTGTAGATATTTAACAATCTCACGTGTAATGTTCAGGTGTCCACAAAAGGGGTAAATGGGAAATGTTTTGTGTGATTTGGGTCGACTAACACCCTCAGAGTTTTGCTTATGAGTCTATAACTTAGCTAATTAATTTGATTGTTATCTCTGTACAAGCTGTCATGATGGATGTCAGGGTGCTCTGAAAAATGGAGGAAAAAAACACTTTTGTTTTTCTAAAACAGTCTTGTTTATTAAATGCTTTCAAGAGATTTGGTCCACTTGTGTGATCATGAAATTCCAACCAGGGAGGAGAAAAGAGAAAACAAAGTCAGGAAGATAAAACAAAACATGAAAACAACCAAATGTAAAAATACAGTACAAAAAGAGGCCTTGTTTTTTCCACTTCTTACGACCCTGGTTTCTTCAAGCCGAGGTGCTGAAAACAATTCAAATAACCCAATAATTTCTAACTGATTGAAAACCGATTTATAATTAAGGTTTTTATGTGGCTGTGCAGGTGTGTTGGCACCGCAAATCAAATGACACAAACTCTTTAAGGGGCCAGGAAAGGGGGAAGGTACAGTCGTGAATATTTCTTGAGCAGCTGAGGAGCAACAGCAGGATGTAATAACCAGAGCTGATGAGCAAAATATAAGCCACTATAGTCAGAGGACAGACAAAAATAACCTGTAAGTCAAGTAATAATCATTAATGATTTAATTAATGCAACTAATTATATTCCTTTCTGCCTGCTTTATCCAGAAATAAACTATAAGACTCAGTATGGACTTTCTGTCTTTTATAAACAAATAAAAAGTTACTCATGTTGCTGATTAATGAAATGCCATCATGTCTGTGTGCTGACACACTGAGGGAATTATTACTATATTGAAATGATGGCATGAAAGACTGCAAGAGTCAGCACGTTGGGGGTTTCTTACGCCTAAAGCCAGCCTGAGGTCAAAGGTCAAGGCTTGAAGTATGGAACAGTAACCTTCAAAGGACATTAATAATGTAATTAGGATTTCACTGTTAACTGAGATTGTCCTCGACTGTGTTTCAGTCGAGTGTAGCCGAACTTATTAAGCACCGCGAGAAGGATGTAAAAACATTTTATACGCTTGTAATGTTGCAAGCCTTTTAAAGTCACATGATCTCATTTTCTCGGCTCTGATTGGTGCATGGCACCGGTCAGGCTGTAGAGGATCAGGAAGAAGAAAAGATAAACATTGAATGATTTAGGACAATGATACAATGATTTTGCCACTGTTCAAAGGTTAATGTCCGCTGCCTGGTAAGAGTATCTTAAAGTTTGTGTGAGATGGAAAATCTGACCTGATGTTATAAAATGCAGATGCAGTTGCAGCAACCTGCCTCCCCTTTTAAATTTGTGTCACAATTTGCCTTTAACAACACAAACACAAAACATGCAGCACAGACATCCACAGTTTTTTTTTTTTTTTTCTCCTGTGCGCGTCAGTTACATCATCAGTGCTGGTCTTTCTCCAACAATGGAAGAGGAGCCTTGACTCAAATGCTCTGCTGTTTTTCCAGGAAGGAAGGACTTCAAACAAGGACCTTTTTTTTTTCTTGTTGTCTACTTGAGTGACAAAGAGCATTCGAGTATGTGGCACTTCTCCTAACAACTTGTCCTTTTTTAAACTGCCTGAAAAACAAGATGGGAACACGTTACTGACCACAGCAAACTCTTCCACAGCCAGAGAAAAAAACAGCTCCACCATCTCTTATCTAAATTACCTTATAAGGGTGTCTAAGTATTATAATAGGTATCAGGTATCATATACTGTATATAGTAAGCAGGATTATACAATAGGGGTATGTATCATCTTATAGGTGTAGTATATCGAATAAGGCGCTATACGGGAGTATATAGGCCTCTGTGTATGCTTCTGATTCCAGATCTGTCCGTGTGTCTGGTGAAATTTAACATAACCGCAGAGCACAGGCAGTGAGCAGAGAGCTGAGACACTGGAAAGGAAACAGTTGGCAGTATATATAATTTAATCATCAACTATCCTCTTTTTTTCCCCTCTGGCCAGTGCCTAAACTATCCTAACAGCTACTAACAGAGCTGAGACAACATTAATATATAGCAGGTCTACCACACTGTAAAAACATCTCGTATCACTGACAATCTCCAGCTGTTTGTGGCCGATAACCGACGCCACCACCTGAACTAAAACTCAACAACAGCTGGATGTTTTCTGCTCACTGCCTCCGCAGACAGAGCTGTGCACTGCTGCATACACAGACACATATTTACTGTAAATTATTATATTCATACATGGATACATATATAAAGAGAGAGTTATACATTGCAATTAACATACATATATCAATAGCATATAGAAGAGAAATAGAAATAGTCAATAGATAGCAATCATTATCGTCATCATATTCATCATAATACTAGGAGTAGTAGTAGTAATACGATCCCTCAAAGAAGCTAATACCTGGGCTGTTCCAGACAAGGGCTCGTTATCAACAATCCCCCAAAAACACTGCTGCTGAAGGACCAGCAAAACTGATCTAAGATCTGCAGCTAAATTCTCATTAAAGTCAGTTTTCAGGAGCTGGATAATTAAGACACTGCAGCCTTTGGTGTCACAAAAGTTTCTTATTCTTATGGAGGGACTGCAGACAGAGCTGGAACATCATCTATAACGATAATCTCTCTTCTTTCAACTTATTCTTTTAACGTTTTTGCACCAGTTAACCACAATGTTCTCGGTGCTGCTTGAGAGTAATAAGAGTATTTTTGGAATTAATGCACTGAGCTGACGCCACTCAGGATAGAAAATTAGATAAATACTTAAAATATAAAGTTCAGCCTCAGGGAAATTTTGCATAATCTGTACACCCCGTATAGCTGCTGCACTTGTGTAAATAAGACCAAAAAAAAAAAGCACCACCTCTCAGATGGGTGACTCACTCCACGATGTAAAGATTTAACCCTCGGTAATCCATTTCTACACATTCATCCTAAAACTCAAATCAATCTCTGCTGCAGTCCCTTCAAACAAACCCTGTCTGGAACAACCCACACAGAAGGAAAAATTACAAAATAAAAGAATCATTAAAAAAAAAAAATCACTATAGTCATCTAGTTCAGCGATACATGTCATATAGCAATACCTCAATAACAAGAAGTTCTTCTATGTAATCAATACAGGTTTTCAGGTTATATATTTATTAAGCTTAACCGCTAAGTTATCAATTATTATTAGTAGTATACCATTATTTGTAAATATGCATAATATGTGTGTATATGTATCTGAATATAGACATACCTCCATCGTGTCTCCGTCCACATTAAAGGCTAGAATATGATGACAGATATCCTGCCTGTGTGTGTGTGTGTGTGTGTGTGTGTCCCATGTGGATGTGTTGTTTATAGGCACAATATGTGGTGCGAATCATTTTCCCTGTTTCAAGCTAGCAGGTTTCCCGTAATGAAAAGGTTTATCTCAGGGCTACCGTTAGCTAACAGGAGCAAAATAAGAAAAAAACATCTGGGTGCATATGAGGAACACAGGTTACCGTTTGAAGGCTGTGGGAGCATGGTCGGTTTGTCAGAGAAACAATGACCCCAGTTTGACTGAAGACGTGACGACTCGCCCTTACATTCAAATTATCTTAAATAATCTAACAATCAACTATAGAAAAATATATTAATCGTCTTTTTTTCAATCATCTTTTCAGTCTTTAAATCATCATTCATCTTTTCCTGAATCACAACAAAGCTGTTATCTTTTTTCCCCACAACTTAAGTCTTCTGTATGGTTAATATGGTCACTGTGCTTCAGTCCAAGTGAGGTCGTCATTTCTTCTTAATGGGCGTCTGAGCTGATCTGTAGCTGACAGCAGGTCTAGGCAGGAGTTTTGCGTGTGTGCTGCAGTCACTCTGCTGTAGCTCTCCTACACCAGCTTCATATCTGTCAGCTGTTTACCAGCACCGTTTAAAGCATGTCTCACTGCATAGCCGCTTTGTCGCTTTGGCAACGATTACTTCCAGTCAGTAGCCATGCGTACTTTAGCCATAAATGTTTATTTGACATTTTCTTGTTGCCAAATCGTCATTTCATCCCCGTTTTTTGTCAGCCAGAGAGGAGGACGTTGGCTGACAGCAACTACGAGGTTAAATGTACGAGGGCGTGTGCGTGTCTGTGCTCGTCCCACGCGGGATCGGTTGGTATGCTTGCATAACCAGCTATCAAAGGACCTTTTTTCTATCAATAAAGAGGGGGCAAAGGGAGAAACTGTAATGTTACACAAGTTTGTTTTGGGCATGCAAGTGTTCTTGCATACATTCCACAACCACAGCAACGTTTTAAGTGACTAATTTCCTTGTTTTTTTAAAGGCCCATGCAGGCGTTACATTCATAGCGTTCTACCAATATGGCAGACAATATAACAAGGAAGTACAACTCCCCTTGGAAAAAACAAAACAATAATGACGCTTAAAATCTCCAAAAAGTTATTTTGACACTCTCGCTATATTCCCACAAAGGAAGGAGAGTAGGATTTGGTTGTTACGCAGCTTAACAAGGAGGTATCCACCGAGAACCTCTTTCGATTACGCTTCATAGTTTCTATTTCAGTCTTGGGTACCATCCACAGCACTGAGCGCCTGGCATGTTTTTGGCACTCCACTTTTGCGAAAGAGCACTGAGCTTCAATTGAGTTTTGAGTTATCGCCAAGCAATAGTTAAGAGCTGCGACCAGCGCGCCCAAACCAGGAAGTGTTTCAGTGCTATGAGGATTTTTAAAAAAAATAAAATAAAATAACAAAACAAACAAAAATAAAACAGGTTCCTGGTGGACACTGGACTGCTCAGTCCAAAGAGCACTAGGGAACACTAGTGGATTATTTTAGTCAGAGTAGAACTAGTTGTCTGTGGTATTTCTGTGGTGTGATGTACTGGAGGGGAACCTAAAGGTGCTGTGTGTAACTGCAGCATGATAAAAAAAACAAAAACGCTAAAGCCAATTCCTGTATTTTCACTAACAAAGCTTTCTCTTTGTGTTAATCGGTGCCTGTAATGTGTGTATTGTGCTGAGTGAATTTGTTTGTGTGTGTGTGTGTGCGTGTGTGCGGGGGTCAACTATTCGGTTGCGTTTCCATCTGCTCTCGCTCTGCTGGCTAGATGCTAGAGGAGGTCGGACTGGTAAGGTGACAGGCTGTTCAGTTGTAGCTGGTGTTGCAGGCCTGTCTCCCGTCTCCGGCTGCTGCTCAGCGGCGATCGGCTGCCTCTGGTCGACACGGCAACACTCAGAGGTCGTCCCCATCTGACATCCGCCGCCCCCCCTGAAACGATACGCACCAACACAGCTTGTCTCTCAGACGCACAAACAATGACGTCGACTTGAGCAAACTAACAAGAAAAGATCTCAAAACCTTGTATATAGAAGATTATGCAAATTTCTTTGTTCTTTTTCTGCATTTATCTCTGATTTTTACTGTTTTAGTTTTAACATACGGCCACGATTTGATGTGTATTATTCTCTCTAGTCTCTAGTGATATACTGCGCAATACAGGCAATGAGCTGGAGCAGAATCCTCCAGTATCTGCTTGTTAAGTCTGACGAAAATACTTCGAACTACAGGTTCAACTTTGCAGAGGCTCTCCTGTTTCTAGGATGCAGCAGTGTTGTGTCCTGTGTTGTTTGAATAGATCTGAGTCCACAAAAACTATTAAGTTGTCATTCTACTGCTTTCCTTATGACGAGAAAGAGGAAATGGCTCCAAACTCTAAACGAATGAAAAAAAAAAAAAGCTTGACACCAGCAGGTGCCAACATTGGCGAGCTAGTCCAGCTAGCCTAGCTAACGTTAGCACCCGCTGGTAAAAGCTGGTACCCCTGATGTAAGCTAGGGATTTTATAGGGCGTCTCTTGCTATGAGCCCACATCTTAGTGATTCAGTGTCACAAGGAAAGTGGTAGAATGACAACTGTTTAGATTTTGTAGATCTCAAATCTGCTCAAACAACACGGGACACAGCACTACAGCATCTTGTAAACAGGAGAGCCTTGGTGAGATTGGACCTGGAAACAGTATTTTCATCGGTTGTGAAGTCACGACTTAAGTGGATACATATCAACATTTTATTCATCTGATTTTTCGTGAGACATTAATGGAGAGAACGTTTGCGTCATCCTCAGGCCACTCACCATGCTTTCTGTGTAGTCGGCTGATATGGTGACCTGCTTGTCCTCTGGAGGCGGGGTCACAGCCGAGCTATCTGCGCGTCTGCTCTGATTGGTGAGCTGCAGCCACAGTTCGTACATCTGTTGCATGTCTCTCACTGCACAGGGGTGGAGGACAGGAAAAGAGAGACAAAGGGAAGACAAGCTCAGTAACCTTGAACACAGCGGGTTACATAGAATAATCAGTGCAAGTGAAGTAGGCACTTAAAAAATCAATTTGATTACATGGTGGGCGAGAGTGAGACACAGAACAGGAGTAATTAGAAATTGAAAAGCAGGCTTAGATAAATAAAGCACACCTTCAGAAATCTGCTGTTAGAAACATAAAACTACAAAAACTTGATCAGCATTTGAACAGGAGCTTACAGCTGTTGTTCTTCATGTACGTCCAGACGTCCCTCTCTTCCAGACTGTGGGCAAAAGAGCAGTTCCCAATATAGTGGCACTTCTTCTGCTTCATCACATGCACACACATCTGAGTGAGAAAAGTCAGGAGTTAATGAGTGACACACTGCCTTGTAAAACTACTGTGAAAACTATACATTTGGATAACACCACAAAATTAGCTCTTTCTAATCACTGGATTAATCCTACAATTACTGACAAACTGTATTTATTAACACTTAAACAACCAATGTTTAAATAATCTGAGCAGGGGAAAAATACACTACAGACCGAAAAGACAGAGCTGCCGGGGTGAGGGTTTACAACACCTGTCCCCCAGGGTAAAAACAAAGTCAGCTGCACTCAGCACGTGAGAGAGGTGGAGGGGGAAAAGTGTGTAACGACTGCAGGGGAAAAACAAAGGAGGAACTCACGTCATATTGCTGTGGATAGGTGCGGGAGAAAGGCAGAGGCCGAACGACAACCCACTTCTTCTTCTCAAATGATTTCACCAGCAGAACCCGGCGCTCCTTCGTCCAGCTGAAGAGACAAAGAGCTGATGTTAATTCAGACAAGGGAAAGAAACCTAAGCCTAAAAACAGCGGCACAATAGAGTGGTGCAGGAACGAGCCCTAAAACCCAGAAGTAAGTTAGCATTTTAGCACTCCTGGTGGTCGTCCCAAAGCTGATGGGTTTTTGGTTAAATGCCTGAAATAAGGTCTGTGGTTTTAACACAAGCTCAAGACATTTTCATGTTTTATTCTCCGACATAAAATGTAAGAAAATACCTCACTTGTGAGTTGTTTAAGCTTTTATGTGTCTTAAAAAAGGCGGTTGCTAACGAGTGTCTAAATGAGACTACAGAGGTTGTCGGGGACGTAAACATGAAAACCGATCTACTCACCAGTCCACCTTTACAGCCTCGTTGTGTTTCTACTCACGCTCTTTCAAACTATCACTAACTTTCTAAGAAGAAAGGCTTTTGTAGAAGAGCTCAGAGCTAAATGAAATGACAAGTAGGAAGCTCAGTGGTGGAGACGTTGACGTCATGTGACCGTGGTGTAGTTGGTTTATAGCCTAACATTAACTTTTTACTTCTGGTGATTGTATTTAGGCTTCAAACATCAGAACAGTGGTGTTCATCTGTGGATATTATCTTGCTGAACAAAACATGTAAGTATAAAAAACTTTTGTTGGTCATGGAGCTTATTATCTGCAACTTCTGGGTTGGATTACAAAAATATGTCACCTCTGCACCACTCTAATAACGCTACTATAACAATGTGATGAGACAACAGCTCCAATCCAAGTCCAAGTGACTTATATACATCAGATCTGAAAACAAAATCTCATTGGTCTACAATCCATTGGTCAAAGTCAATATTTGGACACTTAAACAACACATTATGTCTTGCTTTGGTTCAGTAAGACGCCTCACCTGTGCCGTGCTTTGGCAGTACAGTACTTGAGGTTCTTGTCGGGCTCATTGACCTGTCCTTCTCTCCAGCACTGCCCGCACACAAATTTCATTTTCAGGTTCAGGGGTCGTCCCCGTCCTGCTACCGCTCCCAAACCCCCCACCCCGACCCCTCCTACTGGGCTCACGCCGCCGCCGCCGCCACCACCACCACCTAGGCCATCTCCCCCTATTCCTCCGCCCCCAACCCCCATTCCCCCTACTCCTCCTGGGGGAACGCTGCTGCTCGGGTGAGGGATGTGGATAGGCTGGAAGACACAGAGAGAGAAGTGAACACTGATCAAACAAAATTCTATAAATGACACAACAACTTTTTAGCTCATTTTACTCATAAATAATTGCATCTTCAGTGAAGCAGGACACTGAATTAGTGGCTGTTGAAGTGACCACACTTGCAGTACAGGAGGAACTACTTGGTGAGGGAAAAAAAGAGGAAAAACCAGTGTAAGATTTCCAGTTGTCTCACCACCCCTCCTGCCTCACCTTCTGCTGCTTCTGTGCGTTCTGCTCCAGCCTTTGCCAATGTCTCTTTGACTCCTGCACCATCTCTTCATGGGTGATACCTGAAAAAATATTAAGAGCAGCTCTGTTAAAATACCATCAATGACTTATCACTTATTTCGCAAGACACTGTGTTAATACTGAGTTACTGGTGTTGATTAAGGTCGTTGGAAACTCTCCGTGGGAGAATATATGGGAATTAACTGGAATGTGCAAAATTGTAGGTTAGCCTATAACAAGGAACTTAAATGTTAAGAAAAACACCCTGCAGCATAATCGTGGTTTAAACAACCAGATTTAATGTAAATTCAGTTGAATTTCTATGAATTTGAAGCCACACTACTGCATCTGAGTCCACAGACTACATGCAGTCAGGTAAGTTTTGATGATATTACTGGGAACACTATATTTGATCTATGGTATTAAAGTTCAACGAGCAAAAAAATTAATTAAAATGTGTTTATACAGTAGCTACCCTTTAAATCAGACTAAATGTAAGCTAGCTAACACCATTTCATTGTGCTAGATGTCATGTTGCTAGCTAGCTCCACTGTGATGCCATTTCTTCTGCCAGTTTTCTGTTGTCATACAATAATGTAGGTTACAGTTTGATTTAGCAGCTGATGGAGGAGTGTTCATGTATTCATCAGCCTGTTTCTGTTTATTTATCCTGCATCAACTGTAAAATATTTTTAAAGGCCTGTCCAACTGTTTTGCTAACTATTTATATATCTGTGCATGGGACTCCCCCTTGGTGGTTTTTACAAGCTTTCTTCTTATCTTATTCTACAGAACAATGACACATGCACACTGAAATTTCCATCCTGTAAATTCCCATTCATTCCAACATATTCCTGTTAATTCCTGCAGAAGGTTAGAGTGTAACAGTGTGTACTGGATTACATTTTATTACAGTTAAATGTTTTCATCCCAGGTTGAAAGATGTACTAACATTTTTAACTAACAGTGTGTGCTCTACCCACCAGTGTCCTGCTGTAGGACCCAACATTTGAGCTCTATGACCGAGTGTGCAAAGGAGCAGCTGTCCTCTCGCTGGCAGCCGTAGCGAACCTCATGGCGACAAACGTCGAACTGGCAGAGCGGGTGCAGGGGACGCACCTTACTGTAGCGTACATTGGCTGACCTCACCACATGCACCAGGCACCTGCAGCAGGCACAGGTACATGATGATGAAGTTTTTACAGGAGAATAGGGGAAAAAAAGAGTCTTTTTATCCATTCTGTATTTTATCACAGTATCACTGAGAGAAAACGCCACACACTCACTTGTTATCATCGAACGGGTGTCGAGCTGTGAGGTTTGAGCAGACTGCTAAGTTTTCTTTGCTGCGTTTGCTGATGATGCGAGGCTTACTGTCAAAACATTCCTGCAGAAAGAGGAGAGAGGTGCACAAGTCAAAGTCTAGTCCTAGCGTGCCAAAGGCTGCAGATGGAGCGCCTCGCAGATCGTGGTCTTTACCTCACAGAGGAACATGAACATGCCCATGTGGAGCTGCAGAAGTCTGGTGACGCTGAGCGCCCGTCGCTCCGTGCTGCCCAGCGGATCAAACAGCAGCTCTCGGCTCAGTGCACCCTTCCTCTCTTGCGTCCACACGTCAATCTCCTCCTGGCAGTAAGCGAACGTACAGTTCTCCCCGTACTGACACTCCTGGCGCTCCTGCACCTCTGCAGAACCCAGAGAGGAGGGAGAGTGTGGACGTAAAAAGAAATCTTAAACACACGTCAGCTGTATCTGACTGACTGAAACGTGAATTTCCCACCTAGAACATACACTCAGGTATATGATTCATAGTGCAAACACACCTTTACAGAGCACAAACGCCCCTAGGAAATTGTTCCGCGCAGGCCGGGGTCGGATCCTCTTCCAGGTGGGGTCATCTGTGTTTTTGAGGCGACACAGCAGCACATCTCTCTTGCAGCGGTGCGCTGCCTCTGGCTGATACTTGTAGTCCATCACCCGCGGACCTGTGAGCAAGAGGAGGAAAGAGAAGGAACAGTGCACCATCACATTGTCAATATTTAGAAAAAGGAGGGAGAAGAGAAGCTGGTCAAAGGCTAGTGAGATAAAGTGACTCAGATGTCGGGGACTTGAACCAACCTATTCGGCTGTAACAAGCGTGACAGGCCTGCCGAAACTCATGCGTGGCTGCTAGAGGATTCCTGGAGAGCAGAGACAGGTTTGTTCCTGCTGGACCATTCTGAAAATGAAGAGGAGGATATGGAGATGTAATATGAAACCAAAACAAGCTCCTTAGTGGTGTAACTGGCTTGAAAAACATGAAGAAGGCAATGAAGGACTGAACACTGTGCTTGTGTTACTCACTGCATGTGCTGCACTGTTGTTGCGCATTCCAGGGATGAAGCTGTGACACACTCGTCCCCCTGAAAACCACAGACACAAGGACACTGATGTCAGACACCATACTGTAATGATGCTGACTCACACCACCTGCTGCTGATGCACAGCTCAGGTTAAAGCCAACTCCCTAAGAAACTGTGCTCCGGTAACTGAGCAGGAGCAAGCTAAGACACTGTACTATGTCAAAATGATACAACAAAGAGGATTTCTAGTGACTGAAATTTAAAAATGTCCACATCCTCTCTCTCTGTCATTTGGATCTACTGACACGCTAAAACAAATCAATGATAATTTTCCTCTGAATCGAATAAACACACAAAACGAAGACTTTTACCACTTAGCTCACCAGGGAGAGTGTACTCAGACAACGAGTCCAGCCCGCCAGTGGCGACTCCTGCCTTCCCTTCTCCATCTGCAGCCCCTGTGGAGAAGCTTCCCAGTGCGTCCTGCGCCTGGGTGGAGCCCTGGTCTCGCTGGGCCAGGGGCGAGTAAGGCTCCAGGGGGGGCATGTCACTGATGGGGGAGCTGAAGAAGGCTGGGGGAAGCTGGGGCGACGGAGCCGGAAGGTTTGGGGAGTACGGAGGCCGGAGAGCAACCGCTGTGTTGGGAAGGTTGGTGGGGATAGCACCCTGGACTGGACTCTGGAGCAGGAGGCAGATAGAGATGTCATTTAGTTAAAAGACCAACTTTGCTGCAGAGATAATAATGAAAATACAACAATGGTCACCCTGTAAGGGTGTAAGGCTAGTTAATTTCAGTTTCTGTCTCTTTGCCCTTCACTCGCCTCACTGACTTTCTTGGGGATGCATTCCAGCAGACTGTCTAGCTCGTCCTTGATGACGCTGCTGCATTCATCCATGTGCTCGGACACCGGGACAGAGTACGGCATGGGAGGCAGGGCCTGGCTGCTGGGACTCTCTGATAAGTCGGTGCACGGCGTCACCGGCTCATCACTGACTGGGATGGGCGTGGCCAAAGGAGCTGGGATGCACTGTGCACTGGACATGTCAGCTGAGGAGAAGGAAAACAGAAGCAGAGGGGAGGGCATGAATGTGGGAACAGACTGTGAGGAAGTCTGTGAGGGAACTGACATGTTTGAGGTTTTCCAGTTTGCCGTACCTGGTCCAATATCACCCAGAGATTCCAGCCCATTGGAGGACATCTACAGAAAAAGGGAGAGAATATGACTTATCAGCCTCTCGCTCAGTCACCACATCACAAGCTCTACAGTGTGACAACAACACCCACCTCTCCTGTGGGTGGGGAAGTCTCCCCATGACTCTCCCCATCGCTGGCCGTGGACTCTGTCTGAGGGCTGACGTAAGCTTTACGGCCCTTCAGGCCCAGTTTATTGGCCAGATCCTGGGCCAGGTCACTCACCTGTCGGTCCTGGAAGATCACAACAAGAACAAGAAGAGCTGCCACTTACCAAGAGTGTGTTTGATTCATTTTCAGGTACATTATAAAAGGAAAGATGAAGTCACCAAGCCAAACATTGAAAGGTAGTCTTTATCAATTATTTCAGTGTTGATAACATACGTGTGGTGCTGTGAGGAGGCATTTGGTTCCACACTCGTAGGCTTCTCTGAGTCGTCCCAACTCCCTCAGACAAAGCGCCTTGCGGTACAAAGCCCTGCGACTGCCCTCTGACACGTACAGTGCACTGTCACAGTCCTGAGCACCTCGCTCATAGTCCCTCTGAGACAGAGGAAGAGAAAGACCGAGTGTCATGTAACATAGGACAAGAGCGCAGACCGGAGTATCACTGAAACTGCAAAACAGGTCATTGTTAAGTCAAAAATGTAATCATGTAAGGTTGTTCCTGAGAGTGAACATGTTTAATCAAACTGGCAGATATCTTCATACATCAACCACAAGTCACACCACATTCACAAGACTAAAAGCCTCTATTTCACCCCAATATTATTACAGATATTGTGTTGCAAAATAATAACACTTCCCATAAACCCCACTGCTTGCTGTTACAAAAAGGATCTGGCTCCCTGCTCCCACCCAAACAACCACAGAAATAATCAGATTACTCCAATTCATGCCAACAAAATCATTAATAAAAGCTATTTTCAATTCTCATAAGCTGTGATAACGTAGAAGTGTGCAGCTAAACATCTCATCATGTACATCTGCAGGTGACATCCCCCCCTCACCGTCTGGTAGTAGGCAGCAGCCCTGTTGACGTAGAGGCTCTCCAGCAGCTCATGAGGGATGACGAGGGCCTCAGCCTGGGCGTATCTGGCGACACTTATCCCCTCCCCGTACTGCTGGGTCGCCTGGCGCCAGTCCCCATCTCGAAAGCAAGCATTGCCCTCGTCCAGCAAGTTACACACCAACTGGGTCAGAAACGGCTGAAGAAAGGGGAGGGAAAGGGTGATGTAAAAAATAATGGGAAGGTAATATGAGACGGTCAGAGGAACATGGAAAGAAGAAAAGCAGAGGAACAAGAAGACAGAAAAAGATTGTGAACAAGATAAAATGGGATCAAATTTAGGTCCAGGAAGTAATAAAAAACAAAATTAGTATGGTAATAATGAAGTCTGAAGTTAAATATTGTAAGTGGACGTTCATACAATGTTGGTAAAAAATAAAAGATGGTCAAAAAGGTGTCAATACAAACCTCATAATTCTCTGGCTCTGGAAAAGGCAATGATGACCTGCGGACAGAAATATAAAGAGGCTGTCAGTGTTCTCCATGCACACCTGCTCATGTTATCGTTAGTTAGTTGCAGAGGAACCATTAAAAGTCAGTATTAGTTGTTAACTTACTGGATAAAGCTCATTGCTTTCTGAATCTCCTCTCTTCGTTTCAGTCGTTCAGGATCCATATCCTGAGGGCGAGGACAAGGTTGACTTGCAACAGCTTAAACCTCCACTTCTTGCACAGCAGTATAAACAGCTCTGACAACTATTATTAAACTATCCCCACATAAACATTGGTATCCAAATGGATGAGAATATATTCCGCAATCATTAAAACAGTTTTTAAACACCGCTGACTACTTAAAATCGTCATAGACAAGCTAAGGCCTGCACCAAAACACGCTAAGCAATCATCGGACTTGCGTAAACAAACAGCGGGGACAGCGATCAGTGAAGCTGGGTGCTAATTAGCGTTAGCCGCGGTAACATTTTATTCGTGTGAGGATGACATTGTGCGCTGAGAAGAATCTGACATATAAATTACAGATTTTTGATGGAAGAGGAACGTTACCTGCACATTTTAAGTGTTAGCCATTACACTTTTGGGGGAACTGATTAGCTAACATTAGCGTGATATGCAGGTTTACCTATCATTAACGGCAGCTAAACACCACACCGACCGATGTGCATGTAAATTAAGCAACCTGCATCGGGTTAGCTGCTAATGGAGTTAGCATAGGTGACATTAACGCTACCTGAGTTTACCTACCGGTAGTTAGGATCAACCAGCTAACGCTACTTGCTCGCTCAAGCTACTGGTTAATCACTATAACATAGCTTTACTGAAGAAATGAAGAAAGCAAAGTTAGCGTTCATAATGTTTGATTCTTTCCGTCGCATGCATTGTATCATTTAATATATAGTTCACAAAAATAACTGTGCAGCAGACAGATATGGCCACACAGCATATAAACCCAGTGCTAACTAGCTACCTGGTAAGTTAGCTAACTTAATTTACTGGTAGAGTCCCACCTAATAGCCAAAGCTCCCTCTTAGCACGGCAACTCACCGAGAGTTAAGTTACAGCGCTTCCCAGGTCAGAGATAGCTTCAAAAGGCGTTGGCGATACAGATAGGAAAAACTAGCCAGCCAAATATTAGTCAATATCCAGGCGCATATTTGTAAGTTTAGTGTCCCTGTCATTGGTATGTGGACGGAGCACGAGTTTCTCTGCGCTACGACTGCTACTGGATATTGAGCGGCTAACGTTAGCTAGCTAACTGCTAGCTGTTTTGGCCAGTGCCGTACTGCAACAAGTTTCTAGGAGAAGTGTGGACACAAGAGGGCAGCAAACACTTTGTCACTGTTTTTAAAAAAAACATTTATTAATTAATAAATTAATTAATTAATAATAAAGATAATAAATCACGAACATATAATCATTTAAACATGTTTTTAGTCAAATTATTGTCGTTTCAAAAATTCATTAAATTAAAATTCACTTAATTCAAAATTACTGGCTGTTATGGCATTTATTTTCACTCCTAGTACCATTGTAAGTGTAAAGAAAACATCCGTTGATTGGTTAAAGTATTAATTTGTTAATAATAGTGCATGAACAGAAAGCAGGGATGACGGGGTTCGGGCAGTACCAGCAGGTGGCGGTAGAACCCCAGTTGTAGCTGACGTAAACAAAACCAGCGAAGAAGACACAACCACGGCAGCATGACGTCACATGGTTTAGCAACCGGCGCGCTGCGCGGAAGAAGCGGCGTGAGTTCGCCATCGTTTACCTAGAAATTACTCTTTGTGGTAAGTTGTCAGTGTTACTAACAATTTTCTGTCTTTTCAAGAGAGTTGAGTGATCAATTAAAAGACGGAGAGACACGACAGTTGACTTTATAAAGTTCGGATTAACAGTTTCACGAGGTTTACCGAGTACTGTCAACGTTTCTCATGTTGCGCACTACTACTAGCTAACACCGGTGAAGCTAAAAAGCTAACCTGACTGTTGTTGATAATTCATGTATTTATGTTAGAAAACGATCTGTTTACAATGTATAAACCGTCACTGGACATCATCTGTCAATTTCGGGCGTAGTTATGGATTTAAATGCTGGATCTACTCATTTATATGCTGAGTAAGTCACTAAAATCTGATTCTTTTCTATTTTTCTGCCTCTGAATGTTTCCCACAGAGTCATTATGGCCTCAGATGATATTGCACAGCTGGCTGATGCTCTCTCCAAGACCCATGTCGGGGATGGAGAGTTGAGCTATAAGGGCCTGGGCCTGAAGCTGGACAATGCAGAGTCAGGTAGGATGCTGACCTGGGCAGCAGAGAGGGTTGAGCTTTGTTTTTAGTAGCCACTTCTCCTCACACCTGTTAACTTGTTTTCTGTGTTTTCAGTGGAGGAGCTGGTTCGTGAGATAGAGCAGTACCAGGGTCTGAAAGCTTTGCGCCTGGAAGGGAACACTCTTGGTGTTGAGGCAGCCCGAGCCATAGCCAAGGCTTTGGAGAGCAAAGACCTGCTCCAGGTATTCCTCTGTTCATGGTCTCCAGTCCTAGTAAAGCAGACATTAGTCATACAACTCAGTTAGGCTTTAATCTACCACATAGTTTAAGACCAAGGAAGGTGTCATGGCATTACCTATACTCTTGATTTTTTTGCTCAATCAAAGTAAAGAGTACAATTAACAAAATGTGTATTTAAGGTGGAAATCTGTTGTTAAAAAGTATCTGACCAAGCAAATTCTGAGCACTTTGCATTTTGATGCTGCACCACAAACGTAATTTGATTGGACTGGAAAAACTACTGTAGCTCAATATCCTGTCTTGCAGTATCAGTACTTCTAGATCCATTTAATATTTTTATATTTTTCATATGTAATATTTCATATCCCCATTGTAGTTGTTTGCCCTCTGTTAAAAACTCTTTGTGTCTTTCAGAGATGCTACTGGAGCGACATGTTTACGGGAAGACTGCGCTCTGAAATCCCAACAGCTCTGGTGAGAATTATATTTTGTTTTGTGATGAAGTGTTGGAATATACAATACGTCTTTGATTTCCACCCTCAGAACACGCCCACCTCACATGTTCTCTGTTGTGTTTTCTTCAGAGGTCTCTGGGCAATGCTTTAATGAGTGCTGGGACCAGGCTGACTGAGTTGGACCTGAGTGACAATGCCTTTGGCCCGGATGGCGTGAAGGGAATCGAGCAGCTGCTGAAGAGCCCCTCCTGCCACACCCTGAGGGAGCTGAGGCTCAACAACTGTGGCATGGGAATCGGAGGAGGAAAGGTGAGTCCACAGACCTTTGTGTGTTTTGACAAATTATTGTCATGCTCTCAACCACTTTAAAATAACAGGCATCAAATAATGCTTCTCTGTAAAGTGTTCCAGTGTTAGAATAAACCACTGTAGGCGTTTTGCACACAGGATAAGTTTTAATATGCGGCTCCATCATAATGAAATAAGTAACTGAGGAACTGAATGGTTTGTGTAGATCCTGGCTGAAGCTCTGATCGAGTGCCACAGACAATCATCAGCCCTCAGAGCTCCGCTCAGACTGAGGGTGTTCATCGCAGGGAGGAATCGCCTGGAAAACGAAGGAGCCAGTGCCCTGGCCAAGGCCTTTCAGGTATAAAACACTCACTCCTTAACTGATTGACAGGTCCTTTAATATGTGGACTAACACTGGGAAATCATATTTTAAGTTTTAATGTTTTCTGATTCTGTTAAGGATGCTCATCAGTAACATGTGTAAACACAGGAGTAATTATCATCAATGATATTTAAGCAGTTATTATCAAATGAGAAAAATGACTTTTACGTTGATGAACATTTTCCAAAATTTGGTCATACTGTATATACTCTAAAATGAGTATTTAAATATATATAATGACCATTTCCGAACATTCCCTGGGTCCTGCTTCTCCACATTCCTCTGTTCTGTAAATGGAATATGTTTGGACTGTTAATCGGACAGATTAAGATATCTGAAGATGCAACCTTGGGCTTAACCAGCCTCTTAAGCCCTAAACTCATCTGTTTTTCCATGTAAGCTGATGGGCAGCCTGGAAGAAGTCCACATGCCCCAGAACGGGATCAACTACACTGGTGTGATGGCGTTAGCTGCAGCCATGCGACACAACCCAGAGCTCCGCGTCCTCAATTTCAACGACAACACTTTCACCAAGAAGGGAACACTGGCCATGGCACAGGTGAGGCCTGTTTATTATCAGACCCTCCCCTATAAGAAGAACAGATATGTCTGTATGTTTTTAAAGCTCTGCACATGGTTTCCTCCTCTTCTGCTGGCCATGCAGGCTCTGAGGCATCTGAGAAACGTCCAGTTGGTCAACTTTGGAGACTGTCTGGTCCGCTCTGAAGGAGCCATCGCCCTCGCTGCAGTGTTGAGAGAGGGACTGCCGATCCTCAAGGTGAGTTCAGTATCATAGTCCAGCATTTTTATGTCTCTTTGTTCTGTCAACAGCCGGATGACTGTGCTCTCCTATGCACTTTGTAGTGGCTTTTTGGCAAAAATCAAAGTTCAGACTCAAAAACCAAAGAGCCGCTGATGCACCAAGGGCGTGTAGGCAGGCAAAAGAACTCCACTGTCCAAACAAAATCTGTAGTTTTTGTTCAAACAGATGCTGATTTTTAAACAACAAGCTAACAAATAGCTCCTACACACTTTGTCCTCAGGAGCTGAATTTGTCGTTCGGTGAGATCACGGAGGCGGCTGCGTTAGTGGTGGCTCAGGCCGTCAGGGACAAACCTTACATGGAGAAAGTGGATCTGAACGGTATGCATAGTTCATACATGCAAAGTTCTCATTGTCATAAAAATCTTGTTTAAGTTATTGAATTATGAAATTTGTCCCTATAGGTAACTGTCTGGGAGAGGAAGGCTGTGAGGCTTTGAGAGAAGCGATGGAGAACATGGATAAAGGAGACATGCTGGCGTCACTCAGGTGTGTGTGTGATGTAATTCAGTCAGTCTTGAATGAAGCTTGTTCACCTGCACAATAGCAGAACTAAAATTTTGTTTCTTTGAATTCGCTGCAGTGACGACGAGGGAGAACCTGATGGCGAAGATGAGGAAGATGATGATGACAATGAACATGAAGATGATGATGTGAGTGACGACTGTCCTGAAGCCAATGAGGAGGACGGAGAAATTGTGAAGGAAAATGGAAAAGAGGACAGTCCTGTTAAAATTCAGAGCCCAGTAAGATGACACTAAATATATATTTTAATACGTCTGTGTTTAGCTTCGACATTGAGTCTATTTTCTTTATTTCTAATATTATAACCAGTGTTATATTGGACCATGAAATAAATAAGGATTCCTGCTGTTCCTGTTTCTGATTGTGACTTTGTGTCCACCCACAGGCAGAGATCACGTCTTTCCTCATCTGCCCCTCTGTTGAAAAGCTTCTTCAGCTCGGAGAGATGAGGACAAACCTGCTGCAACAGGTGCAAATTAAAAAAAAGAAAAAGCAGATATAGATTGCACTGGTGGATTGTTTGCAGAGAATGGATTTAATCTGTTGCTGAGACTCTTCTCTTCTCTCACCAGGCTGATGCCTCTGACCCACACAAGGCTGCTGATGTCCTTCTGAAAATTGCTTCGTTGTACAGCGAGGAATCGGAGACCAAGACAGCTGTTCTGGAGACTACTGGTGAATAAAATACTTCTATCACTCACCTTTCTCTTCTTTTTCACTTTTTATATTTACAGTTTAACGATGTAATGCAGCGTTCAGTTGATATTTAACTGACCTACATCACTTTGTTCCACAGGTGACGTGTTGAAAAAGCTCCTCTCAGGTTCAGCCCTTCAGTCATACTGCTTCCTCTCCACACTGCTGGTCATGATGGGACTCCTAAAGGTACAGTACAGCCCTCACTATCTGACACAGAATCAGTGAGATGAAGCAACACATTGATTACAGCAAATTCACAAGGATTGTTACACTTTTTCTGCTGGATTTATGTTTTACTCCTTTCTATCACTGTTTGGTGTGTAAGTCAGTCCTGATATCATCTTTTTAATCTTTTTAAATCTTAAATTCATTGACATTTTTACTTTTTCTGCTCTGTGTCTCAGGGAGAGGGGAAGATGAAGAAGGTGTCGCTGGTCCCAGGTCAGCTGTTGTGTTTGGAGCACGCTGTCCAGCAGGATTACTTCCCCCAGCATCATGCCTCGCTGCTTCACACCTTCGTGTCCAAGTAAGACGGTTTTCTTCAATCATGTGTCTGTCTTTTTAAAGGTTCATTAAATCCGAACTGTGGTGTGAGATCGTTTTGGTTTTTTTTGGTGTGAATCTGCAGGAACAGTGAAGCTCTCAAGTCCTGCAGTGTCGCCAGAGAGAGGCTGAGCTCTGCTCTGGAGAAGAGGTGCAGCAACCAACACTGATCCCACTGATTGGCCGCTGCCAGTACCAACACTGGGACACACACACACACACACACTGTACTGACATTGATTTCAACAGGGATGCTTTACACTTGAACAAGGGACTCAGACAACCACTGATCTCCACTCCTGATTTGTATATTTTATGAAGGGATAACAAAG
Organism: Lates japonicus; assembly: GCA_033238685.1. Taxonomy (NCBI): domain Eukaryota; kingdom Metazoa; phylum Chordata; class Actinopteri; family Centropomidae; genus Lates; species Lates japonicus. The sequence goes on from BRZM01000030.1 coordinate 4,156,809, forward strand.
ACTGTCCAGAATCTCTTAATTTTTATTTTTCTACTTATGCTTGTGACTTATATTTTTATAGAAAATGTAGATACAAATAATACAAATACAAAACTACACATCAGATAACCATTGGGTTAATGTGTAAAAAAAAATGAAAGTGATACTAACTATGTGGAGCTAACATTAGACAATGTTCATCAGGCACTTTTTGCACCATACTGCTTTAAATGTGGTTACATATACTTTCAAAATTCAGTTTAACAACAGCAAAACAGTGAATCAGACAGGGTCCTTACACAGCTATGGAAAAGTTTTAAACCTGTTAATGATATTTGTTACATTGAAAACAGGGACAGAAATATTAAGGCCAGGACGACTCTACATGTTTATCATACTGAACAAAAAATACAATCTATAAATCAAAAAAAAAAAAAAGAGTCAGCAATGAAGAGCTGACTTTATTGTTCTGTTTTAGCGATAGGCTGCTTTATGTGCCGTTTTGTTTATTGTGATTGTTGTTGTTGTTGTTGTTGTTGTTGCTGCATATTTGAAAAATTCCATCAGGGACAGTGTCCAATCATAATCCTCATACTGCTGCTCGTAAGGTCCAGTCAAGTCAGAGCGCTGTGTGCATCAGACTGTGATCAGGAATGGGCCACGCTGCACCACATGAACCCACTCATGAACCTGAATACACAGCGTTTGTGTGTGTGTGTCACCCTGCACTGAGCACAGTCATAACACAGCAGAGCTCGGGACCAGAATCACTTTTACCTGATGTGTCTTTTCTTGTCTTACTGGGGAAAATGTACTCTTATATGACTTTGTTGCACACATTGAGTTGCAGTGTGTTGCCTCCTCTAGCTGTTGATGTGTTGCTGACGTGACGGAGCATTTAAGGGAAATAGGAAGAGAATGGAATACACTTAAATGGCATTTAGATAATCTTCTGAATAACATTAGACGGTGTGTGGACTGCATTTATATCATCAGGATAGTGTTTGTTGACCTGATATGCTGTTAATTTGAATACTCTGTCTTAAATATAACAAATCTAACAAGCCTGACTCAGTCTGTGTGCATTTATATGAAAAGGCTGAATAACTTGTTAATTTTGAAGGAACTGTTCCTTTAACAGGCTCAGAGAAGCAGTGTGCAGACTCCAGAGGTGGGAGCTGGAGAGGTGTATGTGTGGTGGTGGGGGAGTGTCAGTGAATGAAGGGATAAACGGAGTTTGTTTTGGATGGGGGGCAGCCGGGGGCAGAGCTGCAGAGGGAGCAGAGACCGTGAGAGAGTCAGTAAACGACCCGCATCTGGACGGAACCACGACGAGACCATGGTGAGTCCTTATGTACTCACTGTAAATCTGTCAAAGGATGAGATTTCAAACATGACGAGTGATTGTTATGGTAACTGACAACTTGAAGCACTGGATACCAAAGTGCTCAATTATCCAATCATTTAGACTCGCTTTGTTTTATTTTGCGCCGTCTTTTTCGCAATGAAGAGTTTTCGTGTTGTCATTAAGTGCAGAAAAATGAACAAATATGAGGCTGGTATTTGTCCAAATTAGATAATATTCCAGGTTTTCCCTCCTAAAACTTCTTCACACAGAGTGAACAAAAGTGAAAAATAGAAAAAAAAATGTTGCCGTGTACTTTCTGATAAAAGCATTCAGAGCAGGCGGAGAACACTCCTCTCACCGTCCCTGGCCAGAAGACAAACATTTTCTCAGAGCAAACGCGTTTTGGCACAACACCGGCAGAGACGGACACTGTGCGTCTTTGTGCGCGGCCCGGCGCGGAGCTCCTCTGCGGTCTGGGCTGTTGATCCCCGGGGGGACGCGGACAAACAGTCCGGCCCGAGGAAATTCCACCGTCTCTAGTTTCTTGGCCCCTTTCTGCACAGGGGGTCACAGGGAACAAATCATGGTATGCTGCTGAAATATGAAGTTTTCATCTACTGTATTGTCAGCTTGGCAACCTCTTAATGAACAGACATGTTTTCTATGCGGATTTACGCAGTTACGGGTTTATCTCTCCGGCCCGTCTCTGGCAGGATTTGGTGCAGCCGTTTGGACAGATAGGTTTAGACACGGCACCGTTTTGTCAACATTTTGAGAAATTTCAGTGTGTGGAGCTGCGAAGCTTTTCCTGTCCATTCCTGTGGATCAAGACTCTTGATCCCACATGGGAATGTGGTTTTAGGGCATTCCAGTGAAGACTAGGGCAGCCCAGTCCGACCAAAATTACATTAATCCCCATAAGTACAGGAGGATGGAGACATTTTTAGTCAAACAACGTGATAAACACCTTTCTGTGCCAAAGGATGTGGTAAATGTTTAAATGCAGTCATATCCTGTGTATTATTTAGCTTAATAGACACAATAGTCACACATTCTTCCTAAAATTAATAAAAGAGTGGAATTATATAACAATTCATTGTATTTTATGAGCTTAGTGCATTATTTTTGGTAAAATATTAACCTGAAATGTAACTATAGCAGTTAGAAAAGTGTACTGGAATAAAAGGTAAACTTTTCCTTTGTGAGCTGTGGCAGAGTTGAAGTATAAAGTAGCATATTCAAAACAACACAGCCTTTACACATTTCCATGGGTAAACTGTGAGTGAGTGAATGAATGAATGAATGAACAAATGAATGAGTGGATAAGTAGTGGATTTATTAGGTTACCTCACAAAATAGCTCTGTTGGTTGTTTTGCTAATGAAAAAAATCTATTTTTATTTACTGTCCCATTGGTCTCGGTAAAGTCTGACGTCACGACCAACGTAAAATTCTATTTCCGGGTCCCACTTCGTCAAGGCTCTTCTGTTTTCAAGATGGCGCATTATGGTGTCATGTGTTGTTTGAATATTCAGTTGTCATTCTTCTGCTTTCCTTGTGACGACAAAGAGAAGAGGAAATGGTTGCAGTTGATAAGTTACAGTTTTAAACCAATGAAAAAAGACACCAGCTAATGCTAATGTTAGCTAGCACCTGCTGGCGCTAGTCATGGGTACCTGCTTTTAGCTAGCTAACCCAGCAAATGTTAGCACCTGCTGGTAAAAGCGAATACCCCTGATTTAAGCTGTGAGCTTTACGGGGTGTCTCTTGCTGTGAACCCACATCTTCGTGTTTCGGTTGTCAGTCCCTGTCTGTGCACCCCCAACAACAGCGAAAAAAGTTATCTATTTTCACCTTAGCTGGGTGAAGACAGTTAGCTAAGGCCAACTTTATTTACCATAGCTGGGCAGCACAGAAAATGACTGACAACTGAGACACAAAGATGTGGGCTCATAGCAAGAAACACCATATAAAATAGTTAATATCAGGGGTATCCACTTTTACCAGCGGGTGTGAACTGGTGCTAACGTTAGCTGGGGTAGCTGTTTTTTTTGACTCAGATGTATTGAAACCATGAAGTGCCACCACATGCTGTATAGTAGTCTGAATGAAGTCACTGCTGTTATTTTCCCCCTCAGATGTACTCCCATCTCTGTCCTGACACCCTCTGGGTCCCCCTGTTCAGTCTGCTGCTCCTCTGCCTCCCTGCAGCATACACAGCTAAATGTCCACAAGAGTGTGTTTGTGACCAGATCCAGCTCACCGTGACCTGTGTCAACAAGAACCTGACCCAAGTTCCTCCTACTGTTGATGAGGTTTCTTATTCACACACACACTCACATGCATACCAACAGTTTTTACAGCATATTTAGTCACCCATCCTGCTCCATATGGTATGTAATCCCCCTTCTTTGCAGATCACAGTGAAATTAGATCTTCGAGGTAATGACATCCAGGAACTTCCTACCGGGGCTTTCAAACACACACCCTACCTGACTCACCTGTCCCTGCAGCGCTGTAACATCCGCAGGGTGAAGGAAGGGGCTTTCCGCGGCCTAGGCCGCTTGGTCTTCCTCAACCTGGCCAACAACAACATCGAGATCCTCTACCAGGTGGTACAAAAAAAGCTCATGTCAGCACCTCACCAGCTGCTGTTCTTCCAGTTATCCCATTACTTTTGTTTGTTTTTTGTGAGTGCAGGAGTCGTTCGATGGTCTGTCCTCACTGAAGCAGCTCATGATCGACCGTAACCGTGTGGAAGAGATCCAGCCCGGAGCTTTCTCTCAGCTGGGCTTCCTCAACTTGCTCTCCATCACGCACAATCAGCTGGTCTACATCCCCAACATGGCCTTCCAGGTACAAACATTCATACGATAGCCTGGTTTAATAATGTAAATGTCCCCTGTTGTTGGAACCAATTTGTTCTCCTTCCAGGGTTTGCAGAACATCAAATGGCTTCGTCTCAGTCACAACTCTCTGAACTACCTGGACACTGAGGCCTTCGCTGGTCTGTTCACACTCACCCGTCTCAGTCTGGACCACAATGAGCTGCAGTTCTTTCCCACTGAGACCATGACCAGGTGGGCTACTTGGCAAGCTGTGAGATCAACATAGAGTAGACCACTCCCTGGGTTTCAGTGGTATCTATTCTCAGTTACACAGCTACACAGAACCTTCACACTGACTCAAACATTACAATCAATCAGCAGGAAACTAAATCTGATAAGAAAGAGTTTGATTAAAAATACTTGCAAACTTTGACACTATAGGCCAGAGGCTTCATCTTCTGAGGGACATGAATGCTTATACTAAATTTCACGGCAGTTCATCCTGTAGTTGTTGAAATATTTCAGTCTGGACCAATGTAGTGAAACACTGAATATTGGCTACCCTTGTGTCTGGGAGAGAAACCCCACGATAAACGTCTCCCTCTTGCCATCCAGGCTGCCAGAGGTGACCCGTCTGGATCTGAGCTATAACCCCATGACTTACCTCGGGGAGGACGTAGTGTCCATGGCCAAGCTCACCCACCTCTTCCTGGACCACATGTCCCTGCAGGACATGGCCAACACAGCTGTTTCTAAATCTCCCAGCCTCACCCACCTGGACATCAGCTACAACCAACTGCGAGTCGTCCAGCCCCTTTCCGAAGGTTCACCCAAGGTAGCACGCCTCAACCTGGCTGGGAACCCCATCTACTGCAACTGCTACCTGCGTCCACTCAGGTACAGCAGATCTTTGTAGGTTATCACCTGTCAACCACAGGGGGGCTAATCCCCACTTTGAGCTTTTATTTCTAACTACACTACAGAGAGTGGGCGATCCGCAGCAAGGTGAAGCTGATGGGGACGTGCGGAGGACCAGGCCATCTCTCTGGAGAAAACCTGGAGGCCGTCCACCCTGCAGAGCTGCGCTGCCAGAGCCAGGAGGCCATGCTGAAGGCCGAGTTCGAGGAGGCAAACAGGGTCACACCGCCACCCACCGAAGAGCCAGAGAACAAAGTCAAGTGTCCTGCCAACTGTGTCTGCGAGGTGAGTGGGGTATGTGGAGTACACAGGGGAGACATTTAAGAAACAGGTCAACCCTTTGGAAATATGGTTATTAGCCCTCCTGCTGAGATTAGAAGATCAACATCACTCTGATGTCTGTATGCTAAAGATGAAGCTAGAATCAGCAGGCGATTAGCTTATTTTAGCTCTGTCCAAAGTTAAAAATCAACCTGTTAACACCTCTACTGCTCACAGATTAACATGTGCCACTGTATCGTCTTTAATCTGCACACAAACAGAAATGTAAAAATTATTATTTTTTTAAATCTATGAGGAGTTTTAGCTGGAGCTATTTATTTGTCCAGGTGCAGTAATTTCCTGGAGTCTTGTCATGAGGACTCAGTCAGCCGGTGGAAATTACACAAAATCACTGCTAGCTGAATTTAGAGGACAGAGCCAGGTTAGTCTTAAAGCTATGCTAATCACCTGCTGGCTATAGCTTTATATTAACATACAGACAGGAGATTGGCATCAATCTTTTCATCTGCCTCTTGCCAGAAAGAGAATAAGTGTAATTTGAAGTTTGAAATCACTGTAACATTTTCTACTTTCTTACTCCATTGTGGCTGATTTAAAGCTTAAGGTAAGAGTTTGAAAGATGAAATAACAAGATCTTCCTTACAAATGAAATGATGAACTCAAAAGAAATAAAATTCACTATTGCTCATTTCAATATACATGGGAGCTTGTTACTATATTCTCATTTAGTCTGGTATAATCAGCAGCTTATGGTGGCTAATCATAGAAAATATTTTATTATTATAAGAGGTCATAACAATAAATCTAGGAGGTCACTCTGAAACTAAAAACATTTCTGAAATCCAAATTGTATTTTTAAAATAGACAGAATGAAATACTTAAAACAATCTGAGAAGGGAACATAACTCTTTGCTTGAGCTAACTGCAAACTATAAACATAAGCACCCCCCCGACCTCCCTGTTTTCAGGCCGATACTCACCACTCTTCATGTGAAAACCGCGGTCACACCAAAGTTCCTCGGGGTTTCTCTCCCAACACGCGCCTCCTCGACCTGCGCGGCAACCACTTCCACTACATCCCCAGCAACAGCTTCCCCGGCCTCCCCCAGGTTGTGTCCCTGCACCTGCAGCGCTGCAAGATTGTGGAGGTGGAGGGCGGAGCTTTCAGCGGGATGAAGGGACTGATCTACCTGTACCTGTCCGAGAATGAACTCACTTCCCTCAGCCCCGACGCCTTTAAAGGTCTTTGAAGAGCAGCCTTTTGTAGCATTGTCCAGTGTGTCTTTATTCCTGCACTGACTTCCTGTAACTCTAAATCCACAGGTCTCCCTCAACTGACTTACCTCCACCTGGAGAAAAACGGCTTCACCGCCTTCCCCAAAGGAGCCTTCAAACTGGTGCCCAGCCTGCTAGCGCTTCACTTGGAGAACAACACTATCACCAAGCTGGAGCCAGGTGTGTTGAGCGGGGCCGAAGGCCTCAGAGCTCTCTACCTCACTGGGAACGCCATTACTCATGTGTCGCCCAGGGCTCTGGACCAGGCCAGCGACCTGGATACGCTCCACCTGGGAGGAAACAAGCTGAAGGAGGTGCCCACCGAGGCGCTGACCAAGGCAGGGAACCTCAGAGACCTGAGGCTGTCTGGGAATTCAATCCGCTGGGTGGGGCCAAATGCTTTTCGACCGCTGGAGAGGTCACTGAAGGAGCTGTACCTGGATAACATGGGGCTGGAGAAGGTGAGCGGGTTGTAAATGTGAAGTACTGTTACTCTCGCCATCTCTTTCATCAAGTTTCTGATGTAATCACCTCTCACGCTCCAGATGTCGCAGAACTCCCTGGCAGGCCTGGGTCCAGGACTGAGAAGTCTCTTCCTGGAGGGCAACCAGCTGGAGGAGGTGCCCGATCTCCACCCCCTCACCTCTTTGGAGGTCATCAACCTGGCTGACAATCCTCTGATGTGTGACTGCCCTCTGCTGCCGCTACGCTTGTAAGACAGTTATTGCACACAGAGTTTCCTAATGTGTTTATGCAGCTTTTATTTGGCACTTTACTAATATGAAGAGTCACCATAGAGAAGCAGGAAACACGGGGCGTAAGAGGTTAAAACATGCACCAATGGTCCCCCTGCTGGATGTCAATAAATGAATTTTGCCTTTCTTCTTCATCTAGGTGGATTGAGAAAGTCAACCTGAAGGTACGAGCCACCTGTGCCAATCCCCCCGAGCTGAGAGGTCGCAGGGTCAAGGACGTCCACATCTTCAAAGCCTGCCCCGGAGGAGAGGGCCTCCCCTCGCCCCCTACGGCCACCGCGAAGCCTGCTAAGGCGCCGAAGGCAACCAAACCTAAACCAATGCACCTCAACGGCCTCAGGCATGTCAAAATGCTGAAGGCCAAATCCAAACTTCGCAAGAGTCCAAACACCAAACAGGCAGCAGCCATGAAAACCAAGAGACGCAGCATGGCTTGAACTGTCTGGCGTCTTGTACTGATTTCTGGGGACCACAGCTTCCAATAACTGACCATAGTTGAAGATTTTGAAGTTAAACATTGTATTGAACTCACTAGAAAACTGTAACCTCTGCTGAGGCTGTGCTGTTTGATGATTTGACACCTTTACAGCATTTTACTGCAGTTGTTTTTTTGCAGTATTTCCTCTTTGTTGTCTGATTGATACAGAGTCACACTCCCAGTTAAGCTCGTGCTGGTTACACCAAAAGGCTTTTAGCTCCTCAGCAGCTCTGTTAGACGTTTTAGCATCTTGACTGAAGTAAACAAAATGAATGTCTTTAGAACAAGTGCAACACTGCTGTTACTTGATTAGAAGTGATATATTCTTTGGCTTCATGCTAGTTATACTTAACCACTACATCGCAACCTTGAGTCCCAGCTGTAAAGATTTTTTAAGAAAATGTCAAATCAGTGCAGAAGGAAACTTTTTTTTAAATCAGTGATTGCATATTTCCAAAAAACTAATACATCTGGATATGAAACAGGATACAATAAAACATTATAACAATATCGGCTTGTTAAACTCAACAAAAACAAGAGAAGACAAAAGTAATCACTTCTGCCACAGAGTATAAGTGAGGTAGTTTCAAACTGGCTAAGATGGTCCTTTTGAACTATATGTGGTCATGATTTTAAAGGACCTTTCATCGTTAGCGGAAGACTCTGCCAGTCCAACACTAGATTCAAATCGTCTACGTCTAGGCTGTATCAGAGGTTTCTGAAGTTACTGCAAATGCTCTCCTACTGCCCCAACTCTTCTTGATGCTGCTCCACTTGGGGCTTTTATTTTGAAGCAGTCACAGGAAAGAAACATACTTGTCACCAACCACAATCGTTGGCTTTTTTTTTTTTTTTGGTCAGATTTTCAGCTGACATTCTGCACATGTCCCAGAAAAGTAACCAACTCCTCTGCTCTGCTGTTGGATGAAATCAAATCATGGTTGACCTGTCGACTTCTTTATTAAAACAGTTTGGGTCTGTGTGGCTGTGCAGTAAACAGATAAACGTGTTGTTCTTCTGTTGTATTTCTGACAAAGCTCAATGTTTTTGTTGATAGCTTTAGATAGCTGTTTTTTATTTGCTGTCACTCCTCCAGCCTCTCCTGCTCAGTGCTGCTCTCCAATATCTCATCCATGACACTGTCATTTCTTTGGCTCCCCTCCTCTTGCTCCAGTGTTTGTCCTTCATTTTCATTCTGCTCCATGTTGCTTTCACTCGTAAAGCTCTCCTCCAGTGGGCCCTGCTCATCAGCTCTGTCTTCTGCAGCTGTGTTTTTCTGTGTCTTTTCATGTGCTACGTTTTCCAAGCTGGTCTGCTCCGGCACCTCATTCTGTCCTGACTTACTTTGTTCCCCTCTGTCCTCCTGTTTGACTACGCCCAGATAGACTTGCTCAGGGTTGCCTGGAGGATCAATGGGAGTCTCCATCTCCACCTCTTCCACTTTCACCTGCACTGCAAAGACTATAAAAAAACAGAGATAAGTCAGACGTTTACCTTAAATGTCTCAGAAAACTGAGAGAAAGTAAACAGGTATGTTATATGAGTTTGTCCACTCACTCTCCTGCTCCTCTGGCTCAGTCTTGGGCTGGATGAGTGGCACTTTTGGAGGGAGACTGAGGTCTAGCAGCCCCGGAGGACTATTAGTGCCAGTGATCTCAGACTGCTGACCAGCGTCGTCTTTAGCTTGTTCATCAGAGAGCCTCTTCTTCGCATACTTCTTTCCTAAAAAAAAAAAAGCAAAACAAGGAGGTGAGGGAATAGTTTTCCACAACCTTTGTATCAAAGAAAACACTTTATCTGGTGTACAAGTCAAAAAGTACAACGTACTCTTTTTCCCATACATAAAGGGCTTGCATTTCTTGTTCCGTACCACCTGGTTTGTGTTTAAATCAACTGTAAAACAGAATAAAACACCTGTCACTTTTATATAAGGTGAAAAACATCTCTACTCTAAAACATGGACCACATCAGTTGTTCCTATCTGTGATAGTGGAAGACTAGATTTTAACCAGTTTTCTGCCTCATTTGATTTATCTGCTGTGGAGTCTTGATCGCTCGCGCTACGTATTGTTGCACGATTAACACATATTAAAGTAAGATAATTACCAAGTCCAGGAGGTGGCTGGAGCTGGTAGCCCATGAGCTCACACCAACCCACGGGGTAGATGTCTGGGGACTCGTGGTCGACCCACTGGTCGAACTCATCCTCCCAGCCGTCGAAGTGAATGAGCAGCAGGCGACCAACACATCGCTTCACGGTGGCTACACACACCAGACGTGGCTCCATCAGGTCCACGGCCTCTAGCTTCATGTTGGCGGAGAAACCATGACCTGGATAGTCCTGAGGGAAGACAAAGTCCAGGTTCACATGTCACTAAACAGAGAGCACAATTTGGAAATGCTGGACTAGGTTTGGACTTCCTGTCTTACAGTGTTGAACAGTCGCGCCGGTGCAGCTTTAGCTCTGGTCTCCTTCAGGTATTTTTCCCAGGTGAAGGTCTGAGAGTCATAACCTGCCCGGAAACACAGACATCTCTCATTAGCAGGGCGGTGAGGCTAAACAGAACCAGCAGAACACAAGAGGTGGAGACAAAGTGTGAGCTACGTCACTGATCAATCATATTCACCTTGAGGTACAGTGAGAGAGATGTTGTTCTTTTTACAGAAGTCAACAGGAAGGATGGCGTGAGAGGACGCGTGGTAACAAAACCAGTCAGAGCCGTTGTTGGATATGGTGCCGTCAATACCGACCATCAGGTAGCCATCGTACAGCACCTGGAGAAGTGAAGCCAGACACACAGAGGTAGAGATAAGGAGACAAATGGTGGAGGAGTTTGTGTGCAACTAGATGATTTTTAGACTGACTGCTGGCAATGTTACTTATAGGACTGCCCCCTAAAACTCAACTATACTCCCTGATTTGACTAAAGTTGTTCAGTTGATCTCCACACACAGAGCACTGCAGGAGCTGTAAACTTTACACCAAATCTTGTCTTAAAATGACTGAACCAGAGATCTAACTGTGATGGTGGCTGGAGAGACATGGTGTGGTACAATTTCATAACTGAGCTGTGAACAAGACGCCAACTTTGTGTCTCAAGTGTTTCCACTCTATACATTTCGTAGCAGCGGCTCGCCATGGGAAAATTACTGTTGCCACTGGGAGGGAGGGCTTTTAATTTGAAATTACGGTCACAGGAAGTGGAGACAGGTAAAACCCATTTGAGGTGATAGAGAAACATGAGATAAAAGAGAGAGGTAGATTTAACTAGCTAACATTAAGTTAGATTTGTAGTAACAATTGATCCTCACTCTCCTGTGACAAATCACAAATTATCGTGTTGACTGACAAAATTCTTAGTCGGGTACAAACCTAGTAATCTAACTCCTAACCACCCAAATGTTCAAGCAGATCAGACCAAAAATAGCTGCTGTACCTTGTGTACAGTGGCCACGCAGATGCTTCCCAGGTTGAGAGGGTCAATGGCCTCCAGCTTCATCCCTTCTTCAAAGAAACTTCCCTCCATGTAGACGACCCTGGGCTGCACATCACACAGTGACACAGTGAGTCATGTTTGAGTTCACAACTGAGAAAAATGACAAACTGTGCTGCTACTCCAGGTTCCAGAGCATTAACACCTTAGTAATAAGAAGTTTCCATGCTTTCTGACTTCAGCCAATAAATAATTTCTTAAGCAATAATGTTTTTCTTACCTTTTTAAAGAGCAGGAATGTACTGTCAGAGTTACTCCTCAAGCCACTGGTACCAGCTTCCACAGAGTTTGCTAAAAAAAAAAAAAAAGAAGGAAAGAATTTACATTTATTTGTTGTTAAGTTAAAATCTTGAACTTGTTTAAAATATTCGGTTCAAAAATGATCCTTCCTCAGCCGAGGGAAAGGAACTAATAGCTCAGATCTAGCTCCTAGACTTACCAGGTGCCTTAATGGCATGACCCACTTTGCTGGACCAGCCCAACGGATGCAGGAGGGGGCTCCACATGTGGCACCAGAAGTCAGAGACGATGTTCTCGGGGGCATCGCTTTGGTCCGCGTACACCAGCCGCAGACGGCCGCCAATAATGGAGTCTATGATGGCCACACGGGTCCGGCTCACGTGTTTGGGGTCCACCACCTCCACACGCATTCCCACTCTGAAGGAGGTCCTCATGCTCTCCGCCAGCTGGGGGAGAGGACATTGAGGAGGGTGGCAGCAGGTCAGAGATGCTGATTATGTGCTGAATCGAGCAGATAAAATTCCTCACACCTGCGTTAAGCAGCATCCAGCTTTACCTTCAGGCATAAGTCAACAGGTTGAGTGTGGGCGCCCACCAGCTTCTTCATCAGATACTCTTTCCAGTCTGGGATGTTCTGCTTCACATCTACGGACACACACAAATGTGAACATATCTTAAAGTCAATAAACCTGATTTAGGTCTCAGTGGGGGGTAAGGTCTGGACTCAGCTGACCTCATTTTTTGGCCACATATCGTTGCTGAACTGAAGCACAGGTACAGTAGGTGTGATGGGTGCATCACTTCATCCGTTTCTTCTTCTCTTCCCCGGTGCACCCATCGCTCTGGAACAGGGTCAGTCTGGACTCATCAGACCACATGACCTCTTTCCATCAATCCAGAGTCCAATCTTTATTCTCCCTAGTTAATCAAAGCCTTTTTTTCAGACTAGCCTCACTGATAAGTGGTTTTCTTAAACCTGTATTAAACCTGGTAAAATGTTTCTGAAGTGCTGGCCCAACCAGCACTGTAAGTTCAGCGTCAGATCCAGGTGTGACTCCTCACCTTGTGGTGGCACCAGCAGCTTGCTCGTCATGGCGCACCACCCGATCGGCTTCAGGTCTCCTGAGACGAGGCTGCACCAGAAATCGTGGCTGCTGTCGTGCTCAAAGCCTTCGTACCTCAGCAGAGCTTTATATCCTGGAGACGATGGAGGGGAGGAAGAGGAGGGGTAAAGATACTGTGGCTGTTCTAGAGAATAATAAAATGTAAATAAAATGGTTCAGTGGTGTGGTGGGCTGTTGACAGACAGACGTACACACCTGCAATCTGGATAACAGTGGCAATCCAGTAGACTTTACTGGGCAGGACGGCGTTAGTGTTCAGGACTTCCACCTTCATCCCTAAAGTGATGTCGTCCCACTGGGCACACAGCGGAGCCTGCAGAGCAGAAGGTCACGTTTCCTTACAGAGCATCAGTGTGACATGTTTTATTCAATATTTACCAGGAATTTCAGGAGCTTTAATTAATCATCAGGTGTCAGTGACGTCTACCTCCTGACCACAGTTGCATTAAAGGGCATGTAAATCCTTAAAATGTTTTTTTCTTTCATCTGACTTGTTCAGTTTTGAACTGGAGTTTTTCCTGATGGTGTTTATGCTGTTCAAGAGTCTCCACTCTTAAATCTCTCAACATTTATTATCTGTGAGTAAAGAAAATGGTTTCTAATTGCACAAAACTCACATGTCTGAAGCAGGAGACAGAAGCAGCCAGGGACGTTTCCCTCTCCAGGTAAGCACCCCACTCAAAACCTGATTCTGCAGAGTGGAAAGAGAAGAGGAGTCATACAGCTGAAGTAAGATGTGTGTGCTTGGTCTATAACAGTGTTAAGGTGGGTGGCACATGTCAAGGAAACACCCAGATGTTACTCAGTTACTCTACAGTTTAGTCGAGTGATCCATGACATTGGACTGAGCTTCTCTGTCTACGTTTGACTTTATACATGAGAAACAAAAACTGCTAAAAAGGTGCAGCTGATTTTGAGAGACTGATATTCCTGCACCAAGTGGATTCTGTGTGTTTTATGTGTGTGTGATCAGTGCTCTTACCATCCTGTCCTGTTTGGGCTGGAGGAGCTTTGTTCACCTTGTTCCATACTGTAGCTTTTTTGGAGGGGGGCTTTCCCTGGAGAGAGGAGCACAACATAGTGTTTTCACACCTTTCTTGTTGTTGTGACCACTCAACAACTGAAGAAATCAGAGCAGAGTTATTGTTTTTTAAACTGTGTGTATACTGCGGGAGGTTAGAGTAAATACGTCATGAGACAATAAGTGCTGTCCAGGCTGAAATCCTTTTGGGAATCTGACTAATTCTGGTCATATTAGAGTGCACTGTTATTGTGAAAGTGGAAAAACAGAAATCAAACTTTTTCAGACAAGAATGATAACAACGTTTACAATCACACATTTCCAATCATTTCCAAACTGCAAATGACCCACAGGGAGTAATAATGCAATGACAAACCCTGAGACTCAATCTGCAGTTAACTGTTTTCATTATTGATCAATCCACAAATTATGCTCTCAATTAATTATCATTTGTTCTGTAAAATGTCAGATGGTAGCAAAGTTGATATGTTTAAATAGCTTGTTTTGTCTCATAAACATTTAGCTGACAATCAAATATTCACATTTGATGAGTCGAAACCAGCAAGTTGCTGGTTGCAATAGTTGCCAATTACTGTTCAATTACCTACTGAGTTAGTAATTTAAACACTTACTAGTTTTTGCACCAGTTCTACAACAAAATGATCCCAAACAAATAAAATCTAATTTTCTAAATCCTTTTTTTCTTTTCATGATGATACGAGTTCAATTAAACCTACAACAAATGACAGAAAAATCTAAATACCATGTTGTTTGTTTTAACAGGTTTTAATTAAATCCAGTCTTTTTAAGTTTAGTGTGAAGTGACTCTGGAGGCAACGGGCACAGGTTTTAAAAGAAAAACAAAAAGTATTTCCAGACTGTTTTTGCAACATTAAAAAAAACCCTTTATTGATAAAGCGGAATAAATAAACGTTACTGGGATCTGATGATGACTGAACCATTTAGCAACGCGAAGAAGACGAATTAAATCTATGACAGCAGGTCTGCAGCACAGGAACCACCTAACTTACCAGTTCATGAAGAGAAATGACACCTGAAGCGGGGTCACCTGTCTCTAAGGTGTGTATGAACTGGTTGGGGACGGCGGTGGTCTTGAGGATCCGGGCCCTGCGGGTCTTCTGATCCAGGATGTCGTAGTAGTCCTCGGACTGGAAGTGGTCCTGGCAGACGTGCAGCTTGTTCAGGACGCGGAGCGGAGTGTTTACATCCATGTTCAGGGCAAACAGCCATCGCCTCAGTCTCTCCCGGTGGCCGAGAGGAAACCGATGAAAGACGAGGCCGGGTCGTTTCGTGTTCCAACAGGTTTCAACGCAACACTTGAAAACCATTTGAGCAGGTCTGAAAATATTCAATTAAAGCCCGAGACGAGGCGGACACGCCCGCAAACAGCCCCTCACGTCGGTGACAAGATTTCAAGTCCAGCGCGGTCCTCTTCTTCTTCTACTCCCACTTTAGCTGCAGCGGTGAACCGTTAACAGCTTTTTGCTAAATACTGCCACCGCCTGGTCGTAATTAGAAATTGTGTAAATATAAATATCGATTGTTGCGGCCATAAAAAAATCATGGACTTTTGGTTTGAATGTTGAATGCACAATATTTTGTTGGTGCTAAACACTCCATAGTTCCAGGATCTCAAGTTGACTTTTATCTCTTTTTTTTATCTTATGTGATAATCAGCCAGGTATCTTTATATTTTAGACAGTTGATCAGAGAGGACAGGCAAACTGAAGACATCATATTTGGCTTTAGGATTTTTCTGATGTTTGAGGTTAATTAATTAATCAAGAAACTATTTGAAAGGTTAATAAATGATGAAATTGCTATATGATCCTGTCAGAAAGAGAGAAATAAGATGATTTGTCCAACCATAAAGCTGGTTAAGGGGAAACAAAAGGGACTTTTAGCAGCTAAGAATTTTAGGAGTCATTTTTTGGTTCTTTAAACACCACATATGAACCTGTAACATGGTGAGGTGCGTCTAAAATGTTTCAAATCTCAACAAATCACACTGATTTGATCACAAAAAAAACACAAAAGGGGCTCAATCCTGTTGCTTTTCAGTTACAGCCCACATTCCCTTTAACTCTCAACAACATTTCTTTATCAATAAATATTCCTGTTTCATCTCTGTAATCTTACCTGTCAAGCAAGAAATGCTTATAAACTCAAGCTTAATGAAGACACTGCACAGCTAAAATCACAAATATGAAGCCGATGGAAAAGATTTTGTTGTATGTGTTGATTTACTTCCAAAAAGCAGCAGTGCAAAAGTTCCTCTAATTATTTGACCAAGCAAAGAAATTAACAACAACTGCCCCATTGGTGTTCTCAGTAAACAAATACATCATTCAGTGTAGTTTGTGTGCAGCAATATCATATCTTTTCCTCACCTGCAGACGTGCTAGTATGGAAGACTTCTTGGAGTTCGATGAATAGGAGCGCGAGCAAGATATACTGCAGAAACGCTTGGTCTTTGAAAAGAAGGTGCTTATGTTGCCGGTGGTGCCACACATCTCACACACCACTGTAAAAGTAAATAAATATTGTATTAAACATCACCTAACTTATTTATCAGTTCCTAAACTGTGTACGAATGTGATTTTCATTGGTTCAGGTGCTTTGTGGAGAAGTGCTGTCACTCCTTTTGAGTCAAATGACAGTACAAGTGAGCATATATAAATGAACAGACAGACCACCTCACCTGGTCGTTCTTCTTTGTTTTTTTCCCCTAGCTTCACCACTCCTCCTGAGACATGTTTTTGGTCACCACCTCTGTCAGTCTCATCCATTTTACTGTGTTCAGCCTAAGAAGAGAAAAGTGTGGTAAACAGATGAGGCTTGTTTAAAGCTCTCAGACACACAGAACCTCTCCCCTTCTCTGCGGTGACCTTTACTGGTCCAGGATAATAACTACTCACATTAGTGTTACGCTCTCTCGGCTCAGCTGCGATGCCCCGCCGCTGGATAGCAGGCAGACATTTGCTACAGCCAACTCCCCCGCAGGAGGAACAGAGCGGACGGACGAACACTGTAGGAGCAGCTCCCGGCCTCAGCTTCAGAGCCCCCGTGGGCAGCCTGGGCTCAAAGTACTCCTTGCCAAAATGCTCGCTGCAGAGGTGAGAGTTGGGTGTGGCGACCCACAGGGCACGGGTGCGTTGGACCTGCTTTTCCCATTTGCGAAACTCCTCGGGGTCCTTGGGGAATTTAAACAATGTCACACCATCTTCTGCAGTTTTGCCACATCCATAGGCCACACAGTGGTAGGGCATCCTGTCTGGAGCTCAACAAGAGGACTGTCAGTGAAACAGAATCCAAAGCAGGATGCACAGTCAACGCATCTTTTCTTCTTTTGAGTCCTAGGACGTTGTTCTATGAGCTCTGCAAAGAAAGGTAATGACCATGTATTCAAACTTGCAGTTTTTTTGTGTGTCTCCTGCAGATAATGCACTGTAACATTCATTTTAAAGTAAGACTAATTTCCAGATTCTAGAGATGAAATGTATTTCTTGGTATTAAATGCTGCATGTGTGAAATTAACAGTGAATAACGCCACTTCTTGCTTCACCACTGTATTCACATTAGAAAAGACAGCTTCTCTAAATGTGTTAGCATTATCTATAAAAAATATTGATTGAATTTGATGATTTGTACTGAACAATTAAGAATCTTGATTTGAGTTTGTCAATAATATCAGGCTCTAAATACAGACTCGTGCATTTCTAGATAAACTTTTACAAAGTAGAACTGATTCAGTTTATGTGGTAAATAAGTATACACAAAGTAAAGGTCTGACGAACAGACAGACAGAATAACGAACATTTTAAAGTGGATTTCGCTGATAAAGTCACAGTTATGAGCAAACTGTTGGAGCTAACAGGTTAGCAACAAGCGAGTCAAAACATAAACAGAAGTGTGACTAGTAGCTCACATGCTACTGTACATGCAAGCTAACAGCTAGCAGCGCTATTAGGACGTTTGTCCAGTTAAAAAGAAGCGATTCAAGCTAATTATTACTTAAACGGCTACTTACAGACGTTTATAACATCCGGGCAGTCATTAAAGTGTTTCGTGCAGCTACGAAACCATTCGGATATAAGTTCTTGAGCTAAATCTCCGCAGCCCCCCGGCACTATACTGCGGTCACCTACTTTTGACGTCATCGTGGTCACTCGTTCCGCACGGACAGAGAATTATGGGAGATGATGTTTTAGTAGAGTTGCAGGGGAACACTAGTCACAAATCAATAAATGTACATATAAGTGTTAAGGTGTTGGTGTAATTTACCAATAACGAAAGTAGAAGTTAGTAATAAAAGTTTTAATAGAAGTTTTAGTGGTTTTCTAACTTTAATATTTAATAAATATTAAACTGATTACAGGAATTGAGGGTATTCACATAATCATGAAGTGTTTGGGCCCTTTTCTCTCATGCATTTATTGAATGTTTGAGTAAGGTAAGGGCCGGAAATATAATTAATTTTTGTACATATCAAGTTATCCCCAAGATCAAATAGAGGGATTTCTATTAAATTAACGGTCCTGAGCTCTGAATCTTACTGCCTCTGGTCACTCCCAGACTGCTCTTCTTGTTCCACATTAAAGCCTTCATTCCCACTTGAGCATAAGAAATATGAAAATCTAATGGACAGTTGTCATTAATTTACCGAGCATATTCATTCCTGCCAGAGGACAAACAGTTTAGACATGATCCCAAGACTTTGCCTCAGGCCACCCTCAGGACAAACCTTACATATTTAACCTGACTAAAGGACTTTTAAAAGGCAAGGCTGATATTTTCATACCACAGAGTTTAAGTAATATCGCAACAATTAGGGTTTAGAATTGTAGTACTGTATCGTGATCCAAATGTAAATCCAAAATACTGAACTGGAACCACTCCCAAGCCAAATGACAGGTCTTTCAATGCAGATATCTAATAATCCTCCGCCTGTTAACATCAGTAATGTTTGTCAAAACAGACACAAAACTGTATTTTAAATTATGTTCAGCTGAATGGGCGACTCTTTGTGTATACAAAACATACCATGGCCTTTATTGTGTGGTAGATGTAATTTTAAGTTGATAAAATTGCCATTTTTGTCCATCAATCTATGCCCAGTAATCCATAATGACAAAGTAGAAATGTGTAGGTTTTTTTTATTTTGGCTTTTTAAAAATCAAAAACTGAAATCTCTCATTTTCCAAAGATTTCAGACTCTTTGCTCTGACTCTCCTGTTTGCTTTAATTTTCCATGTTATGTGTCTAGATCCTGATTAGAGTCCACCTGTGGCAAATTGAGTTGATTGGACATCACGCTGTACGACAGGACAAAAACCAAAGCCACGAAATCCGTGGAACTCTGTAGACCTCGGTGATAAAATGTGCTAAAATGAACTGAATTCATCTTCTGACTATGGATAAAGGTAAAAATGTCATGATAATCCATCTGATAGTTGATGAAATATTGCAGACTGGACCAAAGTGGTGGACCAAATGACCAAATTTTATCTTATCATCCAAGGAATTAATAGATATATTGGGTATTTAGAGGGGAATTTATGCAGCCATCCAAAAAGAAAACAGCTTCTGTGACGGTATATCAGCATTTCCAAGTCAAAACTTCACAAATGATATCACTAAATTAAATTAATTTAACATTATCAACAATTCAGGTCTTGTCTCAACTTGTTTCATAGGTTACAGATCAATATTCATATACATAAAATACATCAAGCAGGAAACAACATGCATACATACACTATACATGCTGAGGTAATACACTGCTAATGCATGTAATGAGATTTGCTTTGATTTGAGTATCTGTTGAGTGCTTTAAAGGTGCAACACAGCACAATGGGAGTCAGTGAATGGAGTCTAGCATGTATGGAGAGATTACATTTGAGTTACTGGAAGAGACCATCTCATATATTGCTGGTGAACCGTCGTATGCATGGGCCACTTACACCAATCAGCCACAACATTAAAACCACTGACAGGTGAAGTGAATAACGTTGATCATCTCGTTAGAATGAAATGTTCTGCTGGGAAACCTTGAGTCCTGACATTCACCTGGATGTTACTTTGACACGTACCACCCACCAAACATTGTTGTAGACCAGTAGTAGTAGTCAGACTCCTACACAGTGTGGCAGTGGTGTTACAAAAGGCCAAAAGTGGATGTAGCAGCCTTTCAAATAAACCAGACCTTCTGTAAGTGAATTGTTCCCTTTTGTAATGCTGCAATAGCAACACCAACTGTGGATAAACCAATGCAACTCTTCATCCAAACGTCTTTTGTTTGTTCTTCATTATTACAGTTTAACTATTTTAATGTTGTCTCTTCTGGGGCTCCATACATGCTCTGCTATGTATTAATGTATGTATGAATTAAAGATGGTGAATTACTTATTTGCCATTTTCTGTGTTCTTAACTACTGAGACAACCATTTCTTCTCTGCTGTAACTGAACAGGAGCCAGTGTCCTTTGGCCTGCTCCATCTCCTTTTTCTTTCATCCTGACTGAGGGTATTCCCAGGCGAAGCGTTCATCAGACAGCCACCATACACTTGACCTTTGTGTAGCGCTTGTGCAAAAGCAAAATGGAGTAAAGCAATAAAAACACACTAAAAAAGTGTTTATGTTTGTATTTTAACCAGATTTGTATGAGTGGTTCCTGGTTACTGCAACTGTCACAGGCCCCTGGAGGCCCCAGGTTCACAGTGTGTCCACTGGTTTGCTGTAATTTGATTAAATACACATTTGTTTGGGAATTTTAATACTTTATACACTTCAAAGCGTTTATTAACTCATGCTGTATAAAAGAAAGAATGTGTGTCATCTACTCTGGATGTTTGGTAATTTATATGCATCTGAAGTTCAGTAAATGTTTCCAGCCTTTGCACACAAGGAGCTTGCAATTATATTACCGTGTACACTGGAAACCCCCCTTTTTTCTGCACTACTTCAGATGAGGTCTCAATATCAGCTGCAATGGTAGGGGCCTTGATAAGGGCCGCGCATGACTGAGGCCTCGGCATGTAGAGTTTAGGCAAAGTAAACAACACATGAGATTAAAAAAGGAGTAAATGTTATTTTATTTTCACGTTCCGTACAAACAAGCTCTGACAACTTTTCACTGTTTATTGCACATGTATGCACAAAGTGGTCAGTGCCGACCACTGGTAGAGTTGGGGGCTGTGTAGATTTTTGCCCAGGGGCCCCCTAGTGGGTTAACCCAGCCATGATTGTGGTCCTGTGGGCATCGTACGAGCACTGCCCAGGTCTGTTCACCAGTAAAACAGATGCTCTTTTGGTCCGGTCCACAGGTGTCAGGATTCACCAGTGTGGTTATTAAGCATTAATCCAGGTTTGGTGAAGCTGGAATAACACCGTCTGGAAGATGCTTCATGAGATTTTAGTGTAATGTGAATAGACTTCTGATTGTAAACTGTCAGCTATTTATGTTTTTTTCTTCACCCAGATGGACTTAATTATTAAAATGTATGGGCAGAGTACTTTTGAAGCCTTGAGGCCATGTGTTATAGATCATTTCTAGACTTGAACATGTTGTTATTTTCTAACAAAAACCTGTAACCTTTTCAATTAAGGAAGAATTTCTCATAGAATTATTGACTGTGCCCACTGAAAACACTTTCAACAAATGCTGTCACCTGTATTAAAGATGATGGATTTGGTGTGGTAACAGAAAATTGTGATAGAGACCCATGTTTTCTAAAATAATGACCCCATGCAGTGTATATTTCATACTCCTTATAGGTCATTTAATAACTTATGTGAATACAGTATGCACCCCGCAAAGGCCTGAATCAAACAGGTCATCTGCTCTTCATTGAATATCTCTAGCTGTAAAATCCCACATTTCTTCTTCTACAAAACATTTACAAACTGCTTGTGCTCTTCCAGCCTGTCATTAAGGAAACTATTGGTGGAGTCACAAAACTTTATTCTAAATTGTAGCTCAGATCATGAAGTTTAAAACTATACAAAATCATGCCAAATCTTAGGCAAATGTCATATGACACTGCTTCAAAAAGTTTGTGGACTGAGCAGATGGTACACATGACACTGTCATACAATATTAATCTATTAATTTCATGCAATTTGGGTGATTTTTTTGGGGGTGGAAACACTAAAGGTTGATCTGCAAAGATTAACCTGTGTGAAAGAGGCTGTGAATGAATGGCTCTGGAGCAGCTGCATCGATCAGAGTACACAGCTCTTGTTCTGATGTTTAGTGTCAGTTTTATTGAAGAAGAAAAAAAATCTTTTCAAACAGGCAATTGCTCTTCAGTGAGAAAAGGTACAAAACTCTGGGATGATGTTGAGTGTTTCCCTTGAACTGTTTCATTTAGTGCGTTCCACAAGAGAAATCTGAACACAAGAGTAAAAGACTTTATCATTATAGTTATACAACTAAATGTGTTTGGTAACTCACAAAGACCAGCAGCAATAAAAAGGAAATATATAAGTATAAAAAACACAAATACAAGCACCAGATAGTGTGGTCTAACATGTATTTCACAGTTAGATAGGTGACTGTTCAAGTGCAAGAACAGGACAGGAGGATTATTTTTAACTGAAAAGTAATGAAAAGAGGAGTCAAACATGGAGATTCCTCCACACTGGGACGGGCCAAGGAAACTACATTAGTGTGTGTTGAAAACTTTCTGCACGAAGCCACCATTTTGCCTATGAGGAAGCAAACAAATGAAAAAAAGAAAGAAAAATGGGGGGCGACTGGACTGGGTCTTTAATTTAGTGAACGTTAACTCCTGAGTTATTGAGTTAAACCACGTCTTTCCTGAGAGTCAGACACACAGTAGTTGTCAGTGTTTGTGACTCCATGTCGGTCTGCTGCACTTGAAAAGAAAAGTTGCTGCACGTGTTTTAACCTGCTCCTTTTTAAAAGCAATGTCTGCAAAACTGATTAACAACTTAATTGCTTGCATTTAAAGGTAATTGTTGAGCACGATCCAACTTTAAGCTTTGCAGACAAACCTCCACAAAAAGCAGATGCAAGTTCATGTTCCTGCGCAGATGAGTTTCATTATAATAACTTTTGTTTTTTTTTTCTTCCTTTTACGTGCAAAGCATAGTGAATAAGCACTGTACTTTATCCGCCGTTGCAGCTGCACATTTGTCAGCTTTATTTTTTTATTTGCATCCCCTCATCCTCACCCGCTGCCACCAGCAGCACCACCATCACTTCGCAGGCAAACAAGCCTTTTCTGCCCGACATTATCTTCATCCAGACTCCGCTGGAAAGGAGGCTGAAATGACGGATGCAACCATGGGAGAGAGACCCGGGGACGGTTTATTTACATCCGAAGAGGCTGTGTAAGTTTAGAGGGAAGCCGCTACGTGTGTCTCCCCCTTTACTTTCACCGACCCCCTCCTCCTCCGCTGGCAGAAATTTATAAAGAACAAAAAATCCGACGAGGGAGGGAGGGGGGTTGATATACGCCGAGGCTGAAATCGAGAGGCGAACCCAGGGAAAGAGGAGTAATTTGTACACGGGACTTTCCCCCTCTTAGTCCCCCAAAAGGAGGGGGAAAAGTCGCAATATTGGAAACGAAAAGGAATGAGCTTCTAAGGGCGTGAAAACGTCTGCAATTGTGGATACTTTATATATTTTTATTTCGAAAAAATATGGCCGAGAACGTTCTG
The DNA here is from genome assembly GCA_033238685.1 of Lates japonicus. NCBI lineage: Eukaryota > Metazoa > Chordata > Actinopteri > Centropomidae > Lates > Lates japonicus. Next base: position 4,180,258 of record BRZM01000030.1, read on the forward strand.
GACTCTGGCCCGCCTTCAGCCAAGAGGCCTAAACTCTCCTCTCCGGCACTTTCTGCCTCCGCCAGCGATGGAAATGGTAAGTATTGTTTAATGATATCATTTGTTACGGTGTTATTCGTTAAGTTTGTTGTTTTTCGGCGTCTTGTGTGTACTTGAAAGAGGAAGAAGACGCGGGATTACTCTTCTGTTTTTGTCGTAGCTTGCTAATGTTAGCGTGCTAGTAGCGAGTGTGTGTGTCGGACGTGAACAGGAGCTCCCCCAGCTAGCTCGCATGCTAACAGCCATTTTAGCCGGAGGTAGCCCTGTTAGCCATTCGGCTAACGCTAGGCAAGCTAGCTGAATGCGGGTCCTCAACTGACGGTCCCGTGCCTAATGGCTACTTTAGCCGGGCTGGTAATAAGCTCAATGCCGAGCCAACTTGTGATAAAGTTTGTCGTGTCTTACAGTTGAGCCAAATTGACAGTCAGCCACAGCTACACCCATACTGTTACCCGAGTTTTACGGCTTCTAACGTCTAAAACAATCTGTTGTTTTGCCCCATCATAACTCGGACCCTTTCCCAACAAACGGTAGCTACTGTTAATAGTGTTAGCGAAAAGCAGAGGTTGCCGACGGTGCTAGCCGAGCTAAATTTAGGCCCACGGGTCCGACTGATTGTTAAGCTCAAATTGCCATTGTTGGTGTGTGTGTTTTTTTGTGGGTGGCGTGTGGCAGCAGCTGGAATAGTGGCCTGAGAACAAAACTGTGGAGCATGGACAGCGCCATGTCCAGCCACTGCGATGTTAACGAGTTAGCGAGCAAATAACTGCTCCAAGTACGAAATAGTCACCCAGATTTCATCACTTATCCATTCTCTCTGTCATTTTACAACGAACAGTTGCATGTTAGGCTGTTTACCCAGCTTTAGGTTGTTAGTTGCTGCCAGCATCTGTGGAAATGTGGACTTTTGTTGCACACATTTACGTTACCTTTGCATGATATATGTCGAGGATTAGTGCAGTGCTGTCAGGGAAATGATCTGTACATGAGGATGCGTTTCATTGCACTCAAATGTAATGTCTTCCAAGATTAATTGTGACACTCCCATGCAGAGTGTTGATAGTCAATCTGGGGAATAAAAGCATGTGGTGAGAAACTGGTACAAGTTCTTTGCATGCTGTCAGTTTGTAAAGAATGTTTGCTGCTGATGACTTTAAATCGTTTAATTCAAGATTTAGTTAATTAAAGGCTGGTACTGCAGCTGCAGATTCATCAACGTGTAAAGAAGAATCGCAAATGACCATCACAAGTGACCTGAGCTGTAGTATTTTCATCAGTTCAGTTTGTAGTTAAATGAAACAGGAAAATAACACATTTCACTGTTGTCATTTGTAATGAGTAAAAATGTCTTGTAACTTGAAGAATGACTTGAGCCAACTAATTGATGTGTCAACATTGGCGGGAGCAGAAAATAGGACAAAATCAGTCTCTGTAGTTTGAGAAATTTGTGTTTGTGTGGTTTTTGATCTTGATGTTTATCTTAAAGATACGTGGTGTTCATTCTCTATCTTTCCTAGGCTGTGTCCTGTTTAACTCTGTAAACAAACTAAATGTGCGTCTCTGCCGACTTGTCTCCATTTTGTAGCGTTACTTCTTTGAAATGGTCCATTCGTCACCTTGTCTGAACAAACCTGTCTTTGCAACATGTTGAATCACTTTACTGGTCAGGGGTCTGTGTGCAGACACGCCAGGTGGGCATGTATGTTTGCGCATAAGTTTGTGTCGCAGCTTCACATGCATACACGCAAGTTCTGGGTTTCATCTGTAGTTTTCTGTGCTTTGGCTGTGCTGTGCTTGATGACATGTTATTAATTTCTGATGGGAGAAAATTGGTCATACACCTCTAAACAGCTTTTATCAGTTTTTAATGTCAAGCATGCAATTGCATTTTCACTCAGTCATGCTGAAAAATGAAGGATTATACCAGCTTAACATGGCTGTGGCCCTTATTGTCCTCCTCTCACCCTTTCCCTGTTTTGTCTCCCATCTCATTGTCTCCCCTCTCCTAAACTTTGCATGTCTTCTGCATTTCAGATTTCGGCTCGTTGTTTGACTTGGAGCACGATCTCCCAGACGAGCTCATCAGCTCTAATGAACCAGGCCTGGTCAATGGTGGGGACCTCAACCAGCTGCACACCACTCTGGGAGGACCTGCAGGGCTGGGTCCTGGAGGAGGCAGCGGAGGAGCAGGAGGAATGGGTCTTGGGCTTGGCCCTGGAGGGGGCCCTGGAGGCCAGGATGCGGTGGCCAAGCACAAACAGCTGTCCGAGCTTTTGCGTTCAGGGGCACCCACCTCAACCCCACAAGGGCACCAAGGGGCCATGGGCAGTCCAGGAGGCCCCGCTGCCATGGCACATAACCTGGCAAACATGAAAGCATCCCCTGGCCAGGGACCTCAGCAAATGATGGGCCAGGGGCAGCAGCACCTCTCCCCTCAACAGCAGGCCAGCATGATGCAGCAGCAGCAGAATGCTGCAGCTGGAATGATGGGCGGCATGAACAGGGCCATGATGGGAGCGCAGCAGAAAGGCAATAACGGACAGCAGCAGCCAGGAATGATTGGGAACCAGGTGATGAATGGCTCCCCCAGGATGGGATTTGGGAATCAGGGGATGGGTGGCAACAGCAACCTGTTGGCTGAGACCCTTCAACAGCAGGGAGCTGGGGGCCAGGCGGGGATGAGAGGGCAGCAGCCTGGAGCGATGAACAAGGTAGGGTTATAGAAATGTTGTTCTTATCCTATCAACATTGTTTAATATTCCTTATCAACCACTTACATTTCATTATTTATCAAGTAAAGTTCAGTTCATGGCAGCTCATTTTTGCATGATTGACTCCTGATTATACATCAAGACCATATGACCAGATGTTAATGTGAAAAACCATTTCACAAATTACATTTTGCTGTTGTTTGTTCCTTTAACTTAAGCTATTTTCAGCAGGTTTTTGCTCGCTAAAGTAGCACTTTTGGTCCATAACCATATCTCCAGTTTGTATTTTAATGCCAATGAGCAATGCACAGCACGCTTATGCTCATAGTTGAAGTGGCAAAAAACTGCTCTGCTCGTGTGATTGACAGTCCCATGGGAGCGACAGTAAAAATGTTGCAGTGGTGGCAGGCTGCTGCTGCTGCTCAATGAATGTGGTGGAGACACTGGTGTTTGATTTAGCCGTAGACATCAAAAGCATTGAGAATGGTGTCTGGCTTAAAAAAAAAAAAGGAGGTGAGGAAAGAGATGGTATACTGACGAGGAGTTAATCTGTGATTTTTAAAATTACTGAAAACCCTGTCGGTGTGCAGGAAGAAAAGGGGAACTATTCTTCAGATTGCTGTCACGCACTCTGCTGACTGCTGTTACTGCTGCGGATGTTAAATCTTGACTTGCATATGTTTTAAATGATTTTCTAATGATTTAATTACACACAACATGAAGCTGTGACCAGGTTAACTGAATTAGAAGTATATTATCTCTCTAATGGGAAATGCAAGTCGTATAAACAGAATATCATTTAATGTTCTTTTGTCTTTTGCGAGATGAAAGTGTCCCTTTAACTTTTGCTCTGAGTTCATGGTGTCAAGAAATATCCACAGGTCTGCTCACAGCTGTCACTCTCTTTCACTCTTCATCTTTCAAACTAACTTCTTCTGTCTCTTCTTGTTTTCCCTTTTTTTGCTCCTAGATGGGGATGATGGGGAACCCAGGGGGCCCTTTCGGAGGTCCGTATGCAGGGCAGGGAAATCAAGGTCTGGGAGGCGCAGGGCTGGGCCCTCAGCTCCAGAACAAAGGCCCCATGGCCAATAGCCTGGCCCAGTTCAACGTGGACAAGAAGAACCAGCCCATGCAAGGAATGGCTGCTATGGTAGGGAGCAAATGGGAACTGACTGCAAAAATGTTTGTCAGATACAAGAATATGATTTAAGTCTCACCTCCAACCTCAACTTCCACCTCCGCAGTACCCTGTATTACTTGTTTTCTTTCACTTCACCACCACCTTATCTCTTCTTATTCTCTTCCTCCTCTTTCCTTCCTACACCCTCATTGGCTCCCACTCATGCGTCCCTATTTCCTGTTTGTTTAAATCTCTTGTCTCATCTGTGTTACATCTTACCTCCCCTCTTTACTTACCAGGGCTCCCAGCAGTCACAGGCAGGTGTGGGCGGTCCCTCTGGTGCACCTGTGGGAGGAGCCCCAGGGATGGTGCCCAACGCTCAGGCAGGTCTAGTGGGTCCTGGTACCCAGGTTTCTGCAGCATCTGCCGCAGCTGGTGCACCACCCACAGCTGACCCCGAGAAGCGCAAGCTGATCCAGCAGCAACTGGTCCTCCTGCTTCACGCACACAAGTGCCAGCGGAGGGAACAGGCTAACGGTGAAGTCCGGCAGTGCAACCTGCCCCACTGCCGCACTATGAAGAACGTTCTCAACCACATGACTCACTGCCAGGCTGGCAAGTCCTGTCAGGGTGAGTAAATGGATGCTACACGCTCCTGTGCTCAGTTTATAGCTATGATGTGTCACTGTGTTTGACAAGCAGGCTTGTTACAGAGATTTTATCATGTTCTCATGGATTACATGCAGGTATTTTCTCCTTTATATTCTCACGAACAAGCAACAACAAATGTTGAATCCACTTTGATATTGTTTGTACCATGTTGCTATAGAACTCCTCCTGTCCGACAAAAAGAAGTAATTTTATTGGTTGTTATCGGTCATTTCAGTGGACATGGTCTGTGAAGTTTATTCTGAAACAACACAGTGACTGCATTTTTTATTTTCTCTTTTCTGTGCATGCTCAGGGATGAGGTTTAGTGTTTACACTGCTTTACAGGCTGACAGGCTGAGTGAATTAAACTACAGTGCATGTTGCCCAATGCAATGCTATAGCAAGTGCACAAGCTCTACACATATTTTGGTTATAGTTTGGGTTTCTGCTATGAATAAAAACAACACCAGCCTTATTTTCTAAGGTCATCTTCCTACCAGTTTTCAGCCAAGCATCTCTGATTTCATTTAATCTCTTTTTCTCCCTTGACCTCACTTTGTTTCATTCTTTGCTCCTCTGCCTCATTCTCCTCCTCCCGCCTTCATATACCTCTGCGTTTTCCCCACTCTTTCTGCCCCTTTTTCATCCTCAGTTGCTCACTGTGCATCATCGAGGCAGATCATCTCTCATTGGAAGAACTGCACACGACATGACTGCCCTGTCTGCCTGCCGCTGAAGAACGCTGGGGACAAGAGGAACCCGCAGTGTGAGTGTCTGTATCTGACCAAACAATGCTATACCTTTCCTTTAGTTTCCTCCACACTGTACATTTTAATGACTTTATCATATTGTGTCATTATTATATTATCATCAATTTTACTTATTTTATGTGTTAAATGTTTGCAAATATATTGATTCAGAAACATATATTGCCTGGCCTTTCTTTGTCCTGGACTGCTACTCACACGACAGTATGATTTTTCTTGAGCTTTTCTGTTGAGCAGATCAGATGTATAATTAACCCTCTGCTCTCTTCTTGTTATGTCCTCACAGCTCTACTTGGTGGGGCCGGTGCAGGTCTGGGCAGCTCTCTCGGGGCCGTGCCCGGTGGCCAACCGAGCGCTCCCAACCTCAACCCGCCGAGCCAGATCGACCCCAGCTCCATAGAGAGAGCCTACGCAGCCCTGGGCCTCACGTACCAGGGCAACCAGATCCAAGCTCAGACTGCCCAGCCCAATATGCCCAACCAAGGCCTGCAAGGCCAGGCTGGCATGAGGCCTCTGAATCCTATGGGTGAGCTAGATTTGAGTTTTGACTTGTTTTCCTCTCCAGGTATTTTCAGTAGAAACACATACTGTTAAATGCTCCTGATAGCGCTGAGAGCATAGCATTTTTTCAAAGCCCAGACAAGAGTTTGAAAGGACTTTCAGAATTAGAGAATAAGATGCTTCAAGTGGCCTTTCAGTGGTTGCTTATTGTCAGCTATGAAAAGCTTCTCTCTCCTGCTGATACTGTCTGTCTGATCTGCACCTCAGGAATATGCTTTTTATTCCATGTAGTTTGAAGACATTAAACACATGTCTCAGAGTGAGGTATGTAACTGGTCGAGGAACACAAGGATTGCAAACTTATGATGTCCCGTCCTTTCATACATGTAGGTGCAAATCCTATGGGAGTCAATGGAGGTGTGGGAGCTCCACCTCAGAACCAACAAGCCAGCCTGCTTCAGGACACCATGATGCACCTGAATGTGAACAACCAAGGGTGAGCACCAAAACATACCACGCCAGTTTCCACCATTTTATTAACGTTTTCATCAGACCATGGTACAAATCTGTGTTTTTAAGAGGTTAATCATTAAATGTGTACCCATCTGTCTTCCCCCAGTCTGATGAACGATGCCGGTGGGGTCGGCTCCTTGCCCACAGCAGCCCCTCCGTCTGCCACAGGCATGAGGAAAAGCTGGCATGAGGACATCACGCAGGACCTACGAAACCACTTGGTACATAAACTGTAAGTACTGAAGAAGAACTCTACTTTCTACTTTGTCACTTGCTTGTAATCTTGTAATCTAAGCCTATAGCTGTGCTACAGTCAGAGCTTAACAAGATATTTAGTGCTGACGATCAGAAGTGTTAACCACAATAAACACTTACGCACACACACCAGGTACACACATATACCCCCACAGAAATGATTAGGGTTTAGGTGCCTCATCAACATGAAAGACAAGTCATGTTTAAGGAATTCTCTCACTGAGACAGGAGTCAACAGTTACATAATTTTTCACCTACTTCCCCCTTTTCTCTTCCCTTTCCTTTCCCTCTCTGTTCATTCTCCCATCCACAGTGTTCAGGCCATTTTTCCGACTCCAGATCCTGCCGCCCTGAAGGACCGTCGAATGGAGAACCTGGTGGCGTATGCCAGAAAAGTTGAGGGAGACATGTATGAGTCAGCCAACAGTCGAGTAAGTTGCTCTCTTTTTTAGCTTAGTGTGAAAGGGGGAAACTTTTGGGAAGCCTGTCATTTGGCGGCTATAGCCAGCTGCTAAGTCACTCTGTCAGTTATAGGTTGGTTTCAAAAGTTAAAAATTTCACAGCTCGTGTGCCATTGCAGGATGTGGCTGCAAACCTAGTGCATGTGAGTCTGAATTACTAGGTTAAGTACTAAGGTTACTGCAGCTGGTAAAGCAAAGGTTTATCACACCAAAAGACCTGAAGGAATTCTCAATTATGGATGGCTTTATCCTGTTGCTACCGTTTCATCGTTCTTTAAAAACCTTGTTAGTTTGCAGTAGTAGATATTGACTCAGTACTGTTGTTTTCCTACTGCTCCTCCATGTTCAAATTTTTCACTGTCTGGTCCCATTTTCCTTTTTTACCCTCTTTATGACAGGCTGAGTACTATCACCTGCTAGCGGAGAAAATCTACAAGATCCAGAAGGAGCTGGAGGAGAAGAGGAGGACCCGGCTCCAGAAGCAGGGTCTGGGCCTCGGGCCTGCCGGCATGGGTCAGCCTGGTACTGGACTGCCTCCAAGTGAGTGGGACATGCAGCATATGTAGACTTGGATGAGCTAATGTTATGCTGGGCAGCACGCATTCATGTGAATGATAATTTAATCCAACGGAATGCGACATTGTGACATTTTAGCATTGTTTTGTATCTCAACTCGGGCATCAGATTTAATACAAGCTACAATGTGTGACTGCTTATTTGTCACAGCAGTGTTACTTGTATCATATTATATAATTTCTTCTGTGATTCTCTCATACTCATGGGAAACCGTTTGTTTGTTCGTTATTGATGAACTTTCCCTGCGCAGAGACGTTTTAAAAGATGCTCTCCGCACATGCTTAGTTTAGAGTCAGCTCCACCTTTCCTTCTGTCCTGTGACAGTGGGATTTTCTTAATCTCCTGCCTCTGTTTTTGCAGACGGTCCCCTCCCTGACCCATCCATGGTGCGACCGGCCGGACCAAATCAGATGGTCAACAGGATGCAAGGCCCAGGTAAAGACTGCAGGAGACATGGACACGTTCTGTTAATTCACGAGTTTAAGTGACGGATAACATATTCATAGGAATGGTTTCTAGTAATTGCATGTGGGGTTGTGATATTTGTTTGCCCTTTTTACACTGTATTGTGACACACTTCTTACAGCACATGAATGCAAACTATTTAAGAACACACAGCATACTGTACCGTCCATATGAAATGTATCATATGCATCATAACGGTCTTTGTGTTTTTGTCAGGTATGAATCAGTTCAATCAGATGGGTCTGCCTATGGGCCAGAGGTCTACGCCTCCTCTCCCCATGGGAGCACCTGGCAACCAGGTCGGTACTGAACACACCATGTAAAATACATTTTACAAACTAACTTACAAAAATTCAGCCATTCAAACTGCTCAGCAGAAAAAAAGTTGAGTAAGAGTTTATAAGAATCTCCCTGTGTTCTTTTACACCTGTAGATGGGAATGGTTGGATCCAGAATGGGACAGCCCAATGTGAATCAGATACAGAACCAGTATCTATCCCAGGGACAGTTTCCTGGCTCAGGACCAAGTGTTGGTACAGCTCAGCCTGGGATGACCCAGCCCGGGGCACAGGCAGGCATGGCACAGGTAAGTTGGCCTGGAGTTAAGGGACCAGTGTTGATATTGAAGCACAAATTGCATAATATCAGTTTCGTCTTGATCATTATGTATGAAAAAAAGATTCTAATGATACTGGCACAGCGATGATACCTGTCAGCGACACAGTATTGCACATCCCGACACCTAAGAATGATCTCATGTCATTCATGCTTAATGTTTCTCATGAATTATGCCTTTTATTGACCCTGCTTCTGTATAGCCTTTCCATCCGTCACTCATCTCTTTACCCTCTGTCCTCGTCTGTCCACAGACGCAGATGGGCACTCCTCCTCCTCTTCCAGTTGCTAGTCCTCTAGCGCAGCCAGGTTCAGCTGGTGGTCCCAGTGGTGTCTCCACAGTGGGGCCACTTGGTCCCCGGAGCGTGGGTGGCGGAGGTCCAAACTCAGCTGTTGGAGCCCCTCCTTCTTCAATGACTCCATCTAACACGAACCAGCAACCCAACTCCATCCCCCATTTGGGAGCCAGGCGCGGCAGCTCGCCCTCCCCTGCCCACAGCCGATCCCCCACCCCTCACCAAACGCCACCCAGACTAGCTGGGTCCCAGACCCCACAGCCGCACACCCCTGGTGCACCACAGCCGGCTCCACCTCCGGCCCCCCAGCAAAACCAGCCTAGCCAGGGCCCAGGCTCTAACAAGTCCCTCCAGCAGCAGCATATAGGGCCAGCTGGTTCCACCACTCCGTCTCACCCTGGACTGGCCTCCAGCTCAACGCCGCATGGTGCTCAGCTGCCACGCACTCCGGTCAGTGTTACAGCATCAGAAAGTTTACATTAAAACCAGTTCACCTCATTCCACAGATATCACTTTATTAATTGTTTCTGTCCCTCTCCTCAGTTGTCCCAAAAGGGTTCATTCCCAGCGGACAGTCAGGCCCTGACTCCAGCCTCTGTCAGCAGCCTGGACACTTCCTCCCAGCAGCCACAGTCGGACACCTCGACCACAAACCTCGACCCCAAGATGGAGGTCAAGCAGCAGGACGAAGAGGATGAGAGCGACACCGGCAGCTGCTCCAAAGGAGGGAAGCTCGGCAACCTCAAAATGGAGGAGAAGCCTGTGAAGTCGGAGCTGAAGAAGGAGGAGTGTTCTGGAGAGGGAGGTAAAGGTGTTCCCATGGATACATCAACAACCGTGCCGATGTCCGGCGTGAAGACGGAAGACAGGAAACCGGAGGTGAAGAAGGAGGTGAAAGAGGAAGAAGAGACGTCAGAGGCAGCTGCACCACAGGCCCCAGTGAAAAAGAAGAGTAAGGAGAACTTATGTTTCCACTGTATATTATTTGTTGTTCTAAATTGGGTTATTATGTATATTATTTGTCATGGAATCCAAAGGGTTCATTGAAGCAGTGTTAAACTGAAAAATAACAGCTCTTTGATCCTAATCTACTCCATGATCGTCCTTTCTTCCCAGTCTTCAAGCCAGAGGAGCTTCGTCAGGCTCTGATGCCTACTCTCGAATCCCTCTACAGACAAGATCCAGAGTCTCTGCCCTTCAGAATGCCCGTTGACCCACAACTGCTGTGCATACCTGTATGTATCCCTGCTGAGGTCCTTTTGTTCCTCAGCCTTGTGTAATCTGCACTCTCGTTGTCCATGTTGAATTTGGAATGAAATCCACTACCTTTTGACAGCTGTTGAAACTCATCTCGGTTTACTTGTGTACGTGATGAATTCACAAAAACTGCTCAGCTTTGACACATACACATTGTGATCTTGCAGGACTACTTTGACATTGTGAAGAACCCCATGGACTTATCAACTATCAAGCGAAAGCTGGACACTGGTTAGTGCTTGTTGCTGAATATTACAAGGTTTTGTTATCCCTGACTTCTTCAGTTAGAAAACTATCATGACTTTGAAAAGTCTTCTCACTCCATCAATCCTGTGTTTTGTGTTTTGCTTGTAGGTCAGTACCAGGATCCCTGGCAGTACGTGGATGACATTTGGCTGATGTTCAACAACGCATGGCTTTACAATCGCAAAACATCCCGAGTGTACAAGTACTGCTCTAAGCTGGCCGAGGTTTTCGAGCAGGAGATCGACCCCGTCATGCAGAGCCTCGGCTACTGTTGTGGCAGGAAGGTGAGACAGAGTGCTGGGTGGAAATGGAAATGTGTGTTGGTGAGGGGTGATCTTATCGTAGAAACCAGAGTGTGCAGGGATAAGAAGAAATGTTGCATAACTTGTTTTTTTTTAATCTTATCGCAGTATTTTTAATGTTACACTCGCTGCTCTATTCACCGCAATAAATCTGTACTTCACAAGAGAACAGGCAGAAAAAAGAAAAACATTTTTTATTCTCCTTGTTTAAAATGTTTCAAAGTTTGAAACCAGGAGAGTTGTAGTTCCTTTTCTCACTGCTAGGACTCATATCAACAGGTGAACAGAGCCTTCCTTAGAAATACAGTGTGTGTTTGATATATACATTGAATATAACATCTATACTGGGAAATATGCCTGGATATGGTGGTGCGTACGAATGTTTTTTGTGTGTTTCAGACGCAGAAATTAACTCCCCTCATTCACATCTGAAAATGGAAGCAGTGAAGTGGGCTCATAGCTAAATTTGGCCTTGGGCATACCACCGCCATATCGCATTTCAGCTCTCATTAGACTCTGCTATTTTTGGTTTTGCAGACAAATAACAAAACCGATTGGCCCTTATTATGAGGGGCTGGCTGAAAGGTTGACTTCTGACAATGACACAAAACAAAGTAGCACTTGACGGTAGCTGTAATTACTTTTTTTAATATATATATATATTTTTTTTTTTATACAAAACCAAGCCAAAGAGAAACTAGCTCAGTTCAGCAGGAGTTTGTACAGCTGCAGTGTGGTTGTAGATTAATCTCACACAATAGGATATACAGTGTTCTTATTAATATGATGAGCTTTTTGCATGTCATTACATACGCCAGTGTAACTTCACTCTGTTTCTATCAAACCAGTTAATGTAAACTAACACTGGGAGCGCAGTAACATCTTGTTTACCCTGGATTAGCACAGCTCTGCATCACAGTTATCATTGTTGATGGTCGAGAGACAATATTTTCTCATCCCCTTTCTTTGTTTTTGTCCCCCAGTTGGAGTTCTCTCCTCAGACACTGTGCTGCTATGGAAAGCAGCTATGCACTATTCCCCGAGACGCTGCTTACTTCAGCTACCAGAACAGGTATGGAGGGAGGGAAACACCCATGTAATAAAGAAGGGAGGGAACTGTTTGGATTAGGAGGGCTAGTAAAACAGGAAGAGATTATAGTACAGGTTAACTGGACATTATTAAACAGACTGCCTGTTGAAATAAGTATATGTTTAATTTAATTGCGCTCTATAAGAGAATATGAGGTAGATATTAGCAGTTTTACTTAGTGTTCATCTGATGAAACCTATTCCCTAAATGCTCCCCTTCACTTCATGTTCCCCATTTTTATACCTTCATGTGGTTCCCAATGCACTGGCATTTTAACAGTCTGTCTCCTAACATTCTTCAAGTTGTTCATTGTTTCAAGAAACAAATCTTAAATAGCAGCTCAACACCGAATGTTTTTATAAAGTATTTGTCGGTGGGTACAGAAACTGGTTTGAGGTGTTAATGGGGCATTTTCTTTGAGGAACAAGCTGCAATAATGCAAAAAATGCTTTGTTGCCACCTATTCCAAAGCACGTTATCTCTTTTTATTAATTCTTCCTACCCCTCAGTCTTTGAACACACCAATGAAAACCTTACTGGAATGTGAAAGGACAGACTTTAAAATGAACTGCTTGAATGGACAGCTGAGCAGATGTCTGTGCTTATTTGTTCATACTTGTTCAGTGTCTGTATTATGTCCTGTGCTACAGCTTCCTGCTCCAGTTCTCTTCTCCTGTTTAGCTCCCGTTGACTCTGCTCCTGCTCTGTTAGCTGTGATGGTGGTTGTTGTTGTTGTTGCTCATCCTGTCATGTCCAAATTGCTAATCTGTGCTTTGCCTCGGCTTCTCTGCTGTGTGTTCGTCTCGTCTTGTTCCTGGTCCATATGACTTGTCTGTCCTCCCTTCCAATGGCTGTGATGTCAACATTGGCTTGCTTTTGCCTTGACCAACCATGCACCCCCATCCCCCGCATCCCCTCACCCCCTCACCCCCCTTCAAAATCATGACTGGCTGTTGCGATGACGACTTCCTGCTGTCCTGCGCTGCTCCTCCTTCCCACTTGCTCCGCTTGTGGCACCCTGCCTTGCCCATGTCCTGTACCATTTGGTGACTGCCCTCCCATGCGCTGTCTGTGATTGACTGTGCTGTGGGGAACGGTGTAGTTCACCAAAATTTGGGCTTCTCGCTCACAGGTACCACTTCTGTGAGAAGTGTTTCAACGAGATCCAGGGAGAGACGGTTTCCCTGGGCGACGACCCCACCCAGCCACAGACGTAAGTACTGGACAAGAAAGCTAACTCCATTTAAAAATCTGCTTTAAAAGAGTTCATACTGACATTTTGAAACGTTTCCTTTTCGGTAACTAATTAGCTCCAGTGACCTTCTAGATAAGATAATAAAAGTTGCACAACAAGTTTAACTGTGATCCCTTTCATACATCACCTGACATCTCTGGCTGTTACTGTAAAATTTGTCAGGACATCACTGTCGTATTTATCCACACCCGCAAGAAAAGTGAACACAGGATACTGAGCTAAATTACCTACCCTTAAGATATATTAATCTATCTATTTTTCTTCAAAACATACACCAATCAGCCACAACATTAAAACCACTGACAGGTCAAGTGAAAAACATTGGTCATCTCGTTACAATACAATGTTCTGCTGGGAAGCCTTGGGTCCCTTGCTGTAGACCAGTGGGGGCCTCCGTGGATCTGCTTGTTCTGGTGCATCTCACTGATGCTGGATCAGATTGGTGTAGTGGTACAGTGATACAGCACAACACTACTGCAATAAACGTCTTTAGATTAAGTCAAGATGCTGAAGTCAGGAAAAGAATGGGAAATTGTAAAGAGAAACGTTTGTGTTAAAGCCTGATTAATTTGAATCGTTTACTTACTGTGTGACAGCTTCTTCCTGATGTTCCTTTTTATTGATGTCCTACCTTTTCATTTCAGATCAATAAACAAGGATCAGTTTGAGAAGAAGAAGAATGACACACTGGACCCTGAACTGTAAGTTAACGGCCTGCTAACGTCATAAAGTATGTTAGCATACTGTATCTTTCAAAGGTTTAAATGTGTCATTTGTAATTTTAATCTGTCTCTGTTTTTTTCAGGCTTGTTGAATGTATGGACTGTGGGCGCAGGATGCACCAGATTTGTGTCCTGCACAATGACACAATCTGGCCCTCAGGGTGAGTAACTCTTCCTAACTCCAGTCGTTGTCAAAGTTCAATATTTTCTTTATGCAATTCAGCTGACTTTACCACTTTTCTGTTTGCTGTGCCTCAGTTTTGTGTGTGACGGCTGCTTAAAGAAGACGAATAAGACGCGGAAAGAGAACAAGTACTCTGCCAAAAGTAAGTGGTAGTGCTCTATCCCAGTTTATCATGATGTTCTGTTTTACAGTTGTAAACCCCTTTCATACAGGAAACTGGTGTATTGAATGTGTTTAGTTTGACCCATTCATATGAGGCTGCTGTCACACGTTTATCTCACAAAATTATAGTTCTGTCACCAGCTTTCTGTTTTTATATGGCTTTGCACAGTATGTCACAAGTACACAAATCATATTTCTCCCTGCTGTTTGTAACTAAACTAAAATTAGAAATGTTTCGCCTGGCTCTCTCCCACACAGGGTTGCCCCAGACGAAGTTGGGCAGTTTCCTGGAGACGAGGGTGAACGACTTCTTGAAGCGTCAGAACCACCTGGAGTCTGGAGAAGTCTCCATTCGCGTCGTCCACGTCTCTGATAAAGTGGTGGAGGTTAAACCTGGCATGAAGTCCAGGTACAAGATGTAGAAACAGTCAGACTCAAACATAAACATCTTTTCACTTGTAGAAATTTCCCACTGTGAAAACTGTGATTACCTGGAAAGTAGGGGTGTGACGAGATCTCGCGAAATTAAAACGTGACGATATTTATCGCCGAGGTGAAAAGCAGTCTCGTGAGACAGTATCTAGCTGCACCTGTGGCAGCATTTTGGGATCTGCGACAGAGTGACAGACAAGACACGAACAATATGTTAGCACTGGAAGAAAATAGTGCTGTACACCACAGCTAACACGAGCAGTATGAAGACACCTGTTCTTGAAAAAGAACATGAACATATCTTTGGCTCAGCTGTGTAGTTGTAACCATCTCTTAGCTCTGTATCATGGTTGAAGAAAAATTTGGTCAGTCTCTTTTTACTCATACACAGGCATTTCAAAATGCATTTTTGCATTTAAGTTTTCTTAAAAATAGTGTTCAAATCTCATCTGGTTCTTTTGAACTGAGTGTCTCATCACACCCCTACAGGATAGAGTTCTCTTATCTAGTAAAGAAGTTGTGGATGTTAAAAGTAACTGCTGTAATCTTACTAATAATACCGCTGTTAAGCTTCATGTTTTTACAGTCTGTAAGTTTACACACCCTCATTCTCACCTTCAGGTTTGTGGACAGTGGAGAGATGTCGGAGTCTTTCCCATACAGGACAAAAGCCCTTTTTGCATTTGAGGATATTGACGGAGCAGATGTCTGCTTCTTTGGTATGCACGTTCAGGAGTATGGATCTGACTGCCCTCAGCCCAACCAGAGGTAAGAACATCACTGTATTGGACACATTACTTTACCAAGTTCTTTTCTTTAATCTTGAAACTTTAAATCCAGTTCCAGCAGCTGTGATATATTCATTATTTCTTCTTTCACCCACTCAGGCGAGTTTACATCTCCTACCTGGACAGTGTGCACTTCTTTCGGCCTCGCTCTCTAAGGACAGCAGTTTACCATGAAATCCTCATCGGGTACTTGGAATACGTCAAGAAGTTGGGGTGAGTGCTCCTGCACTAAGAAAGCTTTTATTTTGGTCTCAAGCTCTTTCCAGTCACAAAGCTTACTTTTGCTAGTCTGTAAATGTATCATGCTCATTTTCCATGTCCTGTCTGTGTCCTCTACAGCTACACCACCGGCCACATCTGGGCCTGCCCGCCCAGTGAAGGGGACGACTACATCTTCCACTGTCACCCCGCAGATCAGAAGATCCCAAAGCCCAAACGCCTTCAGGAATGGTACAAGAAGATGTTGGACAAAGCTGTGGCAGAGCGGATAGTGCACGACTACAAGGTAAAGAGGCAGCATTCAGCTTTACTCTTGTTTAAAATGAAGATCATGTAATAAATCCTCAGCCCTGCCATGAAGATGAACATCAGTGGTATAGCTGCTGGTAACAAGTGATTTGAATCATCCTTGCAAAACACTTAACTTTGTTTCCAATGTACCCGAACAGGACATCTTCAAGCAGGCAACAGAGGATCGATTGACCAGTGCCAAGGAGCTGCCTTACTTTGAGGGTGACTTTTGGCCCAATGTGCTGGAGGAGAGCATCAAAGAGCTGGAGCAGGAGGAGGAGGAGAGGAAAAGGGAGGAGAACAGCACTTCCAATGAGAGTATAGATGTAAGAACGCCACAATCTGTCAACATGGCCCTGAAGAACCTACATATATGTATTTTGTTCATGACCTTCCTCTCTTGTGCAGGACACGAAGGGCGACAGTAAAAATGCAAAGAAGAAGAATAACAAGAAGACGAGTAAGAACAAGAGCAGCCTGAGCCGAGCCAATAAGAAGAAGCCAGGGATGCCTAATGTCTCCAATGACCTTTCGCAGAAACTCTATGCCACTATGGAAAAACACAAAGAGGTATGAGGAGTTATTGGCTGTATTTTTCAGATTTTACTCTGAATTCTGGCTCCAGTGCTGCTGAGTTAGTTTTAAAACACCATATTTCATCTGTTCCTCGTCTGCTCTCCCCTCTTTTTCCTGTCCCAGGTGTTCTTTGTGATCCGGCTGATCGCAGGCCCCATGGCAAATGCCTTGCCCCCAATCTCAGACCCGGATCCCCTGATGGCATGTGACCTCATGGACGGTCGCGATGCTTTCCTGACACTGGCCCGGGACAAACACCTGGAGTTCAGCTCGCTGAGGAGGTCCAAGTGGAGCTCCATGTGCATGTTGGTGGAGCTGCATAACCAAAGCCAGGACCGCTTCGTCTACACTTGTAACGAGTGCAAGCACCACGTGGAGACTCGTTTCCACTGTACCGTCTGTGAGGTGAGCTGGGGAAGGGGTGTTATTGTAAAACCTGCTACACATCACTTTAAAACGTTTCTAACCATCACCTGTGTCATCCCTCACAGGATTACGACCTCTGCATCACGTGTTACAACACTAAGGGCCACGAGCACAAGATGGAGAAGTTAGGTCTCGGTTTGGACGATGAGAGCAGCAACCAGGCTGCAGCTACCACACAGAGCCCCGGAGACTCTCGTCGCCTCAGCATCCAGCGCTGCATCCAGTCCCTCGTCCACGCCTGCCAGTGCCGAAACGCGAACTGCTCTCTGCCGTCCTGCCAGAAGATGAAACGCGTTGTTCAGCACACAAAAGGCTGCAAAAGAAAAACCAATGGCGGCTGCCCCATCTGCAAGCAGCTCATTGCGCTGTGCTGCTACCACGCCAAGCACTGTCAGGAGAACAAGTGCCCTGTCCCGTTCTGCCTAAACATCAAGCACAAGCTCCGCCAGCAGCAGCTGCAGCACAGGCTCCAGCAAGCCCAGATGCTGAGGAGGAGGATGGCCAGCATGCAGAGAGTGGGCCAGCCGACTCCCGGAGGACCTCCTGGGGGCAATGGCCTGCCTTCTCCAGGAGCCAACAACGGTGCGACTGGTCCCGGTACCCCTACGTCTGTGGGCACGCAGCCTCCTACTCCACAGACGCCCACCCAGGGGAACATGCCTGCGCTTCCTCAGCAGCCGGGAGTTGGGATGGGGGGAATGACAACTCCAGGCCAGCCACAGCAGGTTCAGCAGCCAGGTGGTGCCTTGCCCCCTCAACACCATCTCCATCAGTTTCAGCCAGGAGGTGGAGGGGGGATGATGAACTCTCCTCAGCAGCAGATGTTGCCTCAGCTCCAGCAGCAGCCTCCCAATGTCCAACAACTCCAGCAGCAGCACCCTGGTGGTTTGCCTCCATACAACCCCAGACCGCCTGGGGCCTCTCCTCTCCACCCGTCCTTGGGCAAACCTGGATTGGGTCCTGCCACCCCACCCCAGCAGCAGCAACAACAACCCAACCAGGGCCAGGGGTCCATACCTGTACAAGGCCAACAGCAAGGCCCCCCTCTGGCTGCTGTAGAAACAGCCCTAAAAATCCAGCGCCTAGCAGAGACCCAGAGACAGATGGCCCAGCAGGCCCAGATCCGTGGCTTGGGACAGGGTGGCATAATACCCCCACATCCTCACCATCAGAACACCCCAGGCCAGATGGGCATGCCCCACATGGGGACCCCGGGCATGGCCCCCCAGGCTCAGGGAGTTGTTGGCAGGACTATGTTAGACCCACAGCAACAGGGGATGCTAGCAGGGATGCAGCAAGGTGGTCCTCAGTCGCAGCTGCCACCTCAGGTTCAGCAGCAGCTTCAGCAGGTGCAGCAGGCAGGAGGCGGACAGCTTCAGCCAACGAACCAGCAGTGGGGTCCTGGTGCACCGGCCATGAACCCTCAACAACGGCAAGGCATGATGAGTCACATGGCAACGCAGCAGCAGCCAGCCGCTGCTCAGCAACAGCAACAGCCGATGAATCAGCAGCAGCCGCAACCAGGAAACCGCGGGATGATGCAGGTAATGGGTGTATCAGGAGGGGCAGCAGGGGCACCTACTCAGATAACAGGTCCAGCTGGGTCAGGAAACCTACCCCAGGCGGCACTCCAAGACCTCCTGAGGACTCTGCGCTCCCCGAGCTCACCCCTTCAGCAGCAGCAAGTCCTCAACATCCTCCGTTCCAACCCAACCCTTATGGCTGCGTTTATCAGGCAAAGAGCAGCCAGGTATCAAGGTGCTCAGGGTGGTGCAGGAGGAGCGGGAGGGCCTCCACAAGGGGGCCCTGGTGTGAGGTTCCCAGGGGCTGCTGGAGGGTTGCCGGGTGTAGGAGGGCCTGGGGCTAACCAGCTCCCTAACATGGATGGACAGCAGCAGGTTAATGTGAACCAGGGTGGCCAGCCGGGGATGAACATGGTTCAGGGTGGAGCAGGTGGAGGGAATATGCCTACCATGGCTCAGCTTCAACAGTTACAACAACAACAACAACAGCAGCAGCAGCAGCAGCAGCAGCAGCGCCCGATGTTGCCCGGGAATCTACAACAACAGCAAATGGCTGCGTTGCAACAGCAGCAGCAGCAGCAGCAACAACAACAGCAGCAACAGGGAGCGATGCAAGCAGGGCAACAAGGCAACATGGGCAACATGCCCACACAGTTCAGAGAGATGTTGATGATGAGAAGACACCTGCAACAACAACAACAACAACAACAACAACAACAGCAGCAGCAGCAGCAGCAGATGGGAAACCACGGGCAGTTCCAGCAGCAGCAAGGCCAGCAAGGCTTCATGCAGCCTGGACAGGGACAACCAGGGATGCCCCCCCTCCTCCCAACCCCAGCCAGGGGGTGCAGGTGTAGGGGGTCCCCAGCAGCAGCAGCAAGGAGGACCGCAGGGTGGGCCGGGACAGCCGGGCCAGCAGCAGGGCTACCCCAACTCCATGTCGCAGGTGGCTGCTGCTCTTCAGCAAAGGCTCCAGATGCAGATGCAGCAGCAGCAGCAGCAGAATCAATTGGGTGGCCTTCAAGGACAAGACGGAGGGCCTGGTGGAGGTGCCGGAGGACCAGGAGGACCTCCACTTCAGGCCGGACAAGTCGGACCAGGGCAGGGACAACAACAGCAAGGTGGAGTTGGTGGAGGAGGCGGTGGGCCCCCGCTGCCGCAGACGACCCAAGGCATCCTTCACCAGAACATCCACCAGAGGCTCCTGCAGCAGCAGCACCTGGGTGGAGGCTCTCCAGCCCAGCACAGCAGCCCTATGAGTCCCCAGCAGCAGATGGCTCAGTCCCCCCACCACCTCCAGGGACAAGGAGGACTCGGTCCAGCGGGGTCGCTCAGCAGTCAGGTCCGGTCGCCCCAGCCCTCGCCGAGACCGCAGTCGCAACCTCCGCACTCCAGCCCGTCTCCACGCATGCAGCCCTCCTCCCAGCCCCAGCCCTCACCTCATCGCATCTCTCCGCAGACCCAGACCGGCTCGCCCCACCCGGGCCACCTAAGCCAACATCACCCCAGCATGGCACCGCCCCAGCCTCCGCAACCCCAGCAGCAGCAGGTGTTATCTCAGCAGCCGGGTGGCTCTGTGGATCCCGGGCAGTTCAGCTCGGACCAGAACTCCATCATGTCCCAGCTGAGCGGGATGACAGGTATGCACGGTGGACAGGGGGGACAGTCGGACATGTTGGGTGGGAACAATAACAACAGCGGCAACAACAACCAGGAGCTGGGAACGAACATGAACCACAACAGTTTAGACCTTATGTAGCCTTGACTCCATATTGTCTTTCTGTCCCGATGCGCTGACGAGTCGCCCCAAAGGACAAACTGCCATGAGAGGAGAGCGAGGCGGGACTACAGCTTTGGGGTTTTAGAAGTTTTTATTTTTTATTTAAATATTTTTGTGATGTATAAACAAGAACTGAAGCTTCCTTCCTATGGGAGATGCAACATAAATCTTAGAAGTCAATAAATGAATAAATTAAAACAATGGTAAGTTATTGCTGTTAATATATATCTATATATTTTTGCCAATTGTGTACAAAAAGGTGGAAGGGCAATGTTTCAGGTTGAAGATATTTCTTCCTTAAGTCTATGATACAATATTTTTGGGGACTGAGAATTTTGCCTTTTTATGAATATTTTTAAGATTTTAAACGTGGCTAAAAATTAAAGTAAGTTGACACGATGTACCTTTTTTTTTATTGTTTTGTTTTCCTCCTTAAATACCCAGTCATGATTGTATCTATTTTGCAGAGAGTAAGTATATTTTATTTCATTTTTTCCCCCTCAGTGGATCATAAAACAAGCATCAACATATCTTCTGTTACAGTCTTCTTTCATGGCGATGTACATTTTCGACGACTGCAAATATTCACACAGAGAATTTATTTTATTTGATGGGTGGGTGGAAGGGTGCGTTAAATGCAGTTTGATTTTCACAGCTTCCCTCTCTTTTTTTTTCCTTGTCAGGGTCTATAGGTTTGAATTAAAAACCTTAATAGTGTTTTGGAGAGCGGGCGACACTGAAGGAGGGTTTGGTCATATTTTTCCAGACAGTGGCCAGATCTGCAGAGCAGATTGAGATCCGTTAACCCGACCTGTGGGCCATCTCTCCACCCTCTCCACCTTCAGTTCTCCTATGAATGTGTACACCTTCTTTACCCAGACCCCCACCCCCAAAAACAAACAAAAAAAAGGAGGGATGAACTGTTGATGCCTGATCATCCAGCTGGAGGCATTTTTTAACCTCTGTTTTAAAGCTGGCTGATGTTAAAAAGGTTGTGCGTGTACATATATGAAAACCTTGTTTATGAACTGTGACGTGGAGAAGAGGTCGATTTAAAAAGTTTTCGGCTGCAGACGTTTGAAAATCCTGCCTGTCTCCTCAAACCCCGATGTTTTCCCTTTTCGTTTTCTGTCTTTCCCTCTTTTTGTTCCTTATCCTCATGACTGCCTCTCAGCCACAAGGTTTAATTCAATGTTAGTACTGTACAAAGTAAGAAATGGTGGACTTAGATACTGTTTTTTTGTAATGAAAGTAAAAGGTGTAAAAAAAACTGTACATACTTTAAAAACTTATGAGCAGAGAGGTTATTTTCTGCTGCTTTGTTTCCCCTCTTGTTTGATTGGATATTTGCTGTATGTGTAAAATAAAACAAAAAAAACAAACAAAAAAAATCTACAGAAGTACTCCCGAGCTACTGTACAGTATTGAGATTTTTTCTAAAAAGGTACAGTATGGGGTGTAGTAGGTCACAAGCACCAATGCGCCTTTTTCTGTGTATTTTTGACAAGGTTTTAGGGAAGGGAGGGGGTTATTGCAACGAGTCACACACCTGAACAATCTCAAAACTTTTAAAGACGTGAAAACCCGCATGACAACGAAGAAGAAGAGCCGAGTCAGGGGTTGATTTAGAGGTGTGATCTGAATGAGTTTAAATCTGGTCATTTAGCTTTTTATGGAGAGGACTGAAGACACAATATTCACATGCTCACTATTTTTCTCTAAAAGTTTGGGCTTGCTGGGTATGGGGGAGGGAAACGCATCAGAACCAGGTGGCAATATATCTTGAGACTTATTTTATAAGAAAAAACAAGGAAAAACTGTCTTTTATATATAGATATATTATTTAATTTTATTTTTTGGAAATAAAACTTGAAGCTACAGGAATTATTAGATAAAACATGTTTTGTTTTGTATTAAAGATGTTACGGTGATGCAAAAAGACACTGCAGACAGTCATTCAGTTTGCCCTGGGGAGGCCGGTGGAGTATATTATACCATCCTTTTGAAGAAATGTTTCATGTACATGAATATAGTTGTAAACATACTGAATCACTGTACAAACTGATGATGGCAACTGAACAAATAGTTTTGTTTTTATCATTTCTTCTCCGAAAAAGAGACTGGAAATAATAATATTTAAATATTTGTTTAGTATTCAAATGGAATCTTTGACCACTTTTTCGTTCCTCTTGTTAACAATTTTGGTGCTTGCTGAGAGAAAGCAAAAATAACTGTTGCTCCATTTTCATTAGTTTCTTTTTTTTTAAGTTATTTTGGTGGTCTGATTGTTTTTTTGCCAATAAATTAATTGTACAATAAAGTATGTTTGTACCGTTGGAAAAATACTTGATAGTTGCCTCTTTTTTCAGACCGTTTAACACGTTTAAATCAATGAAAATCAAGAGTGTTTGTAGATTCAGAAAAAGGCTGGTGTATCGGCCGAGGTTGATATCATGTAACAGCAGAGACACAGACACAGGTCAGGAGCTTCAGTTATTGTTTGTATCAAACATCAGGATGGAGAAAAATGTGATCTCAGTGACTCTGAATGAACTGCTGATCAACTGCATGAATCTGCAAAAATGATGGAGCAGAATCTCAGAGGAAGTTTCCAACATTGTGTCGAATCTTAATTAATACACTGTTAATACAGTGTTTATAATAAAGAGTGTAGCTTTGAGGTGCATGGTTTGTCCACCAGAGAGCACTGACTAGTTGATTTTCCAACTGTGAAAAGTCCAGCTTGATTTGTTTCTTGGTGCCAGTTCTTTCACAAAAAAACTCATCAAAGTGTTTATGTTGAAACACTCGGTATCAGTTTTGGTCAGGCTGTAGTTTAAATACATGTAAATAAGGGACTGTACAGGAATTACTGAGGTGAAGAAGGCAGGTTGGTTTTCTATTCTCACTTTTTGAAAAAGCAAGACCCTCTCCAGTTATCAATTTGTTTATTGTTTGGAACCTTTACTTTGACAACTTATATCTACAATAAAGTGACTGTACAAAAGATTAAACTTGAATTTTAAATTAATCTTGCAAGAGGAGGCTGACATATAAATTTGGGGTAATTAAAAAATTAGGAGGGGCCTTCCATGCAGTTCCAAAAAAGTCAGCAAAAAGAGCAGGACAAGTTAGATCAAACATGAGCAACATTTATTTTAGTATTACCATAGAAATATTCTATACACAATGACACTTTGTAGACTGGAGCAGGTAATGTGCAGGTTTACATCACAATAAAGTGCAAGGTTCTTCGCTCGGTGGTGGACGAAAAGCAGCACAAGCGACCACGTTAGGTGACGTCAAAAACTCCAGGGCGCTTGTTTTGTCATGTCAGTACATTTAGATATGGCATCAGCTCAGTGGTTATCACAAACTGTATAAAAACTATTCAGTCATCTGCGTGACAAATACACAGGTATCTTTAAAGAATAAATATACATTCAGGTCAATGTAGAAAAATAACGACTAAAAAATACATGTTTCTCCTCTTAATGCTCCCCTCCACCGTCCTCCTCCTCTTTAATGTCTCCTCATATTTCAAGTGTTAATAACGTCAGTTGAGGGTCGTGCATTCAGACATACAGAAACCAAATAAGCTGGGACAGTGTGTGTGTGTGTGTGTGTGTGTGTTTAGGATCAAGAGAGAGAGAGAGAGAGAGAGAGAGACATTAGCCCTAAAAGCTCCACAGACACAACAACAACAAGAAAATTTGCAACGTCAGGCACTTCCATTCCCTGCAGCTTCATTATCACACACAGACAGTTTTGGGATCACGAGACGCTGACCCATCATCCTCAGTGTGGGATAAACAACTTATGGACCAATGGGACTCTGCTGTGGGAGATTCCACAGACGTGACACATCACATCAGCTCCTGTGTCCACTGGGCAGGAAGCCAGAAGCCAATACACCGGCCTCAGAGTGGGGCTTTTATTTTCTAAATTTGTCTGTTCAGTGTAAAACTGGGGGGAAACTTTTCACTTTCAAGCTTTAAATTCTTACAATATTTCTCATTATTTACTTCTTATTGCGTTTCTTAACCATCTGATTGTTTGGCATGGTTTCTCATGTTTTAGCCCATTTTCTGATTGTATATACTTTATACCACTGCTAACCGTTTTTCTAAGTCATACTACAGGTTTTTAGATTAATTTCCTACCTTTAGAGCAGCAACAGGACTCAGTTAATTTGAGATGGATTTGTAGACTTTGAAGTTTTCATTTTTTTTCTGACCAAATAAGTTATATATATATATATAACTTATATATATAAGTTATATATATATATAACTTATATATATATAAGTGATATCTAAATCTATTATGATCTGTTAATATTATCCTACTGATATGCTGTTTCCAAGCTCAAGAGTGAAGTTTGAAACTTTAAGAAATTCTGTGACAACTGAGCAAACTCCATCTGTTAACAAAGATCATGTGATATGATCGAAAGCTCAAGGAACAGCTGCTAAAGTGACCTTGATGTGAGATTGTTTTCTGAGCAGTTTTCTTATTTCCTGCCTAACGAGCATCTTGTTACCCACTAGTTTCATCTCACAACCTCCTGTTGGGGAATCAATGACAGTAAATTTCTCTTGCTGAATGGTTTGATTTTCCAAGTGGCCAAATAGGGTTTTCCAAACAGTATTTCATTGCAACTGCATTACTACATAACATTAGCACAACTTAATTCATAAAACAAGACAACTAATTCTTAGCTGTGACCTATTAAAGAGGCTACGTGTAAGTTTTCTTGCTGGGAGCAGGTGGTGGTGATGGTCGCTTGCCAAGAGCTTCAGCCATTGTTGTGTTTACAAGAGGTTAATACGCCCTCTGAGAAGCGCTACTTCTTCAGGGCAGTCTGGACGCTACAGTGACTCGCTATCGGAAAGTAACAAGACTGGCCGTAGCTAGCTAGTTAGCATGCTAAAATCAGTAGAAGAAAAGAAGTGATAGAAGTAGAAACAAAACATTGGCTATTGGCGAGTAAAGGAAGGAAGTCTGATGCTGAACTCACTTCTTCTAGACTGGTATGTAAACAGCTATTAATGCTAACACTGGCTAAGTAGCAATAGCAAAAACTTACATGAAGCCCCTTTAAAACAAGGTTTAAGTCTGAAGGTTGATGGTCATTTAACTGAAAACACTGCTTTTCTAAAGGTAACAAACGAATAAAACTTAGCTGTGTGCTAATAAAGTAGTTGTTTGTAATGTAAACTCTATGATTGGTAGTTAAAGGGCTAACAGCTAACAGCTAACAGACTGGCTTTTAGTAGAGTTTTATTGTACAAAATAGTCTAAATGAGGGTTTTCCACCTTCAGAATAATTACATTTAGGGATAAACACTGAATCTTTGTGATTTTTTTTGGACATTGTCACCAATGACCAGGTATTAGCCACTTTCAGAAGTGATATTTTCATTGAAAACTGCAGGTCAAACTCTATATAGAGATGCTTGTAATGTAAATACAGTGCAATTCCATAATACATTCTGTTATCAAGTCTCATCTAGTTTTCTACTTTTGGTACAAGACTCAGTCATCACTCGTATGGCGCATTGAATGTTTTGAGATGAAGAGCTAGGTGGACAGAGAAAACTACACTGTCTGTCTTTGCATTGATAAGAACTGTACTGGAGGGAAGAGGCATGCAGGCGGATCAAATCATCTCTAACGAGGGTTTTGAAACGCATACAAGACTAAGCCACATGTTGTACAGTAGTAACAGTCTGTTTACAGGTTACAGGTACAGCACTGCATGTTAGTATGGGACTGACAGCTATGCCCACCTCACTGTAGTTTAGAGTATGTACAATACGTTTGAGTCCAGTACTGAACGGTTAGCTTAGTGTGGAAGAAAGACAGAAACAGCGGCCATGTTTACATGCACAGAGGACTCTTCCTCTTCTTTTTCTTCTTCTTCTCATGTGATTACTGATGTTTCCAAGTTTTACTTCCCCCAAATGAAAAGGTCACAGCTCAGTGTCTGTAGTCTATACTCACATTCAGAGCTGCTCATACATGTATACTGACTTTAAGTGCAATTGTATAAAACTTGTACTTTTTCCATTTCTGATTTTGTGCTACTTCTGTGGTTTTTATACTTTCAAACCACTAGATTTATCTGATAGCTGTACTTACTGTCTACTTTGCAAAGAAGGTTTTGCATGAAGATTATAAAAGTGAGCTCATTATGTTCGCCAAATCTGACGTGGCAAACTGATAAAAATATGAAAATGTCGTGCATAAGGCCCATGCTGTTAACGGCCTTAAATCTGATTGTTAGGCCTTAAGGATACATGAAGCTTTTTGGTGAGTCAGATCGAATGTAAACCTAACTGTGTTTGTCTAAAAAACAAAAACTGGAAAAAAACAATCAGTATATAATTGTATCAGACCCAAACACCTCACAGATTCCTTAGGTAGATGTGAGATTTCTGGCTTCAATAACTCACTTTATGACCCTTTTTAAGGGAATTACACGTTACTCCACCATCTCACCTGCCTAGTCCCATTTCCAGGGGCTGACACTGACCCGACTCCTGCTAACTGGACCTGGCTCCTCAGTCTGCACCTTCAAAAATCTACTTAAATCTGGCATCCAGCGCCTGCCCACATTTGGTCCTCCAGTGCATCCTTGTGAGTGCATCTGAGCCACAATCAGCAACCTGGGTCCCATAAAACAGAAGTATTATTCCATTATTTAAGTATTGCCTCTTCACCAGGTGTTTCTTTCGGATCTCTAATTAGCTAACTTTCTCATCTTAACAGGTATCTAATGCCCCTTTAATTCAGGACAACTCAGTTTCAAAGGTGAACAGCTCGACCCAAATATAACATGAACTGGAGTTCGGCTCATGTGACTCTGTGCATGTAAACGTACCACTGACCAGACTGGAAGTAGCTGGCAAGGGGAAGAGCAGAGCGAGAGGTTGCAGAGACGGAACGAAAACACCAATCTCGGGCCCTAAAACACCATTCACACACTGAGATTAAGCCAGTGTCTCAAGCTCCTTCCGGCATTGCCCGCCCTCGCCAACCTACTCCCCCTTCACCGCGGTCTCAGACCTCCAGGCCCCAGTCTCTGAAGAAGCCCTTGGCCACTCTCGACTCTCGGAAAGTCACTGTGAGGGAGTTGAGGGTGACGTCCGTGACCGTCACCTCTCCCGGCACGATGACGGGTCGCCAGACATCGTCCGGTTTCTCCGACGCGGTGATCTCGTCTGGACCGGTAGCGGGGCTCCACCTGTCTGTCCTCTCTTGTCCTGAATGAGAGGGGAAGACAGGGTAGAGTTGCAGTCAGGCAGCGATTGCATCAAGCCTATCACATGTGTACTGTTATTGAGTTAACCTCCCTGCAGTGACCTGGGTAGATTATCTCTGCTTTGATAGATGTTAGAAACTGACAGAGGCAGACAGGAGGCGTTTGGAAACAGACAGCTCTAGGTGCTAAAAACTGAAACAGAAACTGAAATGAACAACTAGATTATTTGACTGACAGCTGGTCAGCTCATTAGTTACAGTTACAGTGCAAAAGTCCACAGATCTTTTTAAAGTAGAAACTCTACAGCAACTGTTGCCTCACATTTACATGCACAAAGAGTTTTCAAATGCTTTTTCTTGAGTCTGTATTTTGATCTCGGCATGATTTGCTCTCTAATCAGCTCAGGATGGAGGAAGTTTAATGTTTTTGGTTGCATGCCCAGATAAAAAAAAAACCCTGTGCCTACTAGGAGGTTCACAAAGAGTCAAGTAAACTGGGTCGGGGTGGTGATTATAGAGCCCACTGCCTGACCGACTGACACACTTACCATTAAGAATGCCTCCGCTTTTCTCTGTTGTCTCCTTCTCTGTCTCCTCCTCTACATTGTCCTCCTCCTCCTCCTCTTCCTCCTCCTCTTCCTCCTCCTCTTCTTCCTCTCCCAGCCCCTCCCAGTCTTCTTGTGTCGGACTCGGGGGGTTCGAGTCAAGGCACCTGAACTGCGACCTCCTGGGTTTGCTTTTGTGATGCGCACCCTGCTGTCCCGGGTCCCGCTCACAGGAGTCGTACGGCTCATCCTCGTCCTCGGGGACCAGCGAGCGCGTCAGGGAGAGACGAAGCCGAGGCGGAGGCTTCTCTGGAGTCTTGTGAGCGCTGCGGAGATCCATGGTGTAAACAGTATTCTGAATCGAGGTCAGAGAGAAGGAGTCATCATTCAAATAAGCTGAGAGGACAATCACTGGACAGTTTCCAGTAAAGGAAAAGAAGAAAGAGAAGTGTGAAGTTTTGTCAATAAGAAGAAAGTCTCTCTTCACTTTTTTAAAATTGAACTTCAAACTTTACCTGCAGAAGGAGTCTTTTGGATTTGGATCCTTTCCTCCTGTGACCCACAGCTCTGTCTCTCTGCTCTCTGGAAAAACCAAGCACATTTTTAATAACATCAAAATGTTCTCTGGGCATGTTTTCACTGGCTATTTAAAGTACAAATTTCAAGCCCATTTTGGACCTGACTAAATGTAAAATATATCTCAGATATAAACATTAAAGTGGCGATAATCAATATTTTTATAAACAGCAGCTCTACGGGGCGTTAGGGCATCTTTCAGCTCATTGTTTTGGTTTTACAGCCCACAGCTTTACTGTTTTAGTTTACTCTCCTTCTCGTTTAGTGTCGTCGTCGGGTCACTGCTCAGCACCAAACGGTAGAGAGACACAGACAGAAACTAGCTGGTGAACATCATGGAGCATTTAACAGCAAAGGATCCAGATATTTCTATCAGGAGGTGGTGGAGACCAAAAACAGGATTAAAAGAGGAGTGACTTTTAGACTTACATCCACCAGGCAGACAGAAACACAGCATCTTCTGTATG
The DNA here is from genome assembly GCA_033238685.1 of Lates japonicus. Taxonomy (NCBI): domain Eukaryota; kingdom Metazoa; phylum Chordata; class Actinopteri; family Centropomidae; genus Lates; species Lates japonicus. Next base: position 4,209,335 of record BRZM01000030.1, read on the forward strand.
TCCTGTTTGCTAACAAGTCAAATCTCATCTAACATCACTTGTTATGAGTCCACCTGAATAATGAGACCTTCTGTTGCACAAACATAGACAAAGACTTTCTGCTCACATAGATCTTCTGTGAATTAGATATTTCCTGGACTCCACTACACTCTACTCTGCTGCTCTTATACATGCAGCCAAATGTGTATTTGATCACATTTGGAGATGATTTGGAGGATCCTCCTTGCACAATTGGTGCATTTAGATGTGGATTTTATGGGTTTTTCCAGATCCAATTACAATCCAACAACCTAGGACACATGCTAATGCCAGCTGGAGAGAGAGAGGTCTTGGATCTGGGTCGTTGTCTGCTGAGTCATGATCTCTTTATGATTAATATAATCTAGGAGGAAAACTGATTTATTGCTGCCCCACTATGTTTCGAACCTTCTGGGCTTTCCTGGAATCATGCAACGCTTTTCATCAGGCACTTATTACATGTTGAGTGGAACCTTACTTCTCTTCGTAGGCCTGCACCAAGCGCTGGTCCAGGATATGTTCCTCAGGTTCCCATGTACTATATCTGCAAGACATACAAGGACAGTAAATACAAGCCTCCTTTTCTGTACCTATTCCCCTCGTTATTGCACTTAGTCAGGTGATTAGATAGGTCTGTCTGTCTAATGCTGTTTTCTTAGTAAAAACATTTACTGCGTTGGCTGAAAAGGGCTCACACAATGGCTCTTTGGTTCCACACAAACAGTAAGTAACTATGTGCTGAGCAAACAGAATCAGAATGAGTCAGAATGGATGAAAGTCACCCACTCATTACCTTTTAATTACAAAATGTGAAGAAGAGATTGTGAAATCAGAAGAACTCATTTACGTTTTGATACCTTCCACAACTCCAGTGCAGATGTGGCAGCAGTACTTTTCTGTGCATACGTAATAATCTACTGTAGGTGTCAGTGTGAATATGATGCACCTTTGCAACGGAGTTTACATGCTTACTTTGGAGGCCATCCTTTCCACTTCAACAGATACTCCACATTCCCCTGTGGAGACATGAAGTTTAAGAGCAGGATTAGCTAAGAAGCTGATATCGCTCGAAAGCAGTGAGTTTACATGCACGGTAAAATGTTTATCCTGATACTGGAGGTGCTGCAATCAAAGGCCACGACTCTAAAATGTGATTCCACATGTTGGATTCTGTTCAGATCAGGGCGTCGAAGTCAAAAAGTCAAACTCTGAGAGTCTGAAACTGCTGCAACACTGATTCAGAGTTCATCAAAACAAGCAGGGGTGATGCATCTTGTTAATGATAGGCCCCAGGGTGCCTGTATCATTTGTGGGGGATGACACGTTTGCTTGTTTCCTGTTTATCCTTTATTACACTCAGACCAGAGAAGCTTACAGCTCCCATCTCTACTCATCTCTACACAAGTTTCCATCAAGGCTTCAAGTGTGTGTGTTTTTTTTTCCGGTGCAAAAAAAGAGCTACATATACGGCATGCAATCAAACTGATGTACAGAACAGTACATGACAGAAGGGAAAGACAAATGAGGGTGACATTTATGATGCTGTCATGCCATCAGACAATATCTATAATTAACAGATAATGTAAAATATACTGTATGTTTCCCAGATACCAGACAAGCCTCTCAGACTTAGTCATCCTCGGTGACATCATTCAATAATAACTTCCACGCTCCCAGAGGTATTCTCAGCGGGTGAGCTCACCACTTTTCCCGTCTTCATTTTACTTCCCCACATACTGTAAAAAGTAGATGTATATCAGCTGAGAGTCGCAGCCTGAATTAACAGCTCTTGTGACTGCGGCTCCAACCCATGAATCTAAATGAGTTAGGGTTGTTTCCAATTAGCAGCAGTAGTAGTATTAGTAGTAGTAGTAACAAGAGTAGGCATGTGTTTGAGTTGTGGATGGAAACATTAGTCCACTGAGTGCTACATGTGGTTTTAACATCAACCTACTGTAAGTATGTTTCTGTTTCCACTCTGTGAGCTGTAAAGTTAACATCAAACCATTTATAAAGACGGTAGACGCACTGCTATTTAACACATTCACACTGCAAACATTAATAAAGTATAAGCTCAAATCAGTTAGCGATATCTCTACAGTCTTTTTACTGGTTGCATACACCTTATTCTGTTTATTAGCGCTGAAATAATCACAACAAATCAAGTTTCTGATTGATATCAACTCTTAAAATCAGTTATTTGTTTTATTTTCCAGCCTCTTACATTAAACTGGACTGATGGTTGACTAATCAATTAATCAAAGAAAGTGTCAAGAGATTAAAGAATAATCAAAATAGGTTGGTTGCAGTGTTAAATCCCCCAGAGAACACTTTAGAGACATAATTAGCAGATATGCGCATTTTCCATTTTGGCATAAGTTTACAGCTGCCTACGACAACTTTAGAAACTCATATGTTAACATGCTAAATCACTGATGAGTTATTTCGTCTACTTTTTCTTTAACAGTTCATTACTGTTGAATTGTTCAGAGAGGTGTTCCTCCAGCAGTGACAGTAGTAAACAGAGGAGTTTCTGAAGGCCCTCCCACGTTTTGGGCGCCATAATTTCTAGCTGCGCACCTGCATCTGTCAACACCACACGGTGTAACTTCAACCCAAACCCAATTAACGAGCAAACAGCCCCCCCACCCCCCCCCCCCCCAAAAAAGACGAAGGTGCGCGTCCTCCTCCTCCTGCAGCCTCCTCAGCCTAAACACCTGACATGTTAAGCTGTAGTGCAATGACAACACTCTCACGTTACATTAAAGGGACATCCTCCTCTAACCCGCCCCCCACCCCCCTTTTTTTATACAGCCTGCAATTAGATAACCAGATTAGTCGCGCAATTCTGTTCATTTAATCTCTCAAAGCTTTCGCAGCCGTCCAAAGTAGCATCCTCTCCTCCTCCCCCCCCTAAAAACGTGCCTCCTGCAAATGCTGACATGTAATTTGTGTGGAAAATGTGAACCTGTTTACCTTTCTAACTCTTTTCTTTACGATTGATTCCACAGCAAACACTTGCTCTCCAATCGCCGACAGCTCCATCTCCGTGGACGCCGACGTGCCGCTGGGCTTTAACTGTCAAAGTAACGTCCTTCTCCTCCACAAACTAAGCTAACGTTACCCGGTTATGACAACACAGGGCTCCTCTCTCCTCTTTTTACTCTCCTCCGCCGCTCTTCTTTATTCCCCCCCTCCCCCTGGCAGTTGTTTTTTAATTCAAGGGCCCATGTATCCGGAGCGACTTCCTTGAGCTGGATCTTTCTGTGAGCGTCCAGTGACTTTACAAAATCTGCGACACATCTGCACACCGCTTCGCGCGCGCCCGGTCGTCTCCGAGAGCGCGCTCTCGCTGACGATGAGTCGGCGCGCGCCACCAGCTGCCTCATCAACCCCCCCACCCCCTCCAACCTCATCATTCATTCATTCAGTGTGTGGATGGATAATAAAATCATTCAAAAATAAATGTAAACATGTTCTGTTAGCTGAAAACAGCCATTCAAATTCTCATTGGCAAAACTTACTTTTTTAAACTATCAAAACTAAGTATTTCTTGTGCAGAAATCGCGCCTGTGATTGATGTATTATTATAAAACACTGTTACATTGGTAATACTGGTGCAAAAACGAAAAAGTAGCATTGTATTGTAGTAGCTGGTCGAGGTTTAGCTCGTTTAAACTACTTTATACACAGTTTGATACCTTAAGTCCGGTGTCTGTGCAGGTTCTCAGTCATCCAGGTCATGGTGCTAGAGTTGAAGGTTTCTTGAAGACATCTCTAGAGGGTGACAGACGGTTTGAGAGAGGAGTAAAAGAGGTCATCTTTGTCCATCTGGAATGTCCATCTTTGAAAAGAAGCATTGGCAGCGACAAGAAAGTCCAGTTGCCTTCAGCTCTAGAACTAAAGACTTGAGTCCAGTGTCTGTGCAGGTTCTCAGTCACCCAGGTCATGGTAGTCTTAAGTGCTAGAGTTGAGGGCAACTGGACGTCTTTTAGGTTTCTAGAAGACGTTTCCCCTCTCATCCGAAAGGCTTCCTCAGTTCTAGAGGCTGGTTGGGGAGTCCAGTTGCCTTCAACTCTAGCACTTAGGACTTAAGTCCAGTGGTTTCCAACCAAGGGCACAAGACAAATCTGAAGGGTCATAAGATAATTGATGGAATAAGAACAAAGAAACCTCCAAAAAATATTTTTTTGTAAGGGTTCACCAGCCAAAAAGGTTGGAAACCAATGGTTTAATCATAACTATACTAACTAAGCATTATGTGCCTATGTTAATTCTTAATTTGAAAAGTAACTAGTAACTGCAGCTGTCAAAGAATTTAAGTCACCAGTTTACCTCAGCTGTGTCTTTGGACTGTGGGAGGAAGCTAGGTACCTGTAGCAATGAGAACATTCAACAATGACCCTTTCAAGAAACAAATAACGACCAGCTGGCACACCACACTGTAGCTTATACATAAAAGTGCCATTATAAGCATTTTATTTCTATGCAAAAAATAAAAACAAAACAAAATACACTGACAATCAAGGTTGTAAATAGGAAGGGATGAATGGATTGTCTCATGGCAAAAAACACAGCAAATGTTGAGCTACAATTGGCGTGATTGGGTCTAAAATCTCAGCAAATTAGTGACAAACCTCCCTGATGTTTCACTGGAGGTTCACTTGGATTTAATATGACACTGAAGGTCCTAGAGACTGGGCTGGAATTTAAAGTTTCATTCAAAATAAGACATGCACCATTGGAAAAATCATGAAAGTATTATCTTTATAAAAAATCAGCCTATTTCAAACAATGCATTAAATAACATAAAGTCCTTGGCTGAAAAAGTGAGAACATCATCATTACAGGTTGATTTCTCTGTATATTGATTGAGCATCAGCTGTTTCTCCTCTTAATTTATAATAAAATTGGTGCTTTGGAATAAATCTCCTGAAATGGCATCAAACTGCACAGCCACTCTCAATCTTTCGAAACAACACACATATATATATATTTTAAAATGTGAAGCAAGTTAAGGGCGATATTATGGGTTAACAGACAATACTTGTATATTATGTAGGTTCTCTTTTAACTGTTAGATCTGAACGCTACAACAGCAGAAACTTTCATTTCATAAGGCCCATTTCACAATAATCAACCACAACACACATCTGGCTGGACGTGTGTTGGAAGAAAACTCACTTCTAGACAACTTTTACTTTTCTTTTTTGACTTTTTTTTTTCTCTCAACTTCTCAGGCACACTGCCTCCATCCAACAAACTAACAACTTCCCTTCACATGACAATAGCCCCAAAAACCAACTCCTCAGACTGAAACGTTTTTACATTACAGCTCACTGCTGACTGTATAAGACTCTCTTCGATATCTCTCCAGAGCAGTGTTTGGCAGAACGACAAGAGATGTTTGAAGAGGAGGCCTGCATCAGCTGAGCTCCTGTGCTACAGAAGAGGCTGCTGTGGTGTGCTTGAACCCGCGGTGGAGCCAAAAAAGAAAGAAGAAGAAGAAAAGAAACGAAGAGTTCCTTGTGCCTCTGTCTGTGCAGAGACATTTTACCACTATTGGCTCTAATTAAGCAAGAGTGGGTGATATGGACGAGTGAAATAACATTTCTTTACACACTGATATGACCTTTTTGGTGACAATAACAAGCACTCACTCGTTGTTCTGGAGTTCCTGAAATACACCATTTGGTCCTCCCCAGTTCTCGTTATTTGTACCTTTAAAAAATGCCAGAAAATTATGAAAATCTCCCTCGCAATTTTTCCGTTTATGTGTTCAAACAACCAAAACAAAAATATTCAGTTTACTATCATAGATGACTGAAAACCAGCAAATATTCACATGTGCAGAGCTGGAATATTAATTTTAACGCATTTTTTGTCCAGAAAATAACTCTCTTAAATTCTCTTAACAGTTTAAAATGCAGATTAATTTACTGCCTATTGAAAAGTTGAACATCTTCTGTCTGTCTCTGTCTGCAAAGAAGCACCGTGTAATTTGATCAAGTTCCAGAACAAGCGGTAAGTGTTTTGTTGACCTTTTTCCAAAGTAAGCGACTGCTGTAATGCTGCAGAGATTAATGCAGCCCAATGTCCTGTCAGATTATAGCAACAGATTTTTGCTTTTATCATCAATTTAGACAGCGGGTTTCTCTCTAATGACGATTATTCAATCATGATACAGTAAATTCTACTAGAGGACGATAATTGTCAGTATTGCATTATTTTTGATGACAAAGCCGCCTTCATTGCACGTAATAGTGACCATTTTAAGTGAAAACTAAACAAAAAAGGAAGAAGTGGAAGGAAACTGAGGCAAACATCCACTAGAGGAGTGCTTGGCCTGGGTGTTGCATTGCTTTGTTGCCATATAAAACTGTTGGCAATAAAAGCAGCCCCCCTACAGTGTAGGCTCAGTGCAACCACCAGAGGTGTTTGGAAAAGTGGATGAAATACAAAGAGTTGGCAACGTGATACATCACTGGTTTTGACCTGTGATGAAAAGTGGGACAGGAGGAGGAGGTGAGATGGATTCACACTAAAGAGCGCACTTTGGTGAAAGTGAGGAGACGGAGGATCTACGGACAGAGATTCTGGCAGTAAAGGGAGAGGCAGGGAACTGCAGACACATCAGTGAACATCATGGCTAAGCAGGGAGGATCACTGAAGACAGGAAGATAAACACAGCATTTCTCATAAAGCCCTGAACTCCCATGACTTTGAAACATCAGCAGTAAAAGGAAAAAAAAAAAAAGCAACAGATCAAAACTGACATTGAAAAATAGTCAATATATATAAAAACACAGGAATAGCAAACGAATAATAACTTCTCATAAGTCTTAACTGTGTTGTGAGTAAAAGGACTGCATGATTCTTGCCGAGCAGAGAAAGATGCTCCTGAAAGAAAGAAAGAAAAACAGACAGAGAAGAAGAAGCTGTATTTATTCTTATTTTTGGGTCATTTATAATTCAGGCACATAAACAAGTCAGCAGAGCCCAAAGTGACATCTTAAAACTGCTTCCTTAAACAAGACTCGTTGGCTGAGATAACATTATAAGCTGCTACAATCCCCCTCTTGGTCAGCAGACCCCAAAATGAGAAGAAGGTAAACATTTCCAGCAGCTTGAACTGGATAGAGGAAGCAGGCTGTTCAGTTAGCTAGCAAAAAATACATGACAACAGCCCCCGTACACAACAGGACGCACACATTAGAAAGCTTACAGTCCATTAAGGAGGAAAAGCCGCTGTTATACTCTAAAACCATACATGTGCAGATGCATTTAATCCGCGATAGTGACAGATATCTGGCGTTAGTCTTCTGGCTTGCTCTACGTGACTCCCGTGTCTACACCAAACACAACCACAACGGCTCCTTTTTACGCCTTTCTAACTTCGTTTTCTCCCATCGATCACTTACCTGGCCGCTTCCCGGCGGTGGTGGCGCAGCTGGACTCTCATAAACCGGTCTAAAAACTGCTCCAACTCCCTGCTCTTCTTCCAAAGCCTGCTCAGTCCTTTGTCTTTGCCACTTTTTTTCCTGGTGTAGCTCACTCTCTCTCTCTCCCTCTTGCTGTCTCTCTCTCTATCTCTCGCTCTCCGTCCGTGCAGACGCGGACATGCGCAGTAGCGACCCCCTGGCTCCATATTGCTGTCACCGCCTGCGTCAGTAGACAGTGGAGCAGTTCCTCCCTCGAGACTGCGAAAGCCTACATTTTCCACTTTGTTCTCACCTGTAATGGGCTACATTTAAATGAATAAATAAATAAATAACACGGCACTGCTTTAGATCCTGTTTGCAGCATTGATTTTTTTTTAAAGTTTCATGATTTTTAGGCCATGACCTCAGTTAAAGTAGCTATAATCAATATTTTTTATATTAAAAATAGATCATATGACAACTTGTATATAAAGTTACAGATAATTATAATCCAATTCTTCAGTTCTCCTCAGCTTTTCAGTGTCTTTCAGCTCTGCTTATGCACTTTAATTTTTTGATTGACTCTCTCGGCTCTCATCAATGTTTGCAGGCAGCAGTTTTCCGCAAGAAAAAAAAGATTCAAACGCCCCACTGTCAGTAGGCCTACCACCAAAAGATAGAAAAAGCTAGCAACTAGCTAAACTTAGCAGCTCGAGAACCAGATATTTCCCTCAAGAATTTAGGGAGGCCATCTGCACTTTGTTCAAGTGCAGATGGAGAAAGTCAAACTCTGGGTCCAAGTATTTATCAGTTATATCCTGTTTTCCCTCAGTTACTCAGATTTATTCTACTGAAGAAGTTAAAAAAACAGTGGCATTAGAAATTCTTGGAGCTAATATGTCATACACATTTTCAGTTTGTTCATCTATAACCAGTAAAACAACAGATGCTATCTCGTAGTGTGTGATGATAGAGGTTTCTTACATCTGTCTCGTGGTCAGGCTCAGACTTGTGGTGGCAAAACGGTGTGGAAGGCGAATTACTTAAATATTATTTTCTCTTTCTTCAGGTTTAAAGGTCAGGATTGGTGACAGAAGAGCAGACCAGTGGGAGTTATTTTTTATTCTGTGGTTAGAGGTTTATGCATCATTACGCCCATGAGGAACCTGACCAGTCTGACGAAGGCCTGTACTGGGTGTAAAGTGCTCTCGTTATAACCACAGAGCCACTCTGCTTTCCTGGTGTAATCTGTGTTTCAAGTCATTAAAAGCTCTGACCACCTACAAAATGTGGCCAATTTAATCCTGCTAATGAAAAGTTGTTGAAATGAAAGTGTGTTTAAACAGTTTGATCTCTCTCTCTTTTTTTTTTTTTTTTTTGGTCTAAATGGCATTGTAGAGGCTCCAGGACAAGGCACAGTACACTGAGCAGCACAGCTGAACTCTAGTCCCAGTGTGACTTCAGTTTATTTTCCCTGATCATCTTTAAAGTTTGATACCTCTTATAAATTATAGAAGACAGAGGAGGAGGGCTAAGCACTGGAGCAGAGAAGGAAAACATGAGGCACAGGCCTATACAAAAGTACATACAGATATTGAAGAATTACAGCATGTCAAGATAGGAAAATTAAGTCTGTGTAACCATGATATCTAACCAAAAGCATCTGCAGCATGTTGAAAACCAAAAGGCCACCAGCGGTAGTAAATTCATTTGGACAGTGGTAAACCAGCAGAGTGACAAAAATACCCCGGGCAGAGAATCGCCCTCACACTTAAAGTCAAAATTGCATGTTTAACACATGAATGAATCCTGCCTCCTTGTTTTTTCACTACCCCAGCAACTCTCTCACACAGAAACACACACCAGCAACACGAACTCTCCTTCTTCTTCTCTAATTTACGTGCGTCCCAGTTTTCTAGCCAGTACAGAGGCCATGTCAGCGAGCAGCTCCTCCCTGATTCGGTCCTCGCTCCTCTGCAGCTCGTGGATGAAATGCCCCCTCAGCTCCTTCATCTCCATCACGCGCCCCAGTAGCTGCCTTCGTGTCGCACTCTGCGCCTCTGCGGGGCAGTCAGGCCTGTTGTCCACCAGCTCAGGTCTCTTGCCACATAGAGACACAGCCCTTCTCAGGTCCCCGGTGTCCACATCCAGCAGCTGATCCACAGTACGCCTCGGGCCCAGGCGGTCTGCGTGGGTGAGCACTATGATGACGTGCCCCGTGACCTCGTGTCCAAACAGCTCCAGGGTGGCTTGGATCGCCTGTGTGGCGTCCTGGTCGATCCCCATGCTGGAGCCTGGAGCCTGGATCACCAGCAGGAAGGCGTGCGGTCCAGGACTGGCGAGCTGAAGGCTCCTTAAAGCTTCCTTTGCTCTCTTCTTGTTCCCCAGCGACGGCCCCAGAAGATCTGGGGTGTCGATCACCGTGACCTCTCTGCCGTCCACTACTGACCTTTGCTTGGTGCTTTCCATCAGAGGACTCATGGGCGACTTTGTCTCACTGCTGCCCAGCACAGTGTCTGCCAGGGAGGTCCGTCCTCCACCAGTGGGCCCGAGGAGGATCAGCCTGAGGCCTGGCTTGGTGGGACAGCTGCCGCCGGAGAGGTCACTCAACAGGTTCAGTATGTTGGCTGGAGTTGTCCCCGACTCTGCTCCGTCTCCAGACGACCCTGCAGAGGTGGTAAGTTTTTTAGATAAATAACAAAGTGGTGACTGTAATCTAGATCCAACTAGGCCTCAACATGACTGCTCCAGACCAGTTTGAACTACAATTTCTGGGTAAAACTATCATTATTAAACACCTATTTTCTCAACTGTGAATTGACAATTGTGAGAAGTGGCCTAAAATTTGTTGCTGATACCTTCAGAAACTCAAGCCTAGCTAACAGAGGAGCTGGAGTCTAGAACTTATTTAACAGATGGTTGTTAATCCAGGGCCAGGTTATTTTAAAATACTGTTTAATAGCAAATACTTCAGGTTTTTTAATGGCTTAGTGGTTTCAGCTTGGATCAGATCGAGACAAAATTGAGATCAGTTCAGCTTGTGTTGGCCAGATTTTCTGGCCGCAGTCGAGGCCTCTTTCATCCAAAATTACTGTATCAAAAAACACCATGCGTGACAACTGCAGCCCTGTGTCTTTGATGTCAGGATAGGTGGATTCTCTGGTTAAAATATCTTCCATTTGACAGAAAACAGAAGCAGCGCGGAGCCCAGAACAGTTCAAGACTCATTTCTCCTGCGAGTGAGAAACAGCAGAAGATGCAGCAGAAGAAAAATGAAAGTGAACCGACCTGTGATGGCTCTGACGACAGCGACCAGCCACTTGAACTTGGAGGAAAACGCTGATGGAGGAGCAGATTAGAAGTCACAAGGTTTAACTTTTAATTATAGGTCTGTAATTATTATGAACATCGCTCCCTAAATCAGCTCCAGTAGATACCAAACTCACCCACTCAAACTGTAAACCTCTCCTGACCTGTTTACTGTTTGCAGCACACAGTGAAGAGTAAACAGCATGCAGGCAGCACTCACCTACGACAAACTTCCACACTCGAGACAGCCACTTGAACAGGCTCTGGATTCCTGAGACACAAGATGTAAAAAAAGAAAAGTCAGCACGCAGCTTCATGGGTGACATTTGCTGTATTTGTGGTTGTTTTTATTCTCCTCTGAGGCAGATGTGAAGGATGTAGTACGAACCGCGGAGCGTTCCCACGAGGCGGCTCACCCAGCTCCAAAGAGCTGACAGACCTGAGGCGGAAACTCAAATGAATGTTCTGCTGATTTTGTTTCAGATCTCAACATGGCGATCATTACACAGAGAATACCTAAACATTGTTGTTCCAAACTCCCCAGATCCCAGTCTTGTCACATCCTTAATCTGCTCGAGGTCACGCCTTTTGTTTGTTCCCCATCCTTTTGTGTCATGTCCTGTTTTATTGTGAAATACTCACTTACTTCCTGTCCACCTGTTCTCCTCTCCTGTTTGATTACCTGCCCCACACCTGTGTCTCATTCCCCCCCCCCCCCCCTCTTGTCTTGTGTCTTTGTACCAGCGGTCCAGCCTTTGTTCCAGGTCAGTTTGTTTGATTCCTGTTTTTAGACTTGTTTTTGCCAGCTGTTTTTGTACCTCTGCCTGAACATTTGTTCCTGTAACATCTGATTGATTCCAGTGATCCTAACCAAACTCACCAGTTAGAGAGCAGAAGAGACGAATCGGCCATCGGATCAGAGCTGGGAGCGCTGCAGGTAAAGCAGAGAACCATCAGTATCAAATCAGGGCTGATGATACACAATGTGGTGGTGCCAGATATCGTTTTTAACTTGTGTTTGATCCAGAATCAAATCAGCTGATTTGTGTAAATATAAACTGGCTTGGCTGATGGAAAACTGCCCTGGCAGGATGGATTGTAATCATTCAATAAACCACCTGCTAATTATAATGTAATCACTAAAAACAACCTTTCGTTTAAAAATAACATAAATTTCACATTTTGATCATTTACAGTATAGATAGGAATATTTCTCTGTGTAAAACTACCTCCCTAACGTTAAAAATCGGAGTCTGCCTTTGAGGACATGATTTCTGATTTCAATACCTTTTGTGGTTCTCCGTGTGCGTCTATAAATTATTCACACTTTAATTTCACTCTGCTGGAGTGTTGCTACTGAGTTGGGGTGAAGGGAGAAAAACAAAAACAGATTTGAAACAGAGGGCTCCTGTTTATCTAAAGGATGAGGCTGGTGTTTGTCTGTATTTTTACTGTTGTCAGTGTCTGTCTGGTTTTAGCAAATATTACCCAAACAGGAGGAAACAGTGCGTTTGTTGGGGACTATTTCCAGCAAACAGAGGGGGTCAATAGGACCCACATATTCTTGGATACACCCCTGGTTGTAGGACCTTAACTTAGCGAGGACGTCTCTCCTCACCAGAAACATTTCCGACAGATAAACAAAGTTTCATCTGTTTTCCATCCTCTGTGCTTTCTAGTTTCCTGCCTCACTATCTCTGTAGAGGACAGGTCAGTCAATCAGAGGAACAGCATGGCTGATATGTCAGATGATCTTTCTGTGTGTGTGTGTGTGTGTGTGTGTTTTTGTGAGGTTTTCTGCTGCTGTGTGACTGACTCTGTGAGAATCTGTAGAGAAGATACCCCACCACAGTAAAAGCTCCCATCTGGACGCTGTTGCCGTTCAGCCACCAGCCTGAACAGAGAGAGAGAGGGAGAGGAGAGCATGACATTAGCGTTGCAGTGTTGCTCACAACTTATCATGGGGTTTACCTTTCACCCAAATGTGAAATGCAGAATCAAAAACTCTTAATCCCAGGAAAAAACCTTTTGTTGAATGCGAGGCTTTGTGTGTGTGCATGTGCGCACGGCATATCCAAGTTTATATTCATAGTAAATACTTTCAGTTTAATGTTTGTTAAAGCTCAACATCACAATCTCTGTTATTCCAGGATTAATTTGATAGCAGGAAACAGTTTTAAATGACAGGCCACAGCTGCTACAGAGATTTGATCTTTTCTAAACTGATTATTTAATAAGCATCATTAAATAGTATCACGAATGTTATGATCTTTTGTTAATTCTCTGAAATTCTCTGAATTTGTTATTTTCTCGCACTTATTTTGAAAAACGAACCCGGAAGTCAAGAAGCTTTTGCTGCGCAATTGATGTTATACACGGCACAATCTAAGCATAAAACGTACTTAACTAACATTTTTTCATCATACAGACGTTACACTACATTATAAAATAAATACTGACCATTAACTGAATAATAAACAACTCGTTTAGAGCGAATTGTCACAGAATGAGAGTTAAAACACAAATTTCCCGGTGTGTATTCTCTGTGAAACACTTTACCCTCTTTAAAAGTATGTTTAATTAAACTTTAAAACTCCATCTTACCTGAAACGGCATCATCAGAGTCGTTCTTCTCACATTGACACTCCATTTCTATGCAGCTGTTGGATTTTCAGCCAGTGTCAAGGCAGCGAGAACACGCGACAGCACTTCCGCTCAGAACTTTCAACGTAAAAGCCCTAAAAGTTCAAAGTAACACCCGGTTTGACATGTTTTGCAACCTTGAAGTGATTGTACAATCGAATTCAAAAGGACTAATCTGTTATTGCAGCAAACAGCACGTTGCCAGATATCATTTATCATCAGTCAATACAGATCTATGAAAGGATCCAAACTCAGTTCAGTGTAGTCTATAGCAAAGACTCAAGACACGGTAAAAAAAGAAAACCTAGATAGCTCTATTTGTGCAGTACAATGTAGTTTAAAAGTCTATTTTAACCTCTATCAATGGAAAATGCAAAATGTTCCTAAAGCTCCATTACCTGGTGTGTAGTCGGATAAACCTCCCCCAGGAATGCCATCTACTTTCAGTCTGTCAAAACCTGACATGGCTCACGTGTGGTCAAAGTTGTCTGTGGTTGCTTCTTCCTGCTGTTGTGCAGTAGCGCTTGCCTGCGTAGGCCCGCCCTCAACAGGAACAATGCTTGTTTTATTGTGTGTGTGTGTGTGTAAAAACAATGCACTGAGGTCCAGGTATGCTGAGCTCTTACTTTGGAAAGACGCACCTTTTTTCCTTGCTACAAGAAGAACTGGAACTGCTGCTTAAGATGTACAGAATACCCACTCGTGCAGTTATTAAAATGAAACAAACATAGATATAAAGGGTTTTTGTTTTATTAATGCAAATTCAAGATTATCTACAAGTTTATGATACTTTCATGACCATATTTATAATACAGTGTAACCCACATCATATTTTTTTAACATTCAAACATTATTTATGATACGTGGGACTGAAATATGAACTGCAGACATCAGACCTGTTGTTTTTAAAAAAGGGGTAAAGCAACAGGTTTATCACACAGGACAGGAAACCTTTTTGTTGCTAACACAGTAGCAGGTCTAAATTTAAAACCAGTCACTACAGTCAGATATCAAACACTTCATGAGCCCAGACGGGCAGTCAGAGCATCTAATAGTTCCTGCTTCTTAGTCCCAGTGGTCCGAATCCCAAACTGTTTACAGGCCTCCTTCAGTATGGGCACGGTCAGCTTTCCCAGGGTGCCGTTCTGCATGTGGGCCTTCAGCTCATCTTCTGACACCTCCATTTTGGGCTTCTTCTCAGCTCCGCCTCCGGTATCTGCTGTAAAAGAAAACATCCCGTCAAAAGAATAATCAGATTTTGAAGCAGTTTAATGCAAACTTATGTCACCACTTCAGTGACGACTTGAGCTCTGACCGGTTTTGCGTTTGGCAGCTGGTTTGGATTCAGGGTTGTAACTGTCAGGGTAGACCAGATCTTTAAACTCCTGGACTAGAGGACCCAGACGCTGGTCAATCTGCTCCACCTTTGGCACTGAGGCAGAGAGAGAAAGACATGGGTGGAGAAAGTGTAAGACAAAGAAACAAGCCGTGGTTGTACCAGCTGCATGTGAAAGCAGGATCTCTGTTTTAGTCTGGATCTTACTGATGAGGTCCTCTGTGTCTTCTGGGGCCATCATGTCCAGAGCCAAGGCCTCCAGGTTCCTGTAATGCTGCTGGACGACTGGGTTCTCAAATGCATCACTCCTGCGTTACATTAAAAGAGAGAGAGGGAATGGCACCCCAGTTTAGTTTCACAAAAATACCTTTTTACGCATCTAAAAACTTAAATCTGTGTGAAGCACTGAATGCTCACAGCTACCTGTATTTGAAGCGGAGTTTGGAGACGATCTCCTTCATCTTGTCCACCTGCATTTGTGAGGCAACCGGGCACTGAGGAGCATCCACAGTCCGTATGTCGTCAGCATACGGCAGGAAGATGGCGTTGAAACCTGACACAGGCAAGAGATGACAAGCTGTCATGATGCTACGGCACACTACCTACCTACAAAATACAAATATGGTGCTGGTCAATGCAGCTAAAGGAAGCTAGTCTCTTTAAGTTTGGGATTCTCAGACTTAATCAAATCGCTGCAGTGTATTACCTGGTGGTGTAATTTGCACTTTCCCCTGATCGACGACCTCTTTCTGAGGCACCAGGGCAACAAATCGAGGCGGGTAGTTTCGGCGGGAGATGCAACGGCACAGGGCGAACACGTTCTTCTCCCTACACTTCATCAGCAAGGCGGAGAACAGACATGCGCTGCCTGAGGAGGGAAAAAACAGAATATATTACAGCTCGAGGTTCAGTTCCACACTGGGCCAGCACTGTCACACACAGATGATTACTGTGTCCAGTAAAATGCATATATTGTAAAACGACCATTTTATCTACTCCAATAAAAAAAATTTGCAAGTATGTTCCAGGTGCACCATGGGAAAAACAAAGGATTCTTTGTGTCATATGAACTGGGATTCATGGAGGAAATAACCAGTGCTGGTCTACCACATCAGTCCTCCCTGACTGCAGAAACACAAAATGTTTTCAGAAGCAACAATGAATTTCCTTTGTCTTTCTTTGTTTTTTTTAATGCTCAGTCATATAATATTGCTATTTTCTGCCATTAAATAAATGCAGTAAAAAGTTCCAGTGCCCCACAATTGTGTACATTTTAACTGATTTCCACCCTGTGAATAAGTTCTGACACAAAAAACTCACATTGCTAAAACCTCAGGGGCTCTAAACTACAAAAACAAAAACATAACATACATAACAAGAATTTAAATGTTGAACCATTTGGAAATATTCATAATCAGTTCTGTTGTTTTCAGTTTTCTTCCTGTTGAATTTGAAGTAAATCAGATACAGACAGACGCACGTTACCTTTAACCTCGTCCTCCTCAGGATAGAGGAAGACAGCGGGTCGGATGTGGTGATGCAGTTTGAGCTTCTCCATAGGTTTGAATCCCATGAGCAACAATCCAGGATCATCAAACTTCTTGATGGTGTCCACCTCGTCCCTCTCCATCACTATCTGTTTTTTACCGTACACCTACAGCAGACACACAGGAACAAAGAAGAAAAAAATCAGTGAAATTTCTGCAGATCATTGACTACATTAGCATTATATTTAGTCTGGTTTTACCTGGGCTTTCTTTATCTCACTGGGCAGCAGCAGGCTGCCAGTCTGGGTGTGGAAGGTGCGGGTTTTGCTGCGGACTGGCTCGTTGGTTTCCCTGTAAAGTCTGATTGCTAAAGGTTTTCGGGTCATCACAGCCGTTGCATACATTCCCACAGCTACGTTTACACCCTTACCCAGACAGAGGTTTAACCTAAAGATGGCGGGAGGGGAGGAATGGTGTGAAGAACAGCAGAGAGGAAGTTAAGTGATTAAAAAGACTTCAATATTAACCAGAAATGTCAGGAAATGTAAATTTGTCACTTCTCTCTACCTGGCCATGGTTCTCTTCTTCTGCTCCTTGGCCCGCACCCTCTTCTTCAGGTCCTCCAGTTTGTCACAGGGCTCCAGCTGCAACCCCAACTCGCTCTCATCCTCTGGCGGACTTACAACGTCGCAAAAGAAGAGCGAGACATCGAAGCCGCCTGGTTTCATCATGTGCATCAAATCTATGACAACACCTAAGAGAGCGAGGACGAGGTCAAGTGAGGTCAGACGGTTTTAATCCAGTGCTACAGGTTTGCATTCAGACCCACCTGTCTCTTTGAGGTCATTGGCCTTGGTGCGAGCCTGTCGGTCCTTCGTACTGTCGCCTCCGTGTGGATCGTCCCTGCAGGTGAAGATCATGAGCCTCTTGTGTGAGAGGCGAAGCTTGATGTCACTGTAGAGGTTGGCGCAGCACCACAGGGCGTCACCCAATGAAGTCTCTCCACTGCCCATGGTGTCTGCCGCTAGCTGGGCGCCTTTATCACCCCGCAGACCGTCCACATCCTGCACTCGCTTCGCACCTGTGGAAAACAAGGAAACAGACAAGACGCATGTAAAGGGACAGATGAGGATATGTGCTTAGCAAGTTTAAAAATTATTTAGAAGGAATGACAAAAACCTGATTAGACAATGCTACACTGATAATAAATGAAAAAATCTCTCTTGTTTTTGTGAATTAACATGTAATAAAAATAAGAAGTTACAGAGTTTAACATGTTTTATTCAAATACATTTAAGTCATAACACTTGCGCCCACATTTGTATTCACAGCAACACAGCTGCATCCTAGAGGTTGAACTTGTGTTAGTTTGTCTTACCAGGTTCGTCGAGGTCGTGGTACACGTACACATGCTTGAAGGAGTTCCTGGGGTTTTTGCTCTGTTCTGTGCCATAGAAAACCAGAGCCACCAGGTCCCTGTGACTACTAATGATCTTACTGGTGTACACGCTGCGCACCACCTACATGAGCACAACACAGACATTACCATGAGATTACAAAGGAAGGAGGGCATACCTGAGAGCAAAAACAACTAATGATGTGATTATGAAATACTGATATGCAGCAGATACAACGACAAAGCAAAAGAGACAAAGATAACTGGCCCTCTTACCTCCATCGTCATGTCAAAGTTGGAGGGCCGTCCGTCTTCTCCTTTGATGAACATTTCCTTGGAGGCATCAACCAAAAACACCAAACTGTCTCTCCCTGTGATTTTGTAATCGCCTGAGAAAGACAAGAGAGACTGATCTGTTTTGGTGCAACTTTGAGGGTCCAGACAGTCTAAGTCTTTGATATCAGGCACTATCTGATCACATATTTAACCTTGTGCAAGTGCACAGCATTGAGTTAACGAATGCCCAAGTCAGAGTGATCGATGGTAGCTGATCCTGCATCTGCACTTCAGATGAAGTAATAAGATGCTTTCATCTCACCTCCAGATTGCTCTCCTTCCTCCTGCTCTTCCTCCTCATCCTCATTATGGTAGTAGGCGTTCCACTCTGCCATTAGGGCTGCTTTTGGCTCTGTCAAAGGATTCAGCACTTTAACAGGACACAACAACATATGGACTGGATTCATTCAACTTTTATTTATACAGGAAACTCACTTGCTTTTACACATGCACCCTGTGAACGCTGGGAAACTATAATCAAAGATAAAAATCCAATAAACATAAATTTAAAACTGACAAGACTGTGCATAAAGGATAAAATTGAGAGAAAGAAAAGGCATCTGTAAAGTTTGATAAAGTGGAGTTTCAACTTTATCCAGGCAACGTAACGTTAGCTAGCTTAGCTTGTAATTAGCCACTGTTCATTTCATTGGATTTCCGGGTCGTTTAGTTAACAGCTGTATCTTTCCAGAGGTGCACACTAACTATATGGCTTAAAAACATTAAGGAAAAAACCTAAATAGAGAGTCAGCCATTGCAGGAGCTCAGAGTAAACTCACCGTGGTCCCCCCTTGTTGCCCACACAAGCCTGGACTAGTTTCAATGACTGGCGCGTTCAGGTGGGTGAACGAGCACGCAGACAAGTGTAAAGGACGGCTCGTCGTCAACTGGACGCTTTGGCTGTCAATCAAAGTCATTGGCCAATCCTAGAAGAAGGCGGGATGTGTGTGAGCAAGGACGCTCGTCACCGGGAGGAGAAAGTGTGCTCCACGCGACGGCGGAGTTTGACAGTTGTGTTGTTGTTTACAGTCCGACAGTGACACAGCAGCATCTCCTGTCCATACCCGGCAACTTCGAACAAAAGCTAGGAGATTTAATTTACTGCTTTATTAATTATCATTTATTTCAGTTTAAATAGTGTTTAGCTTATATTTATATCCGTATTAGTTCAACGATACACTTTTTAATAAAGTTTTGTGTGCTAGCTACCGGTAAGCTAGCTAGCCGGCTAGCTGTTGCTGGATGTGAGTCAGCTAACTTTAAACAGAGTTAGCTGCCTTTGTCATTTGGGAGAAATCACTTCGTGTTACCATGGACCAGACTGACTCTTTCCCGGTGAAACTATACATCTACGACCTGTCAAGAGGCATGGCCCGCCAGCTGAGTCCTGTTATGCTGGGTGAGTATCTGACGAGCTACCTGTTGCCTTCATGAGAGCCGTGGTTAGTACGCCCGGTACCGCGAGAGAAACTAGGAGAGAGCGAGGATGATACTGGGGCCTGGGCTGTGACTTTATTTTCTGCTAATATGATACTTGATACATAAATAAGACTTCTGTTTTTTTTATCTTCTCAGGCAAACAGCTTGATGGAATATGGTGAGTGCAGCTTTTTATATGCATATTGTTCTCATTGAAAGTCCTGTGAACTGTGGTTGGCTACTTTCATAATCTTGGTTTCATAAGAATAAGGTATATTTGGGTGTTACAGGCACACTGCTATTGTGGTCCATGGGAAAGAGTACTTCTTCGTTGGAGAAGGCATCAACTGGTGTTCCCCTGTAAGAATCAGCTCCATCTTTTTCCTCAACCATTAAGTACATTAAGCATCACCCTTTCTAAAAGTAATATATCACGAAGCTTTAGTCAAAGTGTTTGGAACAGGGCGTCCACTGAGGTGTGTGTTTGTGTGTGTCCTAGGGTGGCACTCCCTTGGGCGAGCCTCTCTCCATCGTGGACCTGGGCTACACTGAGGTTCCTGCAGAGATCTTCACTGAGTATTTGACTTCACTGACAGAGTCCACATACAGGTAAGAGCTCAGGCTCACCTGAACACGTCTAACACAAATTTAAATCCCAGTGTGGCCAGTCTGGAGACAGGTGGTGGGTAGGGTGGGAAGAGGGTAAAATGAAGCATTTTTTAAATGTGTGTCACATCCTAGTTGTGATACTGGCAATAATTTCCTTCTTTGGAAACTCTTTAAATACATTGTCAGAACTTATCATCATAACTGAAGTCATTCAGTTAGGATTTAGCGAGTGAAGAAAATTACTTTGCTGCTCCCCTAACTCTTCAAACATGCAGTACACCCTACAGTACTATACTATATTTTCACTTGGAAATATCTGACTTAAATTATTACTTATCCCTATAATTATTTTATATTAAGAAATAACATTTAAATTTAAGGCTTCAATTTACAAAAGAATTGCAGGTGATGGAAATAAGACAGTAGAAAAAAAAGAAACAAAATGCATATTAAGTCTCACGTTCCTCAGTTCGTCCTGTTATCTCTCCATCAAAGTGTCTCTATCTTGTCTTTTCCTGCTCCTCACCCGCCCCTCTACACCCTCTTGGGCCTCTCTGTCTTTTCTCTAAATTTCTGTCTCTGTCTGCTCTTGGTGCACAGCAGTGACAAGTACAACTTGTTTGAGCATAACTGCAACACGTTCAGCAACGAGGTGGCTCAGTTCCTAACGGGCAAAAAGATCCCATCGTACATTACAGACCTTCCATCTGAAGTACTGTCCACGTGAGTCAACTCGCCGTAAAGCTGTTTTTACATCCCCAAAGCTCTCTGCTCTCTTCTCTCTGCCTTATGTTTGTGTTTGTAGTTAATCTGTGTGTCTGCTCTTGCTGCTGCTCGTCACATAACTAGAAATCTTGAATTCCTAGTGTATGGCTAGTGCATGGATAATCATATCACTATGATATGATGCACAACCAAAGCTGACAACTTGTTTGTAAAGTTTGAGCTATTGGCTCCTGTCACTTAGTTTAGCTGGACTCTGTTCAGGACGTCATAGTCGTCCCTCCTGATGCTGTCAGTTGTTGTACTCTGCTGTCAGAAACACAGCTAATGCAACCACTCATCAACCCATCCACACCAGAAAATGTTTTGCTGGTTGGTTCTTTCTTTGTGAATAGATGAGTAACCGCTCTCTCTCCAACTCTGTCTCAGTTGTGGTCTTGCTTTGCTTGATCTATTTTTTCCCCACTTCCCCTTCCTCAGCTCAAATACTGTTCATTTGTTAAGATTTTCTAGTGTAACTATACTGTCTGCTGTGTTTCCTCTTTAGGCCATTTGGCCAGGCTCTCCGTCCCTTACTGGATTCCATCGTCATAAACCCTGGAGGCAACAACATAACTGGACAGCGATAGATAGAGCTGTGTATGTTAAATAGCATATTTTCATTTAAGGGTTTTGGTGAGAGTGGGACGTTCACCACCAGCCACCAGTCAGACCTCAATAACAATTGTGCCTATGACTGACAGGGTTGATCTGTGCTGCCAGTCACATCTCTATCTAACCAGCTATCATATGGATGCTCTTCTCTGTTCAGTTTCAAATTCTGTTTCTGCACATTCTCAACTTCTGTGAGCCACGAGGACCTGGGGACTAGAAAGAGTAGGTTTCTACTATGGGTGCGATAAATGAGATGCAGCTACAAGTTTGTGCGCGGTTTTGTAAATTAAAAGTACTTCCGCTGGTTTAACCAAATCATTATATATCCAACAGATTTCAAATTTTAAATGATTCTTTCTTGCACTAGTGTTGTTAGGGCTGGGAAATGATCTATTTTCGATTTTTCTGACAGATATTGCGATTGCGATTTGATTTGTGATATAATTTTTGAAAGTCATTCTCAGTCCAGGATTCACTATATACATATAAAACACATGATGTACTAATGTACATGTACTAATCCAAAGATGAGAATGAAAATATATGAATCCAAAATATATTTATTCTAACAAAACAAACACATAATGAACCATAGAACAGTTCTCACAAAACAAACAGTAGCACTACGTTCGCTTGTCTTCTTTGTAGTAACTTTACATCGGTCGCACTGCTGCCTGATACACTGAGGGGGATTGACAGGAGATTGACAGGCACACAGAGAGCCAGTAGAGACGGACACAACCGATAAAACCACGGTCATGCAGCTCTCAGCAGGTAGAACTCATCTGACACCGGAGCAGAGAGAATCAGAGCGACTCACAGTGTCCGCATCACTCTGTCGCTCTGCCCTCTGTTTTCATCAAGTATCTAACTCTTTGTGGTTTGCAAATCAGAGATGAGAAGATGCCAGTAACAGATTCTCCTTTAGCTGCTACATGAGAATTATTATTTATTATATATTATCATGGTATTTCCTTGGTATATACAGAACCTGTATATAACCAGCACTATACCAGCAAAGCCAGACTAATCCTATCATGCCTTAGCCTTATCCTGCTTTTACCAAACACAAGCCTTATCTTTCAACTGTACATCAATGACAGCGGACTCTTACAGGGAAGGAGAGTGGAGTTTAATGCCTCTGATAAGATGCCACATTTTCCCGTCACGTCACCTCCTTATGGTCGTTCATGCTGTCTACATTTTTTTAATGTGCACATCTGGGCCTCTCAGTTTTGAGCCTCTTAATTGCAGTTTATCACAATTCTCCTGATGTTTGGGCAAAGTTAGGCTCCACTCTGTGTTTTTAATGGGTGTTAATGGGTCTTTTAACGTCTCCAAGGTTTTGTAATCCTTTAATTATAACAGAATTCTTCCTTTTTAAACTCCATCTGGCTCTGCTCTGTACAGGTATTGGTATGGTTAATACTTGCTGTACTGTTTTGATTGTTTTTCTTTCTCCTGTGGACATTATTATGACAGGACTGCACTCCAAGGGCAAGGCCAGACTAAGTTAAAGTTAAAAGGAATGAAACAGTCTCTCTAGAAAATGCACTTAGACCAAATCTAAGGTGTTATCTTGTGAGTGTGTAACCTGAGGTGTTTGCTTAATTCAGGACCACAGAGCATGGGAATGTGTTTTTTTTTTTGGAATACGGGACCAGTCATCTGTTCATCTTTCAGTTGCTTTACTTGACAATTTGTTCAGTTTATAAAGTTACATGTTGAAGAGTTTTGTCTGATTATATTGAATATTTTGAAGAATTTGTATAGTTTTGTAAGCCAGGCACATTATATATAATTATATATACAGCAGGTGTTAATGCCAACAACCAGTTCACTCCATTATGATGTGGCCATAGTGTAGATGCCATCCAGATTTGTTGTGACTTTATTCTCATTTCAGGACAAAACTTTTTCTTTGTTACATTCCTGAATAATTTCCTTGAAATAATGGATTCTTATTGTTGCTGTTACATCTACTTGATCATACTTAAAGAATGTCTGCAGGTCATTAAGAAGTATTAAAATGAATATTGCTAATACATGCACAAGGTCTCCATGATCTTAATGATTTTTAAATTAAAAGGTTTAATTAGATTTCGTTTTTATTTTTGTTTATGCACTTAAGTGAACCTGTCATAGAGAGAAATTTATTCACACAAACACTGGTCTTTCTGTATTTAAGAAGTAAAAGTATTAAAGGACTAAATTTACTGTGACAGCACTTTGTTAAATGTGTGACATTTGAAACTTGACTCAAGTTGTGGCATTAAAATAGATTCACATTGTTTCCTGTTTAACAGCACAGTATATACAAATGTGTGCACTGATGTTTAATGTTCTCTGCTGCCTTTAAGATGAGTAAATACAGATTTCAGGATACATATTCCAGTTGCTTTGAGTTAATGCAGTATCAGAAACATCCACAGGGTGACACTACAGGCTCATTATGGCAGTGGCGGCTGGTTTGTGTCATGGTGCATCAAGGCATCACATAAATCTTGAATGTGTTTTTGTTGACGGGTGAATCAGTGGTTACCAGGACATGTTTGTGATTGTCATTGCTTCAGATCCCAGCTGGGAGAATCTTACAGTTGTGCTGTAGCTATTGTCACATGTCATTAAGGCATTTACCTTCAACTATTCATGAGATTAAGACTTGTGCTCAATTAATCTCCTCTCAGTAGATAACTTAATTATAGCTGTTGCTTTTGGGGTCTGATCCAATCAATAGCACACAGCCTATTTACTATTAACAGAGCTCTGTTACCTAGTTGATATCTTGGTGAAATTAACCTGATCCAACAAAGAACTGACTGCTTTCAAGTTGTCGCTTAGTTTTCGGCTGCAGGGAGTTTTGTTGAGTATTCAGCTGATCCACTTCACTACCTGCTGCTTGTTGGAGTGAAAACACGAGTCAAACCAAAGCCTCATATTTATTTTACAGTCTTTAATAATTCATCTTTTAAAAGTGGCATCAGTTACTAAACAATCCTCTGTAAAGAACATTTGTCGAGAACATTTTGGGTATAAATCAGTTGTTTTGTTGTAAGAAGTAGTACAGGTACATACAGTATATACACAGTTTTGCTACATACTGTATATCACATCAAAACACTTTCAATTTACTTGACTATCATATTAGTATTTGTACATTTATTATACTTGTGTTCTCTTATATACTCTCTTGCTTGACAAGGTTCATAGTGTTAAAGTGGGATGAGTTCCCTCCTTTCACTTGGTGCAAAGAAATGATTTTAATGCGGTTAAACAGTGAGAGCCCAGTATCCTCACACAGCACTAAATATCACACTCTCCTCTCTGTATGTGCACAAACCAGTTTAAACAAACTGCAGCAAATCTTATTCATACTCGCCACCACTGGCTTTTGCACAACGTCCCATTTATCAGTCACTATTGTGTATTTGCACAATTTAAACATTATCAATGGTTTAGACAACCTGTCCTCTCTATGGTTGCTTTGTTCTACACTACAGTTAATTTGTGTCAGTGTTTTGCCACAAATGTGAAAACTCACTGCAGAAATGTGACATCTAATACAGTAGGCCTACTGTAACCTCTGCGATTGCACATCAGGAAATTGCACAACTCAGCTAATATATATCTCTCTAAGTGTCATGTTTCATGTTATTGAAATCACCAACATGAAATAATAGCTTCTGTTAAAATCTGACATCAACTGCAATTATAATAAATACTCTTAAAATGACTTATTTCATACAGCCCTTATTTAAAGAAAATATATAGGAAATTCCATTAAATAAGCATATTTACACAATATTCATAAACAAAGCAGATACACATGATTTTCAGATGATGTATGCACTACAGAAAACCTAAAAAAAAAAATGATGTTCAGAAAGATTGAATCAAAATGTACACAAGATGTCAAACATTTATCTTAAATAGATGAAAAAAAGAGGCTTGTTTCAGCTACAAAGAACAGAGGGATACAGTTGTTTCAGGTGCAGGAAATGCATGATTTTGTATTGAGAAAAACATTGGAAGCACTTGTTCATGGCAAAGAACTAAATCTATTGCTTATAAAAACTGATTTTGTGCCTCTAAACCAGCAGATCTTAAACATTTGAAACTCACAACATCAAGCATCAAGAGGAAAAGTGATGCGTTCACTGACCGAGAGTCACAGTGTTTTTAGTGTCATTTATTAACACGCTACCCACCAGAACTGGTTGTAACACACTGTGTAGATAGTTAAAGTACGAGTATCTCATCAAACCTATCGAAAACTATCGAGACATGGTTTTGATTGGACGTTGTTTGTACTGTGTGCGGTTTGTGGGGTCAGGTGACCAAGTAGGTCACTGTTAGGTATCTGGGCGATGAGCTTATCTCTGTGGATGGAGTGTCTCTGGGTGTGATCACACCTTCACTATCGCTTGGTTTGAACCGAAGCTGATTTTGATTTTATTGCATTTGTTTTATTCTGGTTGGGAAATGGGGCTTATGAACAAAACTCACTAGTCTGCTAGTGTCAGAGTCTTGTCTTTTTGCAAAGTTACAGATTTTGGCAGTGGGAGAGAAAGCAGACTTTATTTCTATTTTCTTTTTCTCTTATTGACAAAAGTCATATTTTCCAGGAATTGTGCAGCAATTTGTTGCCACCTTATGACATAAAACAGTTCTGAATACTTGATGAGAACTAGACTCTCACTTTAAAAAAAGAAACTAAATCTGAATTCATCTCCAGACTGCAGCTGTGGTTTATTAGGTATGAAGTTAAAAATAGTTTTAAGTCTTCCTGTGTTGCAGCTGGTGTCATGAAAATAACTTATATCCTTAATCAAGCTTTACTTCTTAGATACCAAATTTTAAATCACAATAATCTTACTTAGACGACTTAATCTGTTATGGAGACTTCCCCAAAGCCTGAAGCAACTTCAGTGGTTTCCTCAAGAGGAATCAGAGCTTCTTTTAAAACAGTATATCATTATTTTCACCTGACCCTGCTCTGCTGCACGTTTTAGCTCATTGCAACTTCACTGTTTTGGTTCAGGCTCACAGTTCAGCAGGCAGCTCTTGTCAGGGAAAAAGCTCAACTTTCAACTACCCGACAGTTAAAGTTAGTAGATCAAACCTCAGCTGAAAGGAGAAACATTCAGGTCAGGTCAGAAACATTACTCCAAGTGACTGATAATGTTGCTTTGTATCTGCTGCATGTGCACCTAGTCAAGTGTTTGTTGTCATGTTCATCGTGTCAACTAAAAGTGTGTTGTTCACATCTTGTTTCTGCTGCACTTAAGTGGCCAACAAATCTATAAATTCAGGCCAAAAAGATGTAAATGACTTTGCCAGACTTCCTTGATAACATGTCCTGCATCTGGGAAGATTTCAGTGATACAGAGTTCTCACTAGTTGCTTTGAGGATCATGGATGCCTCCAGATTTTGTACTTTATGAATGGGCAACATGATATTAAAGCAGGTGAGGGAGGTTAACGCTGCAGCTCAGACTTGAGCTCTTGTAGGTGTATATATATTTTGTATGTTTTGTCACCTTGCATCTTAGCTCCGTTGCTACGAAACCACCCCACACTTTGACCAAATAAAAAGTATCACATCATAAAATCCTCTCAGCGCTTTCAGCACAAATATTATTACACAACCTTATGGAAGTATTTCTGGACGCGTGTGCAATCATCGCTAACAGTTCACTTCATTGTGCAGTTCCTGAGGGTGTTGCAGATTTGAACCGTCACCAACAAGTACAGTGGAATCGTTGCATTAACTGTTGCGCGTTCATAGCGGCAGCCACAGCTCTGCACAGTGTCCTCTGCTGTCCAGCCTTCAGAGACAAAATGAGAAATGTCTAACGCTCTGGGCGTGGAAATGCCTCGGCGAATTCCCCTGCAAATGCTGCCTGGGGGTTGGAAGTTACACGCAGGCGTCCACACTCTCTGAGTTATGACCCAGACAGTTCAGCAGAGAGAGACCCAGATCCACAGTGACTCCTTCCCTTTCCTTCCCCCGAGGAAGAAAAACACGCAGCCCTGTGCATTTGTTTTTTTCTATTTTTCTCTTCTCTCTCCTCCCTTTCTCTTCTTTTCTAAAGAGTCCCAGCCTCTGGCTCTTAACGCTGTCCCTCTCCTCCCTCCTCTTCATCTCTCTGGTTGGGATGGAGGCTGATGGGAGCTGACATGATGGTGGCATTGTCCTCACCGTCGAGTTAATGTGACCCCGGGGATGCTTGTCCCCGTGTGCTTGGCCTGATGGCACAGAATGCAAAGCGCTTCGTTGTGGAATGAGGGTGAGAGAGGCCAAGGGGGGGGATAGAAAGGAACGAGGAGCAAACAGCTGTTCATGGAGGTAGACTGAGAGATGCAACAGAGTAGAGGTGTTTTTACAAGAAGAACAGGAGGAAACTTGTCAAAGAACTGCTCAAAAAGACATCTATGAGGCCTGGAAATGACCTGATCTTTAGATGACTTATCATTATATTGTTACTAAATGGTACGTGATATAGATTAAATGGAGCTCGTCTAACTTAAATCTTCTAAATTAAATCTAAATTTCAATGCCTTGATGATTTTTCTGCATCGTTTTTCTGTGATCCAGTTAAGTAAAAGCTAGTTGCTGCTTCACAGAGATGTAAATGTTATCAGCTTTTGAGGATGTAGAAGGTCCAGTGTGGCCAGATTTTGTTGCAATCAACAATTTTTTATAAAATTCTTGGCCTGATGCTGAGATTTTGAGCTTCCAAATCCGATTTAATAGTGTTTGGCAGAAGAAAAAAAAAGCCCACCCACTGAAACTGTGAAGGATTTCCAAACGTCTCAACCACCACTGCAAACAATTTTAGTGAAAATAAATCCCGATGCTGAAAAATGAAATGAAAAAACTGTATTGTTATTATTATTATTCCTGGGATTTCCATGGTGACATATTACCTTTTTACACCATGTTTCTCTTCTCATTTTCTGCAGTAATTACCTCACTAATGCCCCTGTTGTTACTTAAAGAAGAGATTTAATCAGTTTAGCTTCGACATTTTGTAAAAGAATGCTTATTTATTTTCTTATCGAGAGTTTGATCTGAAGATTTGATACAACTGTCATGTCTGTACGCTACAGCTAACCGCTGGCTAACTTAGCCGTAGCATAAGACTCGTATCAAGTGGGAGCAGCCAGCCTGGCTCTGTCTAAAACTAGCTCAATCCTCCTCACAGCACCTCTAAAGCTAATTAATTATCATATTATATTGTGATTGTTAAATCTATACTTAATTCTGAGATAATCGGCTGCTGATGGGAGCTACAGATGTGAGAGTGGTATCAATCTTCTTCTTTAAGTCGAAGCAAAATGTTGAACTATCCCTTTAAAAGACAGGGGGCTGTGGGTGGGTGTGGAAGGACATATGTGTTATTGATGCAAAGTGAATAGTTCCTGAGGTCTAACTCTTCAGCCTGTAGGTGAACCACACGTAGAACTTAAAGGTTAAAAACCACATTTACATCAAATGTAGTGAATGACAATAGCTGCATGTTTATACAGTAAATATCTCTTTGAATTGACAGTTTCAGAAAGTGTAGCCTGGAATGTTTTTTACTGACCAAACCTGACTGTGAGCCGGTTTGTTATTTTGCAGCTGCGTGTACCGATGACCGACTATACCTAAACGCAACCAGAGTTTTATCGGCTAACGCAAACTCTCTGTTTATTCCTGCCAAATCTGACTCGACACCAACACGTAAAAACTCATCGTGGATAAAATCAAGCTTGCTCCTGCTCCTAGAGGTGGTGCAAGTAAGATTTTTGTTGCTCTGTTCTTCTGTTCATATTCCTGTAAGGCCTGTACAACTGCACTGAAACCACACTAGCTCCAAACACTGTGGTGGTTGAGAATCTGTGAAGGCTTTGTGACCTTTAGGAGCCTGAGAGTGGTTTTAAGCAACCTTGGTAGAGTCTGTATACTTTATATGATGTACAAGACCCTTGCGAGTCCAATAATAACCTTTACTACCTGAGTCCATTAATCTGTCTGTGTGTGGTGGTACTGCCTTAATCTCACTGTTTCCCCTTTTCATCTCCTAAATCTGAATGTGTCTCCCTGTTTAATATCCCTCATGTGTTGGGCCAACTGTCCCAAACTCTGGCATTTAGCTAACACCAAAGCCTTTTGTTAGTATGTGTAACGTTGCAGCAGACATCTCTCTGAGGTGCTGGCACTCAGACGGTCACCTCGGTCGTACTGTGGGTGGAGTAGCTCTTCTGCCTGGTGTGGTGGTAGTAGGTGGGTTGAGCCGGGTGCTGCCCCTGGACGTGCTGCCCCTGCCCTGCCCCCCCTCCAGCTCCTCCGTACATCCCCACGTAGGGCTGGTTGAAAAGATCCGGCATGTTCTCTATGCTCTGCTGCCTCCGGGTCGAGTAGGCGTGTCTTCGGGTGGAGCCGTGCACGGAGGAGGAAGAGGATGACGTGTGCCCCGGGGCGGAGGTCTGCCTGTGAACGTGGCGGCCGCTCGGCTCCCAGGCTTTGAAGGCCGAGCTGGAGAGGAGCGGGTGCGTGGTGGTCTTGGGGAGGCGCGCGTGCTCCAGATGGCTGGAGGGGATGGAGATGGACAGCGGGGCGTGGAGGTCGTGGTGCGCTGGCAGGGGCTGGTGGATGTAGGACTTCTCTTTGGGCTGCACTGGTACAGGCTGGAAGGCAGGAGGTGCCACAGGCTGGTAGTGAGAGAAGTCCATGAGAGGGAAGCTCTTGTAGTAGCTACGAGACGCACTGTCCGCTGTAACGAAGAAAGGAGTGGAGACAGTTAAGTAACATCCAGTGCAAAGCATTCATCAGGGAAGTTATAGGATCATTTTGATTTTCATAACTTGGTTCTTTTCTTAGTGTTGGACATCTTTTAATATGGAAACACTGCTAAAAAGAAGTCACAAGAGGAAAGAAACATGAGTGGCATTAGCAAATCTTGTTTGGAAGAAAACATGAACAGTAACATTAGTACCCAAACCGTCATAAACATCCATCATAGTGTACAGATGGAGTAGTGTGCACACATGTTCCCAGCACAATGAGGACACAGACGTTATAAGTATCCTCACTTTTAGTTATACCTCCAAATAAAGTGGTTTATCCTTTCTTGTTCACTGTAACAATGTTAGCAATACTTCAGTGATTACAGTGTTATCATAACTACCTCCAAGACTGTGAAAATAAGACCTAAATTTGGAATAAACTGGAGCTGTCCTTTAATCTACTGTGTGTCTCTGTTTGCACCCTTCAACAATTAGGTCAGTAAAGCAAACACACGCTACATTTGGCCTGTTTAAACTTGTTTATACTTCAGAGTCATTTTCAATTTGTCACAGTCTGATGCAGTTCTGAGTCACATGCAGAAGCAGCCTAAAATGAACTGTCAATGTGCAAACACAGAGTCTGTCGTTGTAGCAACACTGATTCCTGAATCACACTTAATCCATGATGCATTTATGTTAGGACCTCCCGGCGCCAACCTGTCAGCAGTGTCAGCTTCATTTGCTCCTCAAAGTATTAAAAAAAACAAAACTTTTAAAGGCCGTGAAACTTTCAAAAGAGAAAAATTACACATTCTCTTCTTACAAAGTTGAAATCATTTGAACTCAGGGCAGGGGTTTTGCCACCTCAACCTAACTTGGTCTGGTATGACCATTAGCTTACAGTGGCTAATGTTAGCCGCTGTTACTGTAGATATTGTTGTGTAACAGATATTAATTAATCACTCCAGTGACTTAATGATGTTTACCACTCATACTATGGTTACACTTTTGCTGCTACTTGGAAAAGTTACACAATCTTGCTTTAAATGCTCAATGATAAGAAATAATGCTAAGATTAGCAGTTAGCAGTAGCCTTGTTAGCACCATCTTACCTAACAAAGGAAACAGAAAAATATAAGTATAATAACAGTGCCTTGTGGAAAGGGTCTGTCTAAACCACCAGAAGCACAGAAAACAAATATTTTTCTCCTGTTACAAATAACGTGGACTTCCTTGTTTAGAAATTAAACGAGAAGAAAGATAACATGTAGAGAGAGTCAGGAGAAGGAAGGTCAGGATGAGAGGGAGGGTTTGAAGAACATCAAAGGGGAAAGCTGGTGATTGGTGAAGTATTTCCAATTGGCGTATGCCCTCGAGGTGAAACGTAGCGGCGTTCCTTTTTTCCTGGGATACAAGAGGGCAGAAGGCAGGGGGAGCGTAGGGAGGAGGAGGAGGAGGAAGCTGAGGAGTGCAATGGAGATGATGGAGGTAAAGGTATGTGTGTCAGGATGTGGAGACATAGCAGTGAAGGTTTATAAATACCCTCGCCCTGAGTCTGGAGTGTGCACGTGTGTGTGTGTGTGTTGGGTAAGCATGAATGTCACAGAGGATTATTTAAATAAACTTAACACTGAGGTCATTGCCTCTAGCTTTGTGGCTACATGAACAGTAACCTTGTTTCTGTGTGTGCTTTCATCATTTTAGACCAAAAGACTGAGTCCACCAACAACAGCTGTTTGTTTTCTTCTTTTATCGAAATCTAGTATTTTGTTTTTTTTACCCAGTTCACACAGTCAAAACTTTGAGAAAGGAGTATTTATATGAATTTGGAATATTATGTCTGAATGTCCTGTTTGCATTTGGTAAGGTTGTACAGTATAATGCAGTATAATGGGAAGGACTGATAAGGATGTAGGCATCTTACATTTCATTAAAGTTTCCAAAATGAAAAACGTAAGTGCCAAAGTGAGAGAAATTCATTCAGCAGGGTGTTTCTCCTGTAAAACTGAAACTTATCAGTGAAAATATGAGCAATGTAGTATAATCCTAACCTCTGTCCTGCTTGTCCAAGTATGTTTTTCTACAGTAAGCATCCAAACAGAGTTATCTTATCACTTTATTTACATTATTATACTGTAAATTTAGTACTATCTATCTGTCTACTATCATGCAATACAATAACAATCATTTTTTCTGTCTGCTACATTGATTAACTGGTTTCTGAGATTTTGTCTGGGACATGTACAACAGTAGCTAAGGGGTGGGCGGGGCCTAGCTAATGGTCAATTACTGTTTTAAGACGCTAACTCGTGTTGATCTGTTGAGGCCTTTGGGCAGATCCCAAGTGTAAAGTATGTACAGTGTGTAAAGAGAGTTGTTGCTGAAAAAGGGCGCTCATGCTCCATCAACCTTCCATGGATAATAAAGGTTACAAAAATCTACCTTGACAAGCAGTGATTTGCCTTTGGCTCGCTGGTAGAGGATTGTTTTGTTCTAATGGGAGGCCTGGGGTTGGATGGAACTCTGTACACTGTTACACCTGCTACTATTCAAGGACAACAACGTCATGACACAATGGTCTGTACAGTCACCTGGTAGAAACTCCAACTTCGCTTTTACGTCACAAATTACAAAAAATTACACCTGGAGGAATCATTAAAGTGCAGCGAAAAAATACACAGTGACCAAAAGTACAGAGTTAGAGAGGGTGAAGTTATTACATTAAGGGGAAATTATTAATAAAGAAAATAATCTGACAGAATAGATTTGTCTATTTGTTTACATATCTAATGATGATGAAAACTATACAAACAAAACCAAAGTGGGAAAAAAAATGTTTTTTTTTCTCTCAGAGGACATAGGAGGATGGTAGGTTTACCAGTCATGTAGCTTTCATAAGTTTCTTCCTGCTCCCAGAGGCTCCCTCTGTGTTACATGAAATACATGTATTATAGAGCTCTGTCCTTGGCAATGACCTGTGCTGTCTGGTTAGAAAATATTGCTGCACAGTGACGTTAGCTCGGACAAAATTGCCGTCTCGTTGATAATTAAAACAACAACTTATTACCTCGCTTAGAAACCAGGCTACTCTGATGGCAGTGAGGACACGTGCAAACCCCCAGTTCAGCATCAATCTCCTCAGGAACATTTAGAGAAAATTAACATTATCTAACCAATCACACCGCAGTGTCAGACAGGAACAGCGTGGGCTCCTCTTTAAGATCAACCCTCTGTTCGCCAAGAGACACGGAGACCCTCATCAGTTGACAGCTCCTGTACGGCCAACCCTACTGTACTGTAAAGGTTACTGTGTCAGTTGGCGTCAGCATCATATTGTGTGTGTGTTTGTGTGTATGTCCAACTTACCCACAGCTTTGAGGGAGGTGTATTTGTTCAGTCCCACTGTGCTGTGGTTGCTGTGCGGGTGCGGAAGCCCTTGTCCAAACGGCCCGTACGCTGAGTTATTCAGATGGTACTGTTCTGGTGGGAGGCAGAGGCACAATCAGTCAGTTCATTATAATTTGCTCACAGACGCAGATCCAGATCCAAAACTACCTGTGCAAAGTTTTCAGTGTGCCGTTTGATTTGTGATGAGCTGATTATATGCGTATTTATTTGAGAAATACGGTGACCCTGAGGGTCAAAACACAACAACAATTCAGAAAAAGCAAACAACATTTCAGAAAACACATTGTTTCCAAAAACAAAACAATGTTTCACTAGACAAAATGACATTTCAGATTACGAAAAGGGACGGACAACACCCCTTTTTTGTGATTGGACAGAACTCCAGTCAATTCAGAGTTTATCCAGTGGATGTGTTCACGGTCAGTTGGTGTTCGATTTGATCATACGTTTTCGGACTTGTTGTTGTTCTTTGACCTTCAGGGCCACCGTAGAGAAAACACCCAAAGTGAGCACTGTTTAGACAGAAATTATGAAAGTATTAAAAAACAGGGAACTTCTACAAGACATTGCTTGTATAGCTGATCAGAACGGCCACACTCAAAGTCAGTGAGAAATGCCTGCCGTCATAGAACGGGTGATGAATCGTACAAATGGGAGTAACGGTGCTTTTGGACAATCTCTCAGGCAATCGTCAAGGCAAATCATGGTGTAGCACTCAGTTATACATGAAAAGTTACCAAAGAGGTTATGTGAAGAAAAAAAGAAAGTTTGAGAGAGAAGTTCAGACCTGCACATCTAGCTAATCGCTGATTGAAGTGAGCGTGTTTATCGTTTTGTTTCGTATTATTGTTTATGATCCTTAGTCTCCATTCATTAATGTATGTTGTTGTTAGGCCCTGAGTTGTTCTGTGTGATATACAGTACGTTGTGAAAACATATTTAGGTTTTCCAGATGTAGTTCGGACATAGGATGCAGTTCTTATCAACTCATGTGTACTATAAGCTGCTCCTCAGCCAAGCTCTACATTCTCTTTGTTTCTTTGTCAGTCTTTCTGGTAGCATAAGCAGATTGTATTTGACACTCACTCCAGATCACGCCACACCTTCTCTTTATTCACTCAACCACCACTGCTCTCTTTCTCGCTTGTTGAGTCAGGGACGCGGGGCCGACTTTGAGCTTTCAAACGGCAACCAACAAATCCTGGATAGTAGACTTTTAGGAGGCCTTGGTGCACCAAGCCAACAGCTGACTGTCAAAGCTGTTAGACTGTCTCCTTACTTTTTTGCCTCGCACCTGTCCTTTTTTAACTTTCACAAGCAAAAAGACCATCGGCTGACAGAAGTGTCTCCCGTTTACCCCCAGGCCGGTGATTTTGGGTTGAGACGGGCCAGCCAGTCTCATGCTAAATGAACTGAGGTTAATGAACAATGGAACAAACTGGCTGAGAGAGTGAAGCCCTGGCTGTTAGCATTAATGAAGTCCACTGATGCAGCCAGCGCACTGGATGTCAGCCCCGGGGATGGATGGACACACATGGAGCACTCACGAATGTTCACACAGACACACACACCCAAAACAACATGCTTTATGAGGCCATTTGGAAAAGAAACAAAATCAGTTGAATTTAGCATTGTGTTTTTTTTGTTTTTTCTGTGCGTCAGTGTTAAACTGACATATCTTATGACTGAATGAAACAGTGAAGCGTATTCACACGCTCGCCAATCTGATTTGCCATGTCAAGTCTGTTTGTGCACGAGTGTGTGTTTGTGTAAATACTGTGTGTCACATAGAGACGCACGGCATCAAAGACAGAGGGCTTCATCACATCTGTGGACTGTCAGTGCTAAGAAAGAGGTGTACGCGGTACAACTTCTGAATGCTAATCACCACACACACACACACACACACACACACACACACACACACACACACACACACACACACACACACATTTAGTCATGTGTGGTTTAGATGAAAACCAAACAGAGAGAGAGAGGGAGTGAAATGAAGAGGATGGCAGGATGTTCTGGTGGAATAAATTAGAAAATGATACTGAAGCCAGAGGGGTGGAGAAATGTCAGGAGTTAGTCTTTACAGTAACAACATTTACACTTACACTTACTGAGCCTCTACCTTAATCACTGCACACACACACACACAATGCATATTACAACATGTGAAACATCTCACTACCTAATCAGCTTAAACTACAGCACACACCACACTGATAATTGTATGTGTGTGTGTGCAGACACAGGAAAATCATCCAGAGTAATCCAGTGGTGGTGCTGACCTCTCAGCATGTGACAGATTAGCGGATTATGAGGAAGAAGAGTCCATTTCACATTGTCGTCATCATCACTATCTTCATCTCATCATCGTCTGCGTCATCATTTTTTTTTCTTTTCTCCTTAAAGCCACAGTAAATGACCAACAGATCACGATGCACTGGTCTGTGGTGTATTCACCGGTTTTCATTGAAGTCCTTGAAGCAGCTTGTTTAACGACGCCAGATAATTTACCTAGCTTTGATCGCTGGTTGAAAATAACTGATTGTCTCCCTAGGTGTCCTGCAGTGGCATATTTTAGTAGGTTGAAGCAGAACTTATTCACATACAGTTGTTTATATCCCAGATGAGAACCTGGCTTGTGGTCAGGTGATGACTTATAAAAGACACAGGTACAGATGAACAACACAATACAAGTATAATAGGTGTACATAAATATGACCTAAAGTATCTTGAGACAAAGTGCAAAAACAAATAAAACTATCTCTAAAAATACTAGTTGCTAAAAAGAATTTCTAATAAGTGTGCAAAAATAAATTTATATTGAATTACATGTAAATTTAGCACATTTATTGCAGAAGGAATGAAGGAGCTACCCTGTTGTACTTTAGACCTAGCTTTGTGGAGGACCTGCTGGGTTAGAGATGGCCGACAGGGGTCTGTGGGGCACCTATCACCTCACAGCCTCCTTTCATAATATGGCTCAGGGATTTTATCCTCGATGTTCATACATTGTACCAAGCAGTAATGGAGAATGAAAACAGACTGATAAAAAGACATTTATCCACTTCCGAGGAGCAAACATTGTCGCCCCCTCCTACAGACCGCTGCAGAATTAGCATCAAATTTAGGCTTGTACCACCCAGGCTCCCAAAGAAGATTTTTAAACAGAATGAAGATCAATGATTACCCCTAAAAATGTGACTGTTTTTAGCCACACGCCTTATGAAACTTGAAATGATCCCCACGAACGAATATGAAGACATACCCACAGTGAGTCCGCCTGCTTTCAGTGCACAATACTCAGTGATTGCATAATGGAATAAGTATGTAACTGTGTGTGTGTGTGTGTGTGTGTGTGTGTGTGTGTACCAAACCACATAAAACACCAACTGAGGGAATTAGGAGGGGTTCACAATGGGTTGTAGATTTTAAAGCTCCAGCATGGCTGCACATACACTTTCCATTAGCACCACCAAGTGAACGTCTGAGGCTGGGATCTTTAAGCGCAGAACAAGAGGGCAGGAATGCTGCTAATGAGTTACTTAATATCTCCTCTCTCAGTGGAATTGCAGGCAGCATGTGATTGGTGTAGGATCTAAGACGAGGCCTCCGCTGTTTATCTCCAAACGATGCAGGAAGGTAAGACTTGTTAACAGATCTGAGGGACAAAGAGAGCAGCTCGGTCCATAGCTGAGGTATCACAGGTGTGTGTTACTAATATT
Organism: Lates japonicus; assembly: GCA_033238685.1. Lineage (NCBI taxonomy): Eukaryota > Metazoa > Chordata > Actinopteri > Centropomidae > Lates > Lates japonicus. The sequence goes on from BRZM01000030.1 coordinate 4,246,603, forward strand.
ACAGGTGTCAGGGTATCCCACTCTAACGAGGAGGTAAATATCGAGTAGTGATTATACTTCTGAAACCTCGTCTTCTCAAGTAACGAGTAGATCTTTGAGAGTGAAAGTGGCATTCAAAAATATTACTACATTTAAAGTGAAATACTGACTTTAAACAGTGTGGGTGAATCTGCTTTAAAGCCTTTTTCTCACCCAGGGCACGAGAAGTTTTCAACAGACATCATACCAGATCTGCTGAACTGGGATTTCAGTCATTGTTAATAAAAGCATTTAGTTACTGATTCAAATATTTGATATTAGATCAGTGCAGAACAAATGGCCTATGCATCCTGACATTTACTGAATGGCGTTTTTTTTTTTTCACAACCAATTTAAATATGTACTGAACTGATTCTACAGTTAGTTTCAGGCCTCACCAAACCACTTTATTTTTCTTTCTTTTTTGTTCAAAAATTCAACAATAGTGTCTATCAGGTAAAAACTTGTTTGTTTTTTTTTCACGAGTTTTCTATTAGTTGCCTCTTTGCATAAAAAATCTAACTTTATACTAGGTAATAACATGGAGTTATTGTGACTTGGCAGCTGTTTTTAGATTTAGACTTTTAGACTTAGTCAAGATATAAAAACAGTATATAACCATAATTTTAAAGGCTGTTTTAAAATGCTCAGCTGGTTCCTGGTCTGCTATTAATAATAAGACATGAATTATTAATAATAAAGCAACGCCATGCAGAAATGAAACATTCTTTTGTTAGGAGATTTTGAGATGAAAAGAAGGAAGGATATGTTTTTCTCTCATCATGCAAAATACGAGGTTATCAATAAGATATGTGAATTCCCAGCTTGTTGAGCCTCAGCAGAATGATGCACAGATTCATTTTCAGGTCAGCTACTTAAGAGGAGTTGAAGTTTTTAGGAGGAGTAAAGGAGGCCTTTGATGTGATGATTCTCTCTCTCACACACACACCCTCATACCATCTGCCTGGTGTTTCACTGGCACAGGCATGCTCATGACCGCAAAACTGGCTCAACTACACCACAGTCACATGACGTCAACATCACCACCACTGAGCTTCCAACTTGTCATTTAATTGAGCGCTGACTTCTACAAAAGCAAGTGGAAACTTTGAGTTGAAGAAGAGCACAAGTATAAACACAACAGGTCCATAAATGTGGACTAGTGAGTAGTTGAGCTTCTGTGTTCGGTGTGATGACGTTTAATGTCCCCAACAACCTCTGTAGTTGTTGTTAGCAACTGCCTGTCTTTTTAAAGATGAGTAAAACTTCACAAAATCACATCATTATGTTGTAGAATAAAGCGTGAAAATCTCAGACCTTATTTAAATTCGTTCAATTGTGCACTGTCTGGTGTAGTAGTTTGAATGATAATAAGACATTTTGAGTTTGAGTACAGTGTTCAGGCTGTTTAAAAAAACAGACCAATCAACTGGCTCGAGTGGCGGTGTAGAAATCTGACGGTAGCTCACCTAGTTTACATATCTAAGCCGAGAAATGAAGCGAGACTCTCTCATCTCCTTCAACTCCATGAATGATGCGACCTTGATTAAATAAGACACATTAGAGGAACTAGAGCTCATCTGTGAGATGAAGTTCAAGCACGTGTGTGTATGAGAGGTGAAGCGAGAGGGAGGTCACGGCTCTGGGTGTTTCTTGTTTTCCAAAGTAAAGGAAAGGAAGGAGGTTTTTCCCCACATACCACCTGTCTTTTGTATAGTGTGTGTGTGTGGTTTTTTACAGTATAAGTGTGGTGCACCTGTCTGAGAAGAGAGGGAAAGGTGGGGATTGTTTGGCTGTTTGGAAAGAAGGGAGTTTGACCCCTCCAAAAAACTGTCATCCATCAGGTTCAAGCTCAGACACGTCTATGTTCAGTAAATACACTCTGTCGTGTGGAGGCAGCATTCATTGTGCTGTGTGTAGTGGCGTACCTCAAAGGAAACAAACCGATAATGCAGGTTTTAGGTGAGCACCAAGACACTGAGTTACTCAAACAACACTCCAGCCCCAGGTTTAGACTATGGATAAATAACTGTGGATGAACTCATCACACAATTCATGTTTTTGTACAAAATATAATCTGCACGACAGTGTGATTCTCTCTGACTTCACGCATACAAACATTTTTCTCTCTTACACCAGCACATAGAGGTGACCTGCTGCTGTGTGTCGTCGCCCTGGTAGTTGTTATTCTGAATGTACCTGTACCTGTGTCTCTCAGTACTCACCACTCCTGCTGCGCAGAATCCTGGCTGAGACGCCGTTGGCTCTCCCTCCACTGGGCGAACTGGCTGTGGCGTTTTCCACCGAGCTCACCTCACCTCCCTGCTGCTTCAGCAGGTCTGTCAGCGTCCTGGAGACAAACACACACACACACGCTGGCTTTAAATTGGTGCTCAACTTCTAATAGTAGTAAATGTATTCTTTAAAAAAAGAGAAAAAGGAAAGCAAGAAAACACTCAGAGATGTGATGATGACAAAAAAGAAACTGATGATAACCTCCTTCTGTGGCAGCCATTTTCTGGACTAAACAAGAATGAATGACAGAAAAAAAAGAAAAATGAGGCTCGATTCCTTGAACTAACGATGTCAACAAAAAAAAAGAAAAGCCCAGAAGTCACAAAAAACATAATTTATATCATCTTGCAACTTGGAAATAAATAAAAAGTGAAGAGATGAATTGTTCACATTAGAGTAGCTCGGTCAGTGAGAGAGACAAACACCATCTGTTCCCCTCACAGATGTGTTTTATTGGTCCTCTGTGAGGGCTCTCCCCAACAGCTGGAGCCCCTGCTCACAAATACACACATAAACCACACACACACACACACACACATGCAGGCAGTTCATGTACAGTTTGTACAGTACATCCTCTTGTCCCACAGGAGAGTGTGTTCACTGTGTGTACGTGTGTTTTTTCATTCCTGCCTATACCTGTGTGTTTGTGTGTCTGTGTGTGTGAAAAGAGGTGGTTGTTGTTTGTAATTCAACATCTGGTGTTTGCAGTGTGTGTGAGGTTAAGGTCATCAGGGGTCTCGTTCTGCCATTAGCTGAACCATATTGTGCAGTTGTGATGATCCTGTTGTGGGACAGTTTTGAACTTATCCTTCTTCTGTATCTAAATTATTCATTATCATGTTGTAAGATGTGTTTAGTGGGCTTGTTTGATATAGATATATCTATATTTATTACATTTACGACTTAGGTTGCAGCATGTCACCATAAAAATAACACTTTCATCTATTTTCTATCATAACTGTACTGTATCTACACATGTAACAGAAATCAGATACTGTGGACATATGAGGCCACTGTTTGTGTCGTCTGACCATAAATTTATGAAGTCTTTTTGCCCTGCTCAAGTTAAAGGAGAACTGCGCTGATCTTAAGTGTGTTTACAGGTGTTGTGGAGTATTACTGCTTATGTGAAGAGAGCTGCACAGTCTAATAAACAGCCTCAAGTCACGTCACTTGAGTCACTGTCGATTGGTGCTGGACTACAGCTTTGACAATGAGAAAGGTCTGGGGGTATGGAGTTAAAGAAAGAGGTAACCAGACCTCTGTAGCCTGCTCCTCGTCTCTGCTTGAGGCAGAAGACGTGAGTCTTTATTAGCTGCTACTAGCTAACAGTGGCTGAATTGCATTGTGGGTAATGTAGGTGCGACCATTTGACCAGGAAGAAGAAAGTGCAGAGTAAAAAAGATATATCTGGTTCTGTTGGGGTTTTTTTAAGCCAACACAAGAGTTAGCATCGCCCTGGTTCCCTCGACAAAAAGCCAAAGGGATTTTCATTAATATATTTTTTCAAAAATCCATTTAAAAAACCCATCGACTTTGGGACGAGGGAACAAAAAGTGCAAATATTCGAATTTATTTCTGGGTTTTAGGACTCATTCCTGCAGCACTCTATCCTGAGTCAGTCTGACAGTGTTACAGGAATGCAGTGCTGACTTGGTTTAGTGCTCTCATAAGCCAAAGAACTGCATTTAGCATTTTGGTTTTACTCCCCCCCCCCACACTTAATTTTATGGCCAACATCCAATTACTGGTTTTAGTTGTGTCAGTTTTTTCCTGCTGAAGTGTGGCTCATCACCAAACTGTGTGTGTTTTGTTCAGTGTGTCCTTTAGGATGAATTCCAGTCAGTTGTTATGTGACCGGAGGCTTTTTTGGCTGCATGACATATGGGCAAGATTTCCTAGCAATATGGTCGTGTTTGGACTCGGGGCTTCTTGTTCTGGATGCAAGAAATGCAAAGTAATGACAGCACACTGTTCATATATTCATATTCCTGTCCCTCCTTCTACTAGGAAGTTTAATTCACTTCATTAACTCACTATGAGCTGAGGATAAACACTAACGGACCACCCTAGCCTCCTTCCCACAGCCGATGACACCTCCCTTCCTGTCTCACACACACACTCATCACTTTGAATAAACACTTTTCCTCTCCCTGTGTATTTGCTGAATGTACAGCGTTGATGGTATTCACTCCCTTGATCAATAATTCAAACACCGGTGCCTCTGTTCTGCTAACGAAACTCCTGTGTTTAGCCCCCTCTGCCTCACACACACACACATGCACAGGTACACAAGGATATGACCGACAGGACAGCAACAGCCAGGGGCAACTTGTTTGCACTCAACCTGCCAAATAGAAAAGTGAATCCCTCTGGCCACCCCTCTGATCATCTATAAACTCTCTGTAGGTGTGATGATGTGTGTGAGTAACAGGGTCACAGATGCCAAAAAGTGGTTCCTGCAGGGACTCTGTTGACGGCGCGTTTGCTGTTTTGGTGCCAGATATGATAAAGCTGCCACAAGTATTTCATGTAGACAAATGGTACACGTGTGTACAGTTTGTGCATGCTTTTACATGCATGACCTTTGTATTTGACTCCTAATATTTACTACCAGAGTAGAGTAATCCACTCTATTCTGTGAGAAAAAGACGGTGCATTTCTGATCCTATGTTGGGGATGATTAAAGGCATCCTGGGAAATGTAGGAAGTCTCTAACTTAGAGTGACCATAGACAACTTTTTTAGTTTGAATTTATCCTTATGAAGTAAATGTTGATTGCACAATATAATCGCTACAAAATAATGACACCATCTGTGTTTAGATTGGTTTACTATAGGCCTTCACTGTGCAGTTCTGGCTGCCACCCAACGTGAGTTTTCACAGGAGAAATGAAAGCTTGATTTATTGCACAAAGGAGGTGCACCTGCCGCTGTGAAACCAAAACAGAAAGAGGATAGAGCTTCTGTTTTCCTAGATAGCTGTTGGTAGCTTTCCCAGGTAGTGGAAATGGTGGTAACTAGGAAACTCTACTCACTGTCAGAGGAGGCAAAGAAGGTGAAGAGGGAGAGCGATAGAAACTGTGGTAAAACAAGAGTAAACCTTGGATGGACACTCATTTGATTGAGGGAGCCAGAGGTCAGAGTGGGACAGAAACGCAGCTCTGGATTTTTCCTCTGAGACTGACCTCTCCAACTATGGAGCGAGCTCCAGTACTTGAGAGGGTTTAAAACCGACAGTCAGGACAGTAGCCGGGCAGATAGCAGGTAGCCATGTTGCTAAGGCTACTGCTAACAACCAGAAACAAACAAAAGATTAATTTTCTGTTTGTTAGTCTAAACAAATTTCCTGGCAGTGGCCTTTCTAAATTATTCATTAATACCACTTGGAAACTCTAGGGGGGAAGATTGTTTATCGCCACTTTAACGGTAACGCCAAAAAGATAAATTATAACAAAAATTAGCCCCTAAAAAAATCACACATTAATGAGCTCTTGAAGTGTTGGATTTCCTCTTTCAAACCTTGAAACTGCTTGAATTACTGAGTTACACTCTATTTATGGGATCTGATTTTGTAACAGAAAATTATATTCATTCATTCAAATCAATTCAGATCTTAATCACCTTATTGTGAATCCTTTTATACACACTGTGCCACGGTGTGTGTCTTTGTGAAATTGCGTATTAGATTATGATGTGCAAATTTGTCCCCTTCTAAACATTTGCATCACACAACAAAAACACTTTAAACGCCTCCTGATTTTTCTTCCTTCTCTGCACAATTTCAATCACTCTCTCACCTCCTTTGCTCAGTTTTCAATTTGTTGTTCCATTCAGTCTTCTCATTCTTCCTCTCCGTCTGCCCCCTCCTCACCTAAACGCAGCCCTAAATATGTCTCTTTCTCTTCGCCCTCCTCTTTAAACCATACCGTTTGTCTTCCTCTCCTCCAAGTCTCTCTCTCTCTCTGCTCCTCATCCCCTCTCTGACTCATTGCCGTGCAGCGCCTCAGGCCTCCATGCACTCTTCTCTTGGCTCGCCGCTCAAACAACTTGCTGATTTAGACTTTTAATCTGCAACAAAAACTGCACCTGTCTCCAGGCTATGTAGTGTTTATGGAGCGTTGGCTGAGCTTCATGAGAGTTTCTGCGGCTGGCTTTGAAAGAGCGAAGATGGCCGTACAGCTGGTTAAAAGATTAAGACTCGCAGTGTGGGGTAGATTGACAGAAATAGTCTGTGGTGGGTGGAAATAATTCTAAAACAGTGGTATTATGAATGAACAGGTGCAGATTTGTTAATAAAATGCTGCCTGAATTAGTTTATATACTGCTTGTGCCTGCTCTTGTTTTGTTGCTGCAATTTCAGTTCTACTTATCACCAAGTATTAACTTCACTCACAAAAAGTAATCTGATGATCTAATGATCAGAATAGTGATCCATGACTTTAAAATGTGGGTACTTTTAAAGTCATGTGTGACTTTAAAAGTATTTTTTTATGCCTTTATTTGATAGCAACAGTGGAGATAGTGGGAAAGAGAGCAGGGGAATGACGTGCAACAAATGGTCCAGCTGGCTGGGAGTCGAGCCCGGAGCTCGTTGCTCAGAGCACTCAGGCCCATGTGGTACGTGCCCTAAACATTCGGCCATCGGGTCGTCTCCCCTCAGCCTTCATTTTGACCCTTAATAAACAACTGTAAAGTTTCGTGACTGACTCACTTCCCTACATAGCATTATCCAGTCCTGGTTAGGTCAGAGCCCAGCAGACCAACTTCCGTGTTCTTGCTTGCTTTTGCTTTCTGCTGATGTGCAATTTAGAAAAACATCAGTGGGAACTATTTTAATGTGGCAGACTACAAATTAAATACACATTGTTCTTGATCTCTGTGGATATACAGCATGAGTTACCTTCAGGTTACTTCTCTTATGGCTTTTTTTTTGCTCTATAACATGTTACGCAACAGCGATGTGCCTGAGATCTGTGACGCCATCCGTACCTCCATGTTCTCCCATCGCATTACAACCACAGTGAGATGAGACTTTGCTAATGTCCTTTAACAATCAATTACTCTCCCAGATCAGAACACCCACTCTGTGATTAGTTACAACTAACATTACAGTAACTCTCTGAACATAGAAATCCTGTCTGCCTGCCTCTCTGCATCTACATTGACTGTTCTGATGCAAAATGTCCTGAACACAGTGAGGCCTGCATACACGTTCAGGACATACAGCACAGTACATGTTTCCTGTTCATCCTCATGTTCTGTTTATGCTGTAATGCACATATTATTGATCCTGTAACTGCACATGTGGATGCATGCTGCAAATGTGCTGTCGTTTTATCTCAGGGCTTCTAGTAAATTCAGAATTTTAAGTGTATTTTTATAAAACTTTTAGATAATCCACTGAAAGAGAAAACAACTGTGGCCGACGTCTCAGTGTCACAATCTCTGTGTCTCCCCTCAGTTGTCACTGACTCCCTCGTCACTCATCTCTCCCTCTTTTCATCTAAGTTACAGTTAAAACCAGCTTTGCTGTCACTGACGATTTACTGATAAAGAGTGAGGAGATGACAAGGCACATCTTAAAACACACCACATACACACATTCGTGCACAAGGACATGAAGCAGTGTTGTGTTTCTGCAGTGGTTTGTCTCATGAGCATTTTAGGCATTTGAATGAACCTTTAGTTTTAAGTCAACATAAGAGAGAGAGTAAAAGTGCTGCTCTAAAATCAGTCTGTATATCATTAAGTTCAAAAAACAAGTTTTGTTGACAGAAACTTTTCTGCCTGGACAATTTATGTGTACATTGGATAAATGAAACTAAACATCCTTATGTGCTTTTTTGTCATAAAAATACAGAGGTGGGGGCACTGACACCCACATTTATCTGCCTGTTACTTTCTTAGCAGAGAGCTGTGATTATAATGTGCATGACAAATCGGATTAATTATGAGACATAGGGTGAATTTTCAGCTTTCAAATAGCCCACATAGCTAGATGTGGGTTATTGTTCAGCTGTTAACAGTGTGTGTGTTAGTGGTTTTATGCTAAACAAGCAAATATGTGGCCTTTCCCTCAAGCACAGAGGGCACCATATGTAATTTTTCTTTCTTTTTTCAGTCAAAATGAAAATAATGTTGTTCTATCATCATCAATTACCTATTAAAAAGCCTACATATTGTAGTTCTCTGGGTTATTATGCAGTTATTAGGTGCAGGTAGCAAGCAACTGAGTGGTTTTGTTTTTGTGCTAACAAGCTAATTTGTAGTCTGTAGTTTGTAGTCTGTTTTTTATAACAGAATCTTGGTCTTGTGGAAAATATTTCAGTGCTTAAATATAGTTTTCTGTGTTATTATTCAGCTGTTTGATGCAAGTGTAGCATCTGAGTGAGTTATTATTAAGTTATTAGGTGCAATTAGCAGACACCTGAGTGGTTTTGTTTTTGTGCTAACAAGCTAATTTGTAGTCTTTTCCTCGCTCTAGCCAAATAATTTAAATTTTTTCCCCCCAGCTATCGTTAAAACATATAACTGCCTCTCTGTGGTGATTTATCAAGTAGCTAATGGTTGTCTGGCTAATTTTTCAGCTGTTAGATACAAGCAGCACTATGCTAACTTGCTAACAAGCTAACCAGCACAGTTGTAGCTATGTGTTTTTTTTTTTTTCAGCTTCCTCAAATATGACAGAAACAAGGTTCTGTAGTAATATTTCAGTTTTTAAATATAGTTTTCTGTGTTATCATTAATCTGTTTTATGCAGGTGTAGCGTCCGAGTGGGTTTTTGTTTTCGTGCTAACAAGCTAACTTGTAGCATTTCCCTCTGGCAGGGAGGCCTCCAGGTGATTTTTCTTTATTCAACCACGTTTAAAATGGAAGAAATGCAGTTCTGTGCTACAAGTTTTCAAGTAGCTTACACAGTTATCTCAGTCGATTTTAGCTGGTTTTCATGCTTGTTTGAAGCTGTAGACAGATGGCCCATTAGAGGTTTGGGAGAGGGATGAAAAGGAGCCGCAGGGGCCAGCTCACTGTGAGTCTGCTGGTTTCATGAACTTCACTTTTGACTGATATGGGTTTGACTGTGACAGACAAAATATTCATCTTGGAATCAATATACGTAAAAATTTGAAATGCAGCCTTCAAGGTATGACGGATAAAAAGTAGTCTTTCAACTTTTCAGATGTCAACCATTTTAGCTTTACCCTGATGAACAGACCAACTGCAAAGACAAACACAAAAACAGCACACAGCCAAACCCTTGAGTCAGTGGGTGCTGACCCACATTTAAGTGTGTGTGTGTGTGTGTGTGTGTGTGTGTGTGCCCAGTGACGCCCAGCAGGACCGAGGAGGAGAGAGGAAGAGTAAAGCAGCTGGGGGGTGTAAATTGTCACATCTGATACAGACAGGAAGCTGTCGACTTAAATGTCCTTTCACTTTGGGAGGAACTGAGGCAAGCGAGTGACGCAGGCACATATATGAGTGCACTTTAACACGTCTGCTTGTAAACATACATGCGATGCAGCCGGGCTCACACACACACACACACACACACACTCTGGTGACAGGTGAGAGGTGATCGACAGTGACAGCTCAACCCTGGAGGTAATCAGAAAGCAGGAGGGATGGAGGGGAGCTGAGAAAGTGGAGCGAGAGAGGAAGGAAAAGTTGATGAAAACTTCTGTCTTTTTCAGCTTCTTAGTGAAAATATATTTTCTCCACATGGTATTTAGGGATCACGCTGGTGGTTTGCCTCATGCCACGATGTCTTTTTCCTTCTCTCTGCGAAGACCAGAGGAAGTCACAGTGAAACTAGTGACAACAGGGCAGAGGAGCTCATCAGAGGAAAACAGGATAGTGAAATGCAGTGATACACATATGATGCTGTACATCAGAGTGTACATGTGGGAGTTATGTCAAACAGGTAACACTATGCTAAAAGTTTACAAAACACGCGCGCGGCGCGGCGGCAGGCAAAGGCGTGCGCGCAAGGCAAGGCGCGTGCGCGCGCGGGGCAAGGGCAAAGGCAAGGCGCACAGGCAAGGTGCGCGCGCGCGCGCGCGCGCGCGTGCGCGCGCGCGCGCAGCGTGCGCGCGCGCAAGGCAAGGGCGGCAGGCGCGTGCGCGCGGGCAAGTGCGCGCGCGCGCGCGCGCGCACAGCGCGCGCGCAAGGCACAAAGGCAAGGCAAAGGCAGGCGCGCGCGGCAGGCAGGCAGGCAGGCAGGCAAGGCAAGGCAAAGGCAGCGCGCGCGCGCGCGTGCGCGCGCGCGCGCGCGCGCGCGCGGGCAAACGCGCGAGGCAAGGCAAAGGGCAGGCAAAGGCAAGGCAAGTGCGCGCGTGCGCGCGCGCGCGCGCGCGCGTGCGCGTGCGTGCGTGATCGAGGGCGGGGGGTCTCAACGACGACGAGGGCCTGCCTGGGACAAACAGTCCGATCACACTCAAATGAGGAAGCTGATTGATCACCAAACATCAGCCCATTGATTCAGGCCAGGCATACCGTCATGCAACCGCATTACGAGAGGAGCTCACATATGCAGGGAGTACGCGCCAGCAGGCTTGTGACTGTCGTGATGGCGACGACACATTTGTTCAGTGCACAATGAGACAACAGAGGTGATACGTGAGTCTTGCGGGGTTTCTGATTATTGACTTCGCTTCCAGCCTATAAAAAATACTGTTTTATTTGACATTTAAAATACCATTGAATTTTGTGGGAATATTTCAGAGTCTGAAAGTGTGATACCGGTGAGCTGGTAGGCCTTTTAATGAATACCACCACAGCACTAGCAATGCTTTATTCAGACGAGAGCGGTCACGAGCGCACGCTGGAGTCTGTGGTTTGGTGTTGCCCGGTGTGGTGTGTGTGGCGTGTTTCATTTGTCGTGGTCTCATTTTCATTGACTACGTCTAATACGCGAAGAATTTAAACCCAGGAGTTGAGGCTGGCACTGAAATCAAAATCACCTTACGCAGTGGCGGTATTCCAGGTGTGCAGGTGTGTCTTATCATTTTCACGATGCGCACAGTGACGTGTGTGTGCGGTGTGTGTCCGCATTCACCCGCAAAAACACACAGAGACAGACTTATGGAAATGAACTGCATGACTTGCCCTGTTGTGGTGATGGCACCAGCTGTCTAATATCACGTTAAGAGTGTGTGTGTGTGTGTGTGTGTGTGTGTGTGTGTGTGTGAGGTTTATTCTCTTATCTCTCTTTCTCTGGTAATGCTTGATTTTGAGGCGTCGACTGTCAATCTTTCCTCTCTTATCTCATACAGTCTATGTGTGTGTGTGTGTGTGCGGGAAGGTTCAGGTGCCGCCCCGTCAGCGCACGCTGTGAGTTCACAGCACAGTTAATGAGTGACTTGATGTTTGATGTTGCAGGATTGAACGGTTCAGCAGCAGAGAATCTGTCGGGCTCTGACACAATGTTTTCGAGTCAAAGACGTTTAGCGCTCCGTGCGTTTTGACCAGAGTAAATGCTGCTGACTTCCCAGCTCTCCTTGGGGTGGTAATTTGATCTGTTGATTACGAGACGTGACTGAAATGCCTGTTCCAGCCCACTTTGAGCCTGGCTCGAACACTGAAATCATTGTCTGAGCCCTCGTTGCATAAAAGCAGGGAGAAATATGCGGCTGGTTACGTCCACTGCTGTTTTAATAAGGGAATGAGGTGACATACTGTTTGCTGTTTTGCACCAAGAGTGGGGCAGGCTGGCCAGAGCGTTGTTCGCGCCGGAAGCCCGAGACAGCTGAGCCAGCCTAAAAGGAAAGGTTTAATGTCAACACACGGCTCAATAATGCGCGCAACAAAGAAAAGTATTTCTACGTAGAATTTATTATCTTTGTTACACTTTTTTGACACTAGAAATGGCCTGCTCAGCTACCTACTATTACAAAGATAATAATGTTCCAGTTCTGAGCTGTCACCGTCAGAGAGGTACACCTCTTTATGCGTTTATTGAGGTTAGAGGTTGCAGTGTTAATGCTTTATTGAGAGGCAGGTTTCGGCGTTTTCAACTGACCTCACAAACACGAAGGGAAAATATCAGAAACACACTTATAACACTTTATATTACACGATTCATTAACCAGGGACACAGCCACCTCAGATTATGTAAGAATAGACGATTGGCGTTACACGCCCGCGATACTGAGCAAAGCATATTAAGACCATCATAATCTTGGCGATGAGCAAACATGAGCATCATTGATTATTAATGAAAAAAGGAACAAGAAGGATTCTGTGCAGTGCAAAGCCTGAATTTTATCTCAGTCTATTCTCAGTTCCCAGCTATTCTCAGTATCAGCTTGAGCGCGGCGCCTGAATGGCGATTATTGCCAGATACAGGATGCTACAAATAAGCGATACACCAGATTTAAAGCGAACAGAAAGAAACTATCCAAACTACCTCTGAAGGTCAAACAAACAACAAGTGAGGTAACAATAAGCAAAAGAGATGTTTGAGTTTTCAGCATCAACTTGTTGATTTTCTACTCTTGGACCCAAAGCCCAGCAGAATTTTAGCCACCAAGGCTTCTACAATAATATAGCTTCATCATCAGCGTAAAATAGTACATGCATAGTTTTACTGTAGTATCAGCAGACATGAGACATTTATCAATCCAGAATGACCTTTAAGTTGAGGGTTACCCAGCTCCATATTGATCTCTGACTGGCTAATATGTCTGTCACTTACCCAGCTGATCAGCTGTTGGTTAATGCCAGGCAGAACAAGCACGCCATCCACAAAACAACTGTGAGATTGATTGTTTTTGCTGAGTGCATTTACACAGGTATTGATATCAAGCTTGGTGCATGTAAACTGCATCCTGTTTACAAAGACCAGGGTGAGCTCATATCTGTTTTTTTTAGAAACCTGAAAAGGATAGCTAGGACAAATGGATGGTTTGGTAACACCCAATCTAACTGACGACTGGGGTTTTCTCATGTTAATACAAACACTGGCCTCTGTGCGATAATTTATTAGTGATGGTAATAATTCTAAAACAAAGTCTTGAACAACACCAGGACCCAGAAAGCTAAATGGAATGCAGCCATCACTAATTTTATTATTTATACCAGTGCTTTTTCTACTGTACAGTATGTCTGAGAGTTACCTTTTTATGCATTCATTCAGGGGTGCATCCTGATTGGATAGAGATCATGAGTTTGCCTACCCAAAACTCATAAATTACAAAAAGTTACTAGAAAAAACAGATATATTCACATCACAAAGGGGTGTCTCCTCAATCCAATATATTATATAGTATTACTATATAAACAGTCAGAACGTTACATGAAAATACTCATTAAATAATATTACTAAATTAAAAAATTATTAAATATATGAATGGCAGCAGTTCTCAGGTAAAAGCAGTTGTGACATTTCTTCTAAAATTTCTGAGTAGTTTTGTTGAGACAGCTGAGTTGAAGGTTTATTATTGCACAAGTTGATCTCATAGATTCTGGAAAACTCAAGTTCAATATTTGGAAAGGGCGTAGGATTTTCAGAAACATAGTCTCCAGAGTCTCAGAGACTATCCAACCTGACCATCATTGTTTCCCCTTTGTGCCCTGAGAGACAGGACAGGAAAAGGTGCCGAACGAGGGACAGTGACAGAGAGGGACAGCAGAGTTATTCGAGTCGGTTAGGTGAATGATTAGTGATGTTGCTCTGACTGTTTGGCTGCACTCAGTCGCCAATTAGAAAAGCAAAGACAAAGAGGGCAGCAGAGCCCAGAGGGCCTGAATCAGAGCGCAGGACTACCACCCACAACATCCCCCAACAAACACACACACACACAGCAATATCATTAACTTCACTCAGGCAAAGTAAACATACTGTGTGCATTGGCCTCCTCAAGACAGAGTAACAATATGTTTTAAAGATGACAAGCACACTAATGTCAAGTCAAGGGTTTGTTTTCAGCAGAATTTAAAGTATTTATTTTTGAAATATTTTATTTATCCTTGCGTACTTTTTTTGTTTGGTTGTGCTTTGAGGAATACGTAGAGTGGGAGGTAGAAAAAGTGACTTTTTAAGATGAATGGTTGTCATACTGAGAAGAATGGCCACACAATGGAGCAGAGAATTCACAAAAGGTGAAAAAGGGAAGATTCAAGAGTAAATAAAGACTGGATATATAAATAGATGTGTGCCTTCTAAAGAGACTGTATGCTGTTTGGAAACTGAGAAGAGTACAGAAGAAAGAAATTAAGTGTTTTAGTTTGGATGATTTAGACACAAGGCAGGCAGACTCAAACTGTATTATCTCCAATCAGGTTGCCATGTGTGCGTGCATGTGTGTGTGTCTTTCTGCACTGTCCCCTCTGGACCTCCCTTGTCAGCAGTGACCTTTACCAAATCAAAGGAGATGCAAATATCCAGCTTCATTTGGGCCTATTACAACTCCACACACAGCGACTTATAGACGTGAATGAGCCCTGCGCAGACACCCAGTGAGAATAGCTGTCAGTCTTCTCGGCCAGCTTTGATTAGCAATTTGAAGGGCCTCGGCCCCGGCCCCCGACTCTCCTCAACAGATACAAATCAGCCCTGACGCTGCCTCGTCCATTACCGGCATCATTTCTAGAGAGAATTGTAATGAATCTCATTTCCCCACAGCCTTTGTGTCCCCGCCCGCCCAGCTCTTCTCTCCTCTCACACAGCTTTTACTGTGACTTTAAAGGTGCTACATGTATTTGTAGTCAGTTTAATTTATTAGCTTCTTTTTTTAAATTATGCTTTAAATATATCATAACCAGGATTTGAAATTAACAAGCGCAAGTCAAGATTCATTTTGGTGGAAAATAAGTTACCAGTGATCTACAAGGAGACTATCACAGTGACCTGAGAACTTGATATAAAACTTGCATAGAACTACTACATCACCATACATTTTCATAACAACTCCTCAAATCAGCATAAATCTGCATATGAACACCTTATGTCAGTGTGGGTTTGCACACAAACACAGCACATCAGATCTTTGCATGTTTTCACAGTGAACCATGTTAGATTTCTATTTCAGGCAGCTGCACAACATTTAGGATCGTATGGTAGATAATTACTGCACTCTCACAGCTCTCATAGTGTTGTTTTCAGATGTAGCAGGCAGCTGCTTTCAGCGAGAAAGAGCAGTTAGCACCTAGCTCGTGAACATAACAGAGAATTCAGCAGAAAACAGAGCAAAAAGAGAGTGAATATTTAACTTACATTTTTCAGCTGGATGTACAGAACAAGCAGCTGTGTGCTAACATGACATATAAACACACAACTCCAACCAGCAGTCGTATGTTCTGCATGTGCATGATTTCACATGATTGTACAGTGGGCTGTCTGCTTTTCAATAATACAGTATATTGGTGTAAGTAGCACTCAGCAGCTGATTGGACCTCTGAACCAAATCTACAGCATACTACTGTAAGTTTCAAATACAACAATGCATTATGGGATCCTAACAGGTCAGGAATATCAGTGGTTACAAGAGGATGTTGTGAAAACTGATAGAGACAGAGGGACAAAGAGATGTGAACAGTTTTTAGATAATGTTGGGCTGACAGTGACGAGACAGACGAGGGGAGAGAGAGATAAATGGACACAGATGACCAGAACTGTCCTGTACACCTAAATACAGAGTGACAGTGTGCCATGTTATTGATTGATGGATGAACAGATGAACAGTGGATTGGCTGATTATTGGAAAAGAGGACATAACATAGAGTTTGTACCTGTTTTCTTACACAGGAACTAAAATTCATCAAATCTGTTTCTGATTACAACATTTTCACCTGAGAATACAGTTTTATTATAATACGTTCCAGGTTATTTGTTCTCTGTATTTATCACTTTTCATATATACTCCTTTTCTCCTGTTCTGTTTTTCTATTCTGTATTTGTTTTTTCCTGAATCAGACACTGATAAAAACGTCTGAGTTTCCCCACAAGGATCAACAACTGTTTCATTTTTAATGTCAGGAGAAAACGTCAACCTTACAACATGAGACACAAAATCCATTGATGAAGTCAAGCCATCGATTTCTACTCAGCCAGAGATTTTTCTACCCTGCAGCTGCAAAAGGTCGAGATGTCGGAGCTTCCGCCAATCACAGAGCTGCTTTTTGTCAGAGCGAACTGATTTAAACTGATTCAGATTATGTATGTGAAAGAGTGTATATGTGTTTCAATGAGGGGCAATTTAACAGGAATATGGTAATGAGGGAGGGTTTAGTGGATGAGTGCAAAGCTCTGATTCCTGGTGACAGAGCACATTGTGACGAAGAGTGAAAAAGTGAAGAGATTTGTGACTTCTGTCGAAAGCTCAGAAACATAACCTGTGCAACCTGTGTGTGTGTGAGTCTCAGCACCTCAGTGAGTTCATGATGACTGGATCATCAGAAGTAAAATAATGATTGATAGGTGATTTATGGCATTTTACTGCAGTGAAACACTCACACTTGAACGAGCTGATTGGCTTCACAATCAGTGCCTCGTTCATAAGCTGTTCGGCCACCAGCTGACTAATAATCAATCATATTCATGCAGGTGAATTTCTCATACAATTCTCATTGTTACTCTGCTGATATGCCTCACCACCCCTGCTGCTTGTGGCCTTTTTTTAAAGCCTGGTGTTAACTTGGCAGAATTGTTGCAGCTGCTCAGGTTCTTTTCTCACCTTTTGCTCCAAATGTAACTGAATAACCGCTCACTATAAATGATCAGTTCTTTGATATAAGTCTATGACTGAACAGTGGTATTTTAACTTTTACAGTAACTTTTCAAAATTGTGCAAGATAAAAACTTTGGAAATTCAGAATCATTCAGTGTGTTGCATGTTTGAGAAACTTTCCATGGGAATGAAGAGGAACATATGGGAATTAATGTGAATTTACAGGAATTAATGGGAATTAACTGGAAATTTGGGGTAATTTATACAAACTTGTGTCATATACAAACATAAAAATAAACATCTTGAATTTGACATTTCTGACTTTTATTTATTTGTGAGTAGAATCTTAATCAATTCTTTTATTGATCAACAAAAAAAACAACCCATGAATGTTGAATAAACTAAATATATTCTGAATTTTAATGAAAGCATTTTCTCTCCGCTTCTAGTTTCTGCATTTTTCCTCTCCTTCTGTGTGCATGTGATGGATGAACGCACAGTGCAGGGTCGAAATTCAACTGAATTTACATTAAATCTTTTAGAGATTTTGCTGCAAGATGTTTTTTTCAACTAAATTTAAGTTCAGGCTAACCTGCAATTTTGCAAATTTCTATTCCCGTCAATTCCCATGGAAAATTTCCAACTTGTAACTTTCTAACTGTAATCATCAGAGACTCTGATGTGGAAGAACAGGACTCTGGTTCTGTTTGTGCTGTAAAGTCTGACTGGGTGCTTCACAGTGTAAAGCAGAAACATCTCTTTGACAGATCCATGTTAATATTCCAAACATAACACCTTTAAATCAGAGACTTTGCATGTTCACCTTTGCTCTCAGCACCTCACCAGAACAAGGACAAACTCTTCCTGGCCGTGCGTCAGTCTTCCTATAGACGCTGTGATGTACCGTCTTGTCGTGTACATTTGCAATGCTAAGCAGCAGCCAGGTGAGTGGCAGTCGCTGTAGTTGATTTTAATGGGGAACAGCTATTTCAGTAAGTCCTCCAGCAGGCTTCTTTCTCTGGAGTTAATCACACTGAAACAACACACCACAGCGCTGCAGCTCCTCTCTCCTCTCTTGGGGTCTCCACTGGCTCTCCCTTTTCTTCCAGCTCCGCTCCTGTTTTCTCCCTCCCTCCCTCCTTCGCCCGCTCTCACTGCTGCTCCTTGTTTTTATTTATATCTACATCTGTATCGCCTTCCCCCTCGTCTCGTTTACATCTCTCCCTTCTCTTTTTTTTTCACTTTTCTCAGTTAATCACTCAGAGTCTCACAGGGGACGATGGTGTTGAATGTCATTATACTGGCTGCATGTTAATAATACCCATTACCCGCCATCACTCCCAGGCCACCAGTCCAGTTTCACCCAGAACTGTGTCTTCATTTACCCTAAACTGTGATGGATTTGTCCTCCTTAAAATAAGAGTAACTAACCTGTGGGTTTGTTTATCATCTGTTGGATCTGACTGCTGGCAGGTCGCTTCATTCCTAGATTTCAAAATCAGAATCTGAATAATCACATTTTCTACTGTTACTGTACCCACAATCCCACTGTACTAATTAATGTAACTGACTCCCAGTGCAAACGGATCTGATCACGTCTCTGTTCTCTTGTCAAGTGTCTGAACTTCTCTCCAATTAGCTCAGGGCTGTTTGGGCTGGACCAGTCAATTAGTTGATGCTTCCATTGTGATGAACCTACTTTCATATTGTCCCCTCATTGTGTCTATTCAGCATTATGCTCTAATCCTCAGATCATTGACACCGACAGTTTGCTGTTGATTTACATGTGATGTTTATGTTTTTTTTGTGGATAAACTGAACAAACTTCTGTGGAAAACCCACCTCCACGCCAAACAGTCTGACACCTTTCGTATACTAGTAACGAGCCATTGATCCAGAATGGAAATGATTGTGTCTAACTCGTCATTCGTGCTTCGTGATTCGCAGTCAAACATGTTTATCTCGCGCACAGGCTTCCTCTGCAGCCTGTGTGATTGACCTGACCTACAACATTTCACTTTTTGTTTTTAGGTCAATATTTTACCCTCTGCTCCGTCACTCACCAAACATCTGTGGAGTTCAAAACAAACAAACAAACAAAAAAATCTCTAAACCAGGCCAGCATGGGTGCGTTGCGTAACGCTCCCTCACGCTGTTAAGCTGTCCCAAGGTTATGTTAAGAGACACAGTCCTCGATTACGTAATGACCGGTCAGCTGTGAGTGCCGCCGTCCCTCCCAAAGGCCCATATGATGCCACCCAATTTGTCATGGCAGGTTGAACCAATTACATCCTGTTGCTGGGTTTGATTTGGTTTTAATAAATCAATTAGACATTAAACATTTTCCATTGTTTATACTGCTGTTGCATCTCTCTTCACCGTGATCCTTTGGCCTCAGGGCAACGAACCAGCTCACTGCTCTTAGATGCATCATGGGGGGAAATCTTGGTGCTTTGACCTTTTTATGTCAAACGAGCATGGTGTGGGATATTTTGGTGAGCTCCTATCTTCTGCTTCACATCACAAAGTTGTTGCAGTGTCACACACCGTCACATACGGTTTGTTTGTGCTTGATTTTAAAATCTTACAATCTGAAAATGTTGATTGAAATGACTGGAAGTTTTCCAGCAAGTTTAACAGGCAAACACTGATTTGCTGTCAGCAGCAGGCTGTAGCAACAAGATATGATATGCTTTTTCTTTTTCCAGTATGACACAAAGACAGCACCAGACTTTGCAAAGTCTTGGTTTTATGTTGAATGTCTGAAGCGAATGTTGCCCTCAAGGACTGTTTTAAGTAGTTAAGTAAGTTAAGATGAGTTAACTTAAACTATGTCAAGCTAAGCTGAGCCAAGCAAAGAAAAAAAAAAAATTACATGAAGTTAAACTAAACTAAGCTAAGCTAAGAGTTAAGTTAAGTTATGTTAAGTTATGTTAAGCTGTTAAATGCCTGAAGTGAACATTGCCCCTAAGGGCACAGTTTTAAGTTAAGTTAATTTAAGTTAAGTTAGGCAAAGCTAAGTGAAGTTAAGTCAAGTTCAGTTAAGCTAAGTTAAGCTAAGTTAAGCTAAGCTAGGAGTTAAGTTAAGAGTTAAGTTAAGCTTAGGTTAAGTTTTGGTTGTTTTTTTTTTCTGCCAATGGGGCATTGTAACAAACTGTAAAAACAACACTGATATATTATCACATTATAAAGTTGATATGGCTAACTTCTTATCAGACAGTTATTTATTTCCAGCAGACCCTGAGCAACATTAGCATTCATTTAAGCCATCCTGCAAATTTAAGCTGTTGGCTGTTTTAAGTAAAACTCATGTAGAAGCTGCTTTTTTGTTAATGTTATTCCTCCCCCCGTTCAGCCTCTCCACAAACTGTCGCCTGTGCTTGACAATTAAAAGTGTTTGTAATCAGGAAACAAAGTGTGGATCAGAGGACTCTGCATTTAGTTCAAAGAGCTCAAAGTGACTATGTTCTGTGTTTTCACGCTCTCCTCTGTGACTGTCACGCTCTGTCTTTTTTGCCCACGTACTCTGTTCCTTTCAAACAAACAGGTGTAGAACAAAACACTCCCGCTATTCTCTCAGTGCCCTCCTCCCACTCCCTCCATCTCTCCATGCCCGTGCAAATGTCAACCTTCACATCCTCTGCTATCAAAGGCTCCCCAGCCGCAGCAGGATCCACCCAAACCTGACTGCTCCTCTCACATCATACAACTTCACACAAAAAAGCAGACGGAGGCACGATGAGAAATATTTGCCCCCCTCCCTCCTGAAATACAGAACAGCTCGGTCGAGCAAACAGACACAAAAACATGCACGTTATAGTTTGGTTTTGTGCAGGTTTTTGCCCGATAATGGGGAACATGATGCACTAAAGCACAGGATCTGATTGGCCTTAGTGACTGGAAAATTAAAATTCACATCACCTCACCCTGACTAATAACACAAAGAACAGAGCTTGTTTGTGTGGTGGTATCGCAGTAGGAGAATGAATGAATGAAGAAACCTGAATTAAAACTGCAGATTTGTTTGGTTCGTGCAGAAGTTTGAATCTTAAACCTCCAGTGCCTTTTATGTAAACCTTCAAAGGGGCAGTACGCAGAATTTACAAATCAAAATCAAAGCATTTTTTGAGTTTGACCCATACCAGAGACTTATATCTCCAATAGATCTTGACCTCTGAGGGACTTGCGTGAGACAGATTACAGATCCACTACACTGAAGTGCAATACTTAAAACGCTGCAGTACCTCTTTAATGTTCTGCTCTGTTATTAGGATCATTAACGTTCAGTTTTAAAGACCCCTTCTGCACACTTACTTAAAAATACTCTGCTTGGAATAATAATAGTGTCTCGTATGGGTTTTCCACAGAATCATATGGGCTTAAACCTGTGATACAAACACACACAAAAAACATTGTACATCAGGGGGTAAAATAAAACTTTAATAATAATCATAAAACCAGGGACCACAAGCTTTAGCACAGAGGTAACTATTAAATAAGCTAGAAGCCTACATGTTAGCATCGATTTGCAGGTTAAAAAAAATAGCCTAGTTGTCCAAATCGTCCAAGGTTTTAGACATTTAGGTTACATAAAACTTTATATTCAAGACATATGACAACATTTCAAAGTCTGGATGTGAACTTTAAGATGTCACACTACTTCTCTATTTTAATTTTTTTTTAAATAAATGAGATATAACATGTTGATTAGTGAGTTTAAGTGGTGCTGGTAGGTGTATAAGTTACAGAAAGAGCCAGGCTAGCTGGTTTGTCCCATGCTTGCAGTCTGTATGCTAAGCTAAGCTAGGCTAATCACCCCCTAGGTGTAGCTTACAACTCAATGCACAAATGTGAGAGTGGTACTGACCTTCTCATCCAAGTCTTTGCAACAAAGTAAATAAGCGTATTTCCCCACATGTCTGACCTTTCCTTTAAGGGAAGTAGCTTTGTAGAAAACATTCAAAGATCAGTGCTGTGTTACACATAATCCAACTGTGGGAAAAAAGCTTCTTCTGCAAAAGTTTAATAGCAAAGATGGCGACCTTTCTTTTAGCGAAACAGTTTCATTTTATTCTGAACACGTTAATATTTTGGTGATGGATGGTTTTCTGAGCTCGTGTGATTAAAAATCATGCGTGACCGCTGGCTGCAGGGTGGGAGGCTCCTGTCAGCGGGATGTGGAATACAGAGGAGATCTTTAGCCCTTGTGGCGCTGTGGCCCTTTGGAGCTCACTGTAGTTAATTAGTGGCATGGCCTCGGGACTTTTATCTGCTCTGTGTATGGGCGAGAGAGGGCGAGAGAAAGTGAGAGAGAGAGAGAGATGCTACTGATGTTGCACTGGGGAGCTGCTGTGACCTGTGTGTGTGTGTGTGTGAAGTGAATTTGTAATTATAAGAGCATACTGAGCTGGTTGCATGTTTGCGTGCCGTGCATCAAATATCTGTGTGTGTTGGATTCAGTGTGTGCGTGTGTGTGTGTGTTTAAGAGCGACCAACGGCTCATCAGGGTCTTTGAGAGATGATAGGGGCCGGCTGAGTGAGGCTTGAATGACTGTGGGGGCATTAGAGCTCGATTCACTCTGATGTTGCAGAGAAAAGGAGGAGGAGGAGATGGTGAAGAGGTCACTTCATCCTCACTGTTCAGAACAAGAGCTCTCTAATTACCAACACTTCGCCCCATAATTCTGCTCTATTGCAGCTCCTGTGGGTTTTAAATCAGCATCTTTTCATGGAGGGGTTTCTCCCTGTTGGACTGTTCCAGGGCAAAATGGCGGCCGTTGTTAGCTGATTCCACCACTGACAACTTTTCAACTTTTCTGTAGCAGCAATGTTGTTTTGTTTTTTTTATCCTACATATCCTTCTTCCCTTTAAAAACCTAGTGCTTCCATTACCCACAATGCCAAGACCTTTAAACAGACATGTAGCCCCTCTCCTGTGTCCCCCAGTGACACCCAACCAATCAACAAAATAATCGACCATAACATTGCATTGCCCTTGTTTGAGAAGGCCACTCCGGTCTACTAATAATGATATTAATAATAATGATGATAATAATAATAATAATAATAAGCCTTGCTGTGCACAGGAAATGAAGAAGATGCTTCCTCCCAGGAAGGATGAAGGTGACGTTCAGGAAGCGTCCATCAGGATCAGGATCCCTCTGATGAAACCATGAGGATTTAAAACAGTCCTTTGCTTCAGGACCAGTCAGAAAACTCAGAAACTTTAACTCTCTCAGATCTGGCAGAGCAGGGCTCTAACACACAAGTTACGTTATTGTTTAATCTGCTAGCGATAGCAGAGGACGGACCGGTGGAGAGAGGAACGCTGAATCTGTCTCTGAAAAAGTCAAAGTAAAATGTCACCTGTTCTTTCAGAGCCACCAGCAGCCACACCTGTATCTCCACCAACAGGTGTTTTTCCCATCAGTGTGGAGGGAGGACTCTGTTTTCACCAGAATACCGACACATAACTTTACAGTATTCATTTTGAAATAATATAAAACTGAACCAGAGAATGTTTGCTTGTTTTTGACTTGTTTATAAATACTCTGTACTGTATATTCACTGTAAATTCCATTTACTGTTCATTTGTTTTATGTATTATCTATTCAGGCATTTCAGTTTTGATTTTATATGTTTAATGATTCAGAATTCAGCTTGTTTTTCAATAAAATATATTGAAAGTATTACTGTGACTGTCATTATTTCATGTGGGTAGTAATAGAAATAGAAAATAAAATGATCATGATGAATATTCTTATGCTCTAATACTCTCTATACCTATGCTGTACATGTACACATCTATACAATGGACAAGTCATGAAGTCATAGAGGATTACAATTTTCTGCCTGATTTGTCCAAAAACCTGTCATCATTTTGACTCTCTATGTTCTAAAGGGTTAGTTGTAATACTTTATATCTTGTATATTACAAGCACATTCTGCAGCTTACCCTAACCCTCTGAGTTGGAAGAAAACACATACTATACATACGATACTATACTATGACATTTTTTGACCATTTATGACCCCTTACTATACTATGACATTTTTTGACCATTTATGACGCCATACTATACTATGACATTTTTTGACAATTTTTCATGCCTTATGACATTTTTTGACCATTTTTGATACCTTATGACATTTTTTGACCATTTTTGATACCTTACTATACTATGACATTTTTTGACCCCTTACTATACTATGACATTTTTGGACAATTTTTCATGCCATACTACACTATGACATTTTTTGACCATTTTTGATGCCTTACTACACTATGACATTTTTGGACAGTTTTTGATACCTTACTATACTATGACATTTTTTGACCATTTATGACGCCATACTATACTATGATATTTTTTTACCATTTTTGATACCTTACTATACTATGACATTTTTTGACCATTTTTGACACCATACTATACTATGACATTTTTTGACAATTTTTCATGCCTTATGACATTTTTTGACCATTTTTGATACCTTATGACATTTTTTGACCATTTTTGACCCCTCACTATACTATGACATTTTTTGACCATTTTTGATACCTTACTATACTATGACATTTTTTGACCCCTTACTATACTATGACATTTTTGGACAGTTTTTGATGCCATACTACACTATGACATTTTTTGACCATTTTTGATGCCATACTATACTATCAAATTTTTTGATGGTTTTTCACCCCTTACTATACTATGACATTTTTTGATATTTTTTTGACCCCTTACTATACTATGACATTTTTTGACCATTTTTGATGCCTTACTATACTATGACATTTTTTGACAATTTTTCACGCCATACTATACTATGACATTTTTTGACAATTTTTCACGCCATACTATACTATGACATTTTTTGACAATTTTTCACGCCATACTTATACTATACATTTTTGACCCTATTTCTATGCCTCCAGACATTTTTGACCATTTTTGATACTCCACACTATGTCATTTTTTGATATTTTTTGACCCCGCACTATACTATGACATTTTTGACAATTTTCAGCCATGTTTACTATGAAATTTTTTGACCATTTTTGATACTCACTATACTATGACATTTTTTGACAATTTTTGATACCTTACTATGCTATGACATTTTTTGACCATTTATGACCCCTCACTATACTATGACATTTTTTGACAATTTTCATGCCTTACTATACTATGACATTTTTTGACCATTTATGACACCTTACTATACTATGACATTTTTTGACCATTTTTGATAACCATACTATACTATGACATTTTTGACAATTTTTCACACCATACCATACTATGACATTTTTTGACGCAATACTATACTATGACATTTTTTGACAATTTTTCACGCCATACTATACTATGATATTTTTTGACCATTTTTCATGCCTTATGACATTTTTTGACCATTTTTGATACCTTACTACACTATGTCATTTTTTGATATTTTTTGACCCCGTACTATACTATGACATTTTTTGACAATTTTTCATGCCATACTTTACTATGAAATTTTTTGACCATTTTTGATACCTTACTATACTATGACATTTTTTGGACAATTCTTGATACCTTATTAAGGCTATGACATTTTGACCATTTATAACTCTTCACTATACTATGACATTTTTGACCATTTTTGACACCATACTATACTATGACATTTTTTGACCATTTTTGATACCTTACTATACTATGACATTTTTTGACCATTTTTGACCCCTCACTATACTATGACATTTTTTGACCACTTTTGACACCATACTATACTATGACATTTTTTGACCATTTTTGACACCATACTATACTATGACATTTTTTGACCATTTTTGACACCATACTATACTATGACATTTTTTGACCCCTTACTACACTATGACATTTTTTGACAATTTATGACCCCTTACTATACTATGACATTTTTTGACCATTTATGACCCCTTACTATACTATGACATTTTTTGACATTTTTTCACGCCATTTCCATACT
Source organism: Lates japonicus (assembly GCA_033238685.1). Lineage (NCBI taxonomy): Eukaryota > Metazoa > Chordata > Actinopteri > Centropomidae > Lates > Lates japonicus. The sequence continues at coordinate 4,272,581 of BRZM01000030.1, forward strand.
ATGATATTTTTGACCATTTTCATGCCTTAAGACATTTTTTTGACCATTTTGACACCACATACTCATACTATGACACTTTTGACCATTTTTGATACCTTATCACCATGACATTTTTTGGATAGTTTTTGATGCCACCACATTTATGACATTTGGCCATTTTTGATGCCTTACTACACTATCAAATTTTATTGTTTTTCACCCCATTATATTATGATATTTTGATGGTTTTTCACCCCTTACTATACTTAAGGACATTTTTTGACAATTTTTCATGCTTCATTATACTATGACATTTTTAATATTTTGACCCCTATGACATTTTTTTGATCTATTTTTGATTTCATTATACTAAGACATTTTTTTTGACCATTTATGACCCTCACTATACTTATGAGACATTTGACAATTTTTCATGCCATACTATACTATGACATTTTTTGACCATTTTTCATGCCTTATGACATTTTTTGACCATTTTGATACCATACTATACAGTGATATTTTGACCATTTTTCATGCCTTATGACATGACATTTTTGACCATTTTTGATACCTTACTAGTACTATGACATTTTGACCATTTTGACCTCTTAAGACATTTTTGGACCATTTTTGATACCTTACTATACTTCATATTTTTGACCATTTTTGATATACCTTACTATACTATGACATTTGGACCATTTTTGACACCATACTATACTATGATATTTTTTGACCATTTTTCATGCCTTATCACATTTTTTGACCATTTTTGATACCTTACTATACTATGACATTTTTTGACCATTTTTGACCCCTTATGACATTTTTTGACCATTTTTGATACCTTACTATACTATGACATTTTTTGACCATTTTTCATGCCTTATGACATTTTTTGACCATTTTGATACCCATTATACTCATGACATTTTTAATCATTTTCATGCCTTATGACATTTTTTGACCATTTTTTGATACCTTTACTATACTATAGACATTTTTGACCATTTTCATGCTCATGACATTTTTGATTCATTTGACACCATACTATACTATGATATTTTTGACCATTTTTCTGCGTCTTTATGACATTTTTTTGACCATTTATGACCCCTCACTATACTATGACATTTTTTGACAATTTTTCATGCCATACTATACTATGACATTTTTTGACAATTTTTCACGCCATACTATACTATGATATTTTTTGACCATTTATGACCCCTCACTATACTATGACATTTTTGATTACTTTTTCATGCCATATTATATTATGACATTTTTGACACCATGCCATAACATAATACACATTTTTGACAATTTCACTACCATACTATACTGCTATGACATTTTTGACCTCTTTTCACGCCTATACTATACTATGACATTTTTTGGACCTTATTTTGATACCTGGCCACATTATGACATTTAAGCTATTTTGATGCCTTACTACACTTTATGACATTTTGGATGGTTTTCACCCCTTACTATACTATGACATTTTTTGACAATTTTTCATGCCATACTATACTATGACATTTTTTGGCCATTTTTGACCCCTTACTATACTATGACACTTTTTGACCATTTTTGATACCTTACTATACTATGACATTTTTTGACCCCTTACTACACTATGACATTTTTTGATATTTTTTGACGCCATTTTCTACTATCACCTTTTTTTTATTAACCCTAACCCTAACCCTAACCCTAGCCATGGACCTCCAACCCTAACCCTAACCCTAACCACAGACTCCCAACCCTAACCCTACCTTATAGACCCCAACCCTAACCCTAACCCTAACCCAAATAGCTATGGACCTCCAACCCTAACCCTAACCCTAACCACAGACCCCAACCCTAACCCTACTCATAGACCTCCAACCCTAACCCTAACCCTAATCCTAGCCATGGACCTTCAACCCTAACCCTAACCCTAACCCTTACCATGGACCCCCAACCCGAACCCTAACCAGAGCCACAGACTCCCAACTCTAACCATCTGAGTTGGAGGAAAACTGTGAAAGTCTCACCAGGAAACCAGTAAACAACATTCTACAGTTGAGTTGAGCTGAAGAGTAAGGGTGTAAAACAGTAACAGATAATGCATCACAACAGCGGTGAGTGAGGATATAGATGCCTCTTTATGATGGCCATCTTATTTCTTAACAATGGTGCCCTCTTGTGGCATTTCTCTTTATCAACAGGATGGTGGAGCAGGTCACTAATGATATGATAAAGTAATTTATTAGTTTATTATTGTGATTATTAAACACTAACTAACTGTTTTCAGCTGATATGTTACATATGATATACTTGGTTGTGAATGTGCAAAAGAAAAACAGACACATCTTAGAGTTTTTATAGTATGTTTATTTTTTTAACTTTTTTTCTTTAAAAAATGACATGGTCAAAGTATTTTGGAAGCCCCGCCCTCATCCTATGTTCCCCAGCCGGACAGCTCGACTCTAAAGTAACCAGCAAAGAAAAATAGTCATATTGACAATTGATAATATACACCCCATATACAGCAATACATAGTGGTCTACCATAATGATACCAATAATACTCAACCTCCAATCTGAGGCTTCGATTCAAACTCTTGCCACTGATATGGTTCATTTCAATAGCAACTGTCAAACCAATGACGGTTGGTTTTTTTGTTTTTTTTGTTTGACTTGTGTGGGCGGGGGTTCAGGTTGCCGCGGTGAGACACTAAGATTCAGCCGTTTCACCCAAACACAACCCCCCTCCCCACATTTTAAACCAATCAGATTCAGCATAAGTGCAAAGTTTAGGAGGCACTGACACACACACTGCTATCTTGAGGAGCCCGAGTAAATGTCACTGACAGTCCCTCCTGAGTCCTCGTCTGTCGAACCGTTTTCCAAGGGGTTGGAGTTATGTTATTACTGTGACCTACAGTTTTCTGCAGGTTCACTTTAACCTGGTTTTAAGGAAGCAGGAGACAGGATTTTACAGTTTGCTGTATGAATCCCCATAGAATTAAAATTCAAAAAGTCCACTTCAGTCCCACCACGTTCAAGTCCTGTCTATGAATTTAATTTCTATGTTTCTTTCTTACATCACCTCATCCTGCATTCAGTAACAGCCAGTGAAAAGACAGGGCAAACTGTGTAAATGTTATGTGTGCGTGTATTTGCATGTGCCAGTGACCCCTGCAGTGGTAGAGACAGCATAGAGAAAGTTTCAGTATGTGCATGAAGTAAAGACAGAGCCTGTACACAGTGTGAGCGAGTGCGTGTCCATCTGTGTGCGGAGCTACAGGCATGACTCCCAGTGCAGCTGCAGGTCCGTGCTGTCCAGAAAATCGGCCGAGAAGACGCTCGGCGGAGTGTGTGGCGCCAGCGGGGCCAGACTCGTGCCCCCGACTCCTTCGCCGGCACCCCCTCCTCCACCTCCTCCTCCTCTCCCTCCTCCCCCACCAACCCCACTCCCTCCGCTGGCGCTCCCCACCATGGAAATATCCAGCCAGTCCATGCTGTCCAAGGTGGGGTCGCCAAAGTCCAACGCCGTAGAATGGGGGGAGAAGCCCAGGTCGGACGTGTCCATGGGGGAGGGAGGGTGGTCTAGGATGCTGGGCGTGCTCAGCATTTGGCTGTGCAGGTCGTCGATCAGCGTCAGGCCGCCGTCGGGCTCCACGCCCAGCAGGGGGGCGCCCGTGGTGCTCTCCAGGAAGTCCTCCAGGCGTCCGCTGCCTGTGCAGGGCTCTCCCACAGAGGGCTGCGGGGAGATGAGGGACTCCGTGGGGGTGGGTGGGGAGAGGTGGAGGGGAGACGGGGGAGAAGATGGGGAGGGCGGGTCAGAGTGGAGAGGGGCGAGGGATGGGTCCGGGTTGGCCTTGAAGCCGGGGATTTCTGGAGGAGGACAGAGAGAGAAAAATCTCATCAGCGCTGCAGACAACAGACTTGTGACGTCTTTCTCTCAGTGTTTACAGCAGTTTATTTACCTCCGCTCTTGAGCAGGATGTCAAACAGGTCGTCCATCTGCTGACTATTGACACCATTCTCCTGCTAACAGAGAGAAACACATTATTCCTCAGCCACCAAGTACACAAACCCAGCGCACAATAGACAAACCAGCACTAAACAAACTGCATCTCCTGAAATACAGCGATAAACAGTTGTATTCTGGGACCCGTTTTCTTCTTTGCTTTATATTTTTCTTATTTCAGTGGATAAATATAGATGACATCATATTACAGCTGAACTTAAAATGCAGTGTGCAGCATAGTGATTTCTTTTTCATGGTACCCTCTGTGTGAACACAAATAATAATATTCTCAATCAAAAAAAGAAAGCCAGCAGTTTAATGTTGTCAATCAATACTGTATGTAACTAATTTATTTAATGTATGTCTGTTTAAAGTAACATTTGCTTACAAGACAAAAAGCATCTATCTCTCTTAGTCACTTAAAGTTCAAAATTTGAGTGGAGATGTTTTAAAACATAATATAAAGATCTAGTTTAAATAAATGTCTTCTCATTTTTTATGTGTGATGAAACCTAGTGAAATTTAATGAAATAAATAAAATAAAAAAGTGAAATTAATCTTGTCACACCCACCCTGGAAACCACAGATTTAAAAGGTTAAACATTTTTTAGTTCTGTCGTCTGGTTTTATATGCAAATAAAACTAAAGCGTTAGTGACAAGAATTAGTCACTTCGACTCTAAAAAGAGAAATGCCCAGAATACAACGTGAATACAGAATACAAAGTGTGTTTTCACTTTCATTGGAAACACTTGACTGACCACCAAGTCGCTCTTTCTGTCTGCAGATATCTCACCGAGTGCAACAAGTTTACAACCGCTTTCTGGGGATTCCCAAAGGAAACAAAGTCAATAACTAAGACTGAGAAAAGTGGTCAATGCCAAATATAGAGTGAAATAATCAAAATATATCAAGTTGACTGCAGCACATGAGGCTGGATTTTCCTGTCAGATACACATCAAAACAGCCCTCTAAGTTCAGTTGAAGGAGTAAGATGGAAAAAGGGGGGAACAGAGAGACAAAAGAGAAACTCTAGAGGAGAAATGGAAAGAAAAGAAGTGGGACATACTTTGGAGCGTTGAGTAGGAAGGGAGGTGTTGGGTTTGGGAGAGGGAGGGGTGAACAGTGTGTGCCGGTCATAAGGCGGACACACCTCCTCTCTCTGCCAGGATGGAGTGATGAAATGGAAAAGAAAAGAGAAGAAACCACGAGAAAAAAAAGTTAATGAAGTTTACAACAACGTGGAGCAGTAGACTGAGCAGTGGGGATGACAATGAGGATGGGAACTACCAGGAAACTGCCAACAACAGGAGATGCTGCTGTTACCTTCAGAGATGAGATTAAGTTGCTTTGGCTTTCGCTGTCCGACATGTCGTCGAAGAACGGCTGCAGGCTGGGCGGAGCTGTGACTGACAGGTTGGGTTGTGGAACGCCGTTGGTGTCCAGGTGCAGCCCCGCCTTCTGTCCCTGAGGGAAAAACATGGCAAAGACGTATTTAGACTGGACAATAACAGAAATTAATATGTTGAATATTTATCTGTAATTAAGTAGTGAAGTATTATCTCTGAATAACAGGCTGTTTTTTCACATTTCATTAGCCCACAGTGTTTTTTTATTTATTATTTTAAACTGTGTTAGTGGCGACATCTTGTGGTGGGAAGGTGTTACTGCTTGGAGAATGCAGACGGTTCATTTGGTGAATGTTTTTGTCCAAAAAAACATTTGTTCCCTCCTTTTGTGTCTTGCTCAAGAACACTTTTGACTTGAGGACAAGAGGAGTTGGGGACTGAACCATCAACCTTACAGTTAATAGCCAAAATGCTGTATTGATTGATAACTTCAAAGTTTGAAGTTTGTGGTAACATACACACATCAAATCAAACAAAAATATTTAAAACCATGTTTTATAGTGACATGATCTGGGTCTGGGTTGTACCTTTTTGATTGGCTGGCTCGCAGGCTCGGCCTCTGTCTGCTCTTTTGATTGGCTCTCAGTGCTGGGGAGTTTACTCGGAGTCGACTGCAATCTCTGAAAAAAGAAGCAGAGGAAGATGCAGATAAATATTTCATCACGTACTAACCCGTCGCAGCCTGTAAAAGAATTTACATTTTACTGTACCTGCAGCGTGATGCGTCCGTTGGTTTTGGCCAATGAGGACACGCCGTTCTGTCCATCTGCGGTGTGGCTGGTGAGAGCGATCAGGTAGTGGTTGCCGTTGCTGTCGGTGACCAGCGTGGGCGTGCCGTTGGCCTTGAGGAGGTCTAATGAGATGGCCTGAGTGTGGATCTGAGTGCCGTTCTGTTGGTTGATGAAGACCGGAGTCACCTGGAAATGGACAAACATTCTTCAGCAAAAACTAGTTAAAGCAGAGATGTGAGTTGCTCTACTTTCATCCAGTCATTACAGTTTATACTTCACAATCACACTAAAATGGCCGATGATGGTGACATGTTAAATGTGGTGAAATTCAAAAACATGTCTGGAACCACAGGGTCTTCACCTGCTGTGTCGCGACGGCTGCCGTCTGTTGTTTCTGCCTCTGATGAGCCTTCAGCTGTTTCCTCTGTTGGGTTTGGTTCGCCACGGGCTTCTGGCTCGCCACCGTCTGGTTCTGGATCTGCACCTGAACCTGCTTCAGCTGAACCTGGTTCTTCTGCTGGCTCTGTTGAACTTGCCCCTGGGTTTGTTTGAGCTGGTTCTGCTGCACCAGCTTCTGTTGTGTGAGTTTCTGCTGGGCCAGTTTCTGCTGTGCTAACTTCTGCTGGGCCTGGAGCTGCTTCTGTTGGGTTTGCTGTATGATGAGCTGCTGGAGCTGCTGCTGCTGATGGAGCAGGATTTGAGCTTCCTTCTTTTGCTGTTGTTGTTTTTGAGGGGTTGATTTAGCCTCAGAGACTTTCTGCAGCTGCACCTGGCTCTGCTGCTGTTTGGGTTGTTGTAGCTGCCGTTTCTGCTGTTCAGCTTGTTGGACCTGCAGCCGCTGAATCTGCTGCAGCCTGAGCAGAGTCTCCTGAGAGCACTGCATCGGCTGGGCCAACTTCTTTGCCTGCGCCTCCTCCGTTACTCCCTCCATTTCTTCCTCGGGCTCCACCTCCTTCTTCACCTTCACCACAATGCCGTTAGGGAGAGTCGGGGGCTGAATGGCCGAAGCTTTTATTAGAGTTTGAAATTTAACCTCTGGGAACGGTTTGCTCTTCTCGCTTCCTTCCTTCTCCAGCACGACTCCGCCCGCCATCTTGCCCTGCTCCAGCTGGGACCTCAGGGTCTCCACAAGCCTCTGCTTCTGCCTCAGCATCCTGGTCAACTCCTCAATCTGTTTGTCCTTCTCCTGGAGCATCTGGTCCTTGTCCATGGAGGATGCGTCCATGGCTACCCCTGGCAGCTCTGGAGACTGGCCTGAGGCAGATGAAGACCTGGACAGGCTGCATGGGCTCTGGATCTCCTCTTTGACCTTGGGGAGAGGCTGTGAGAGCGGAGAGATGTTTGATGGGTGCTGAGGAGATGGGTGCAGGGTGAGTTGGGTCAAGGGAGAGCTCACCTGAGGGACAACAAAGCAAGAAGAGGACGTTAGGAAAAGATTCAGTTTCATCCAATAAACAGGCCGTTTGATTCACTTTTAGATCTCACCATCTCTCCAAACATGTCTCCATTACAGCTCGTCTCATCTGGACTCATCCCGGCCAATGACCTCTCAGACGGAGTGGGCGACACAGGAGGGCTGGAGCTGGTGCTGCCAAAACGCATGACTCTCCCAGGAACCGCATGAGCCAATGAGGACAAAGCTAACTTAAACCCACCCTCTGCTGACTGGTGATCAGGGCCAGTGGTTGTGGTTGGAGAGGATGTGATGGTGCTGGAGGCTGAGTTAGCGCCCTGTGGGCTGGGCTGTAACATGCCATTTTTCAAAACCGCTGTGGTGCCGCCATTTTGCTCCTGATAGTTTCGCAGCCTCTCAATGAGATCATTTTTGGTGCCCGAGACAGTCAAACCACGCAATTTCAGTTCCTGTTTCAGCTCAGCGACCTGGAGGATGAGAAACCAGATCAGTGCTCATACAGCAGGCGTCACCTCAAAGTAACAGATCAAAACAACATTATTTAGTTTAGTGGTCCCCAACCTGGGAGCTGGAGCCCCTAAAAGGGGGACCTTTACTTCAGTAGACAGCTGTAAAAGCAGCTGACATTACTTCTATAAAAACATATTTAGTTAAAAATATCTATCTGTCTGTTTAAATTACTTTGAACTCATCCAGGTTGGCTGGCAGAGTGATGGGTTTGGCTCCTCCCACTGCAGTTTGGCTCTGACGGGCAGTCCCGCTCTGATTGGAGGGGCCCGTGGTGGTCGTCGTGGGAACGCTGCGGGAGGGGGAAGGGCCAGAGTTGGTTGTGGGCGGCTGCTCGGTTGGAGGCCTGAGGGGAGACAGAATCAAAACTATAACATATAGATTTCATTATCTTTCTTGCTTCAAGTCACAGATGTTTAGTGTCAAGTCACACTGAGCTGGGAATGACTGTCATTCACAAACATGACTTCTGCTTTAACCTCCACCAAAAACCACTAATATGGAAGCAAGAAGCCACAGCTGAAAGTTTGGAAGAGGACAGGAAGTCATAATGAAAATGGCCTGGAGGCTGCGCTTCAGAAATTAACTTCTTAGAACTATAGTTCAATATGAGGAAGAAAAGGAGGGAGGACAGACCTGTTGACTCTTCGCATACAAGTCAACAAGTTTCACACATACGCACACACAAACAAGCGGTCATGCTTGACACTCACTTGGGAGGGGCAGGCAGGATGGTGTGGTAGTTGTAGTGCTGCTGTTGCTGGCTGAGGATCTGCAGCTGCAGGAAGAGCTGCTGCTGCTGGAGGAGCTTCGCGTAGGACGAGTCCATCTGAGGCGGACGCTCCTTGTCTGCCTTCTGGTCCGGGGGGATGTACTGGTGGTACTTCAGCTTCTTCACCTACACCCAGACAATGAAGAGAATTAAAATGACAAGATAATTTTACACTATTAAATGTCATCAGTGTGTAATATAAGTTCTCTGAGTAACAAAAGAGGATGTGCATTCAGTACATTTCGTGAAAGGATAATTAGTAATAACATAACTACAACAAAAGGCTATTTCCAGTTAAGAAAGAACAAGTCTGCATTCTAATAATAGTACAGCAGTTATCAGAAAGAGGTGTCTCTTCCTCTTCTATGATCGATTTCTCCTTGTGCAATTGTTAAATGTCAAAAAAAAAACTGACACCAAAACCAAAGCCCTTTAACTGACCACTGGACACTTTCAATATTTCTTAGTCGGTTTTGGAAACAACTTGGTGAACCAGGTGAGAAATGAAAAAAGCAGTTTGAGGACTTTGTGCCGACAGCTAACCATTATTCAGTGTCTCTTCACAGTTCATTATTTTGGATGAATCATAGCTATAAGTCCTGTGTTAGTGCCTGTTAAAATGAAACAAAGAGCACGCTGACCTTGGGTTTGTTGTCCTTTGGTTTTTTAGGTCTCTGTGGAGGACGATCTGAACTCGTCTTAGCCTGAGACTGCTGACAGGACGTGAGAAATGGGGTCAGGGAGGAGGAAGTAAGGAAATGAAAAGATGAGAGAGGGTTAGCCAGTTATAGCTGCTCCACAAAAAGAGATTAAGGTCACATTTATTCACAAGTCATCAAATCTGCAGGATGTTCAACTTGAAACAACCTACTGCTCCACGGCTGTCGCTGTAATGAGAGGACAATAACCAGCGTTTGCGCACCTTGACCTGTCCGGTGGAGGAGCGGGGGCTTGCTGAGGTCACCATCGTCGTTCCATTTGTCAATTTTGGGGGTGGGGAGGAGTCTGACCCGTTCACCTGAGGAGGAGGTGGTGGAGGAGGTGGAGGAGGGGGCTGAGTAAGGAACTGAGAAAAAAGAGTCTCTGGTTAACGGTCTGATCAGATCAGGTGTGAATAATTTCAAACTGAAGTGACTCTGTCTTGATTTGCAGTGCTACCTGTGTGGGAGACATGTCCCCATTCTGGGTGAGTGCATCAGAGGGGGACAGCTGAGGGACGGCACTCAGGGGAGAGTCGTGATTGGTTAGCTGGTCCGGTGACAGAGCGTCACTGCTGTCTTCATCTAAAGACGAACTCTCTCCCCCAGCTCCCTTTGGAGAATCTGTGACAGAGCAGAGAGGTTTTCAGATTCTGTGAAACGACGACAAGTCACTACGGCATCTTTTGGTGGTTTGTTGCAAACGTCTGCGAGTGAAAATGGCTCGTGAACGTCAGAAATTCTCCCAGTTCAACAGTTCAACCCCCTCACACACACTCAAACACAATGATGAAGATTACAAAACAGCCATGAGTAATTTTAGAGAAGTTATGCAACCCAGCAGCTACCAAGTTTCAAAATAGGACTATGTCCAAACATAGTTGTTGTGTCATTTCTGTGACAGAGCTGTTAGTCAAAAATCGTGTGGTTTATTTTTTAATGGTATCACATCCGCTGGAATGATGCAACCTGGAGCTACTTGGGGTGTGTTTATACCCTCACCCCTTAAATACTGTATTACAAGTATGTGTAGATACCTGCATGTTGTAATTACTCAGCTGAAGGTGTGTTCAGACTGAACGTAAATCAAATTTTATAGATTGAAGTCACTAAAACAGTGGCAATGAAATAGCAGAGGTGAACGTGTTTCAACTTGAGTACGAGTGAATGTTCCACTGATTTCTACAAACATCAATTAAGTGTGTTTTGTGTTTAAGCATCTTCATGGATCCTGCAGGTGTGTCTGTGTAAAAGTCTGTATCCCTGCACCAGCTTGTTTGAATGTCATAAATGAAAAGAGTATTCTTTGGAATGTGTTGTTTTTGCTTTACCTGTACTTATGTGTTATATGTCTCTTTAAACAATTAAATCTGGATAAATAATGTGTGTCCACGTGATTGGATGCGTGTATGTATCTGCAAGTGCTTGTAATGTGTGCTAATGATTGCAAATGTCTGTGATGATTGTGTACTAATCGTGTGAACATTTAGAGTGCGGCTGAACGTGGTGACGCATGGTGTGTAGTTACCCAGCAGTGAGTGCTGCAGGGGGCAGCTGACAGACAGGATGTTTTTGTGAACCAGTTCGATGGGACCCGGTCTGTGGGAGATCTTATCGTTGAGGTCGTCGGCCAGTCGCGCTCGCTTCAGCTGCAGCTGCTTGGCCTGCAGGGACGGCTCTGCCGACGTCTCTGTGGAAGGGAACAGCAGGTCAGCGTGTGTGAAATTCACTCGTCAAGTGATTTATTTTTGATCTAACAACAAAAACAACACAGCACCAGGTAAGTAGCGTGTACCCGTGGGATATAAATCGACATACAGTCCATTCAAATACTTTGAGCAGATCACAGAGACAGGAAGCTGGCTTTCTGAAGATCACAGATACTGAGTTTGGGGCCTTTTTTAGCACTTCCTGGATTAGAATTCAAGCTCAATTTAAAAACCAAAAGAAAACCAGCTGCTACTTGAAAGTGAAAACATGTCTGTGACTTTAATTGACCGGTAACAAGAACACAGAAAATAAATTCTGTTGAACTTTACCAACCTGGGATATAAACTGTCAGATTTTTTTAAAAACCTACAGATACAATTGAGGAGAATGGGAAAAGCCTTGTATCACACTCACTCTAACTTGAACTTTAACTCAGTTTAACTCAGACTGAACTTATCACATGGAATTGGTTCTGTTTTGTTTTCTGTATGCTTCCTTTTAAATGACTTAAACCTTTCAACCACACTTTTGTTCTCACTCAGAATTCTTCTGAATTCAAAAGTGCAGTTTCCACTCGTCGGTGAAAACTCACCCTCCAGAATGTGCATCCTGACCAGCTCGGAGCGCTCGGGGCGACTCCGGATCTTCCTCTTCAGATAGTCCTCGGTCTGAGGGGAAACACAGGAGTCGTACACATTATGGTGAGGCAGCAGATGGAAGAAAGAGGATCACAAGCAGAAGGATGAGAGAGAATAAAGGGTGTGGGGAAGATGATAAAAGTCCTTAATGGACACCTGTTGCAATGCAATAAACTGCTATTGAAGACATCTTTGTTGCACTGCTGTAGTGTTTAAGCACCACACTTGATGCTTTTTTCTTGTTTTGTTTGGCAGGCATGGTTCTCAGAGCTTGTGTGCTAAATATAAAAAATCTATGAAGTGTGAGACATTTTCACTGAATGTTAAAAAACATGTTAATGATGTCTATGCGGCTTTATGCCTGAAAAGTGCTACTTTAATACTGTTTGTATGGCACCCAAGTTTCCCTGTTTACTAAGAGTAGAATTCAATTACTGCTTCGTGCTATGCTGTTCATACAGTACATAAACGTTTTAACCCATGCAAACACATTCAGATAGCAGAAAACTGCTTAAGACACTCACCCTTGCTCGCTCCAGACTCCTCCGCTGTTCGTGAAAGGCTGCCGGGCTTTTCAGTGCTGCGTGGAGAGAGGGGAAAAAAAACCAGAGAGAGACGTGAGCTGAGACACTGATGGGAGTCGTGATGCTCCTTTCAGCCAGTGACAATGTGAGAACAGATACAGCTATAGAGGAAGACAGGTTCAAAGCAGAAGTAGCTGCAGGACGAGAAGGTCAGGAGTGCTATTCTAGACCACGCACTCTGATCACAGCTCCGCCGGCTGATGGGCATCTGCTACATGCTGTGTGTACAGGAATACAGCTCATTTTTCGGCAGTGGAGACTAATTCTGTTATCACTGAGAGAATTTAAACTGAGGGTTGTTTTCTTTGCCTTGTTACTTCAGATCCTGGTCGTGTTCTCATCACGGCTTTTACACTGAAGCAGATGCAGAAAGTGTCGAGTCGTAGCCACTCGCGGTGGCTTGGGCTTAGCGGCTTGGCGTAGGTAAATTAGGTTTTACGGGAGCAAATAGTCAGACATACCTCATGGAACCACATGACTGTAACCATAACCATGACCGTGAGCTTTCCCAAACCCTAACTCAGCAGTTTCATTAGCCTTAATGTAACCAAACTCCCCCTCTGGGAGCTCAGTTAGTCATGTTATTCCATACACTTTTTCCATCTATTCTTTCTCATTGTTTGGACTGAGGTTAGATGTTCATGTGAATCCACATTTGGACATATTTTGCAGCTTTTTTTAGTGGTTTATCCTGATTAAACTCTTAGATATTTTTTTCTAAAAGCAGCACAATTAAGCCTGAGTCATGATAATTTTATATTTTTTATACTACTAAGGCGTGCCGACTTTCGTTTTCCTGTTAGAGATTTGTAGAAAGCAGACAACCCAAAGTATTTCAACAGCCGACTGTCTGCGTTGTAAGTCTGATAGATGGACTGTGAAGTGGTGGTCTGGAGTTGACTCCTGCACATAAAGAAAATTCATCAATGCGCTCCAGCATGACTGTCCATGATGTACTTTGTGCGTGGTGTGTGTGTTTATATATATTTTACCAAGCCTGTTGTGGCCTGTATTTGGCTCGAACCCCCAGCCATGTAGTCTTTTAACATTCAAAACTTTACAAATGTAAACGGTGGAGGGTTAGAGAAGCTGAACAGACTCAAACAAAGAGGTCCATTCTGTTTGGGGAAGGATATTGTTGGAGGACAGTGGCAGTTACAATGATGTAACATGGCAATTGTCTGATTGGTCAAGAGCTGGTGAAATCCCTGCCAAGGGTGTGTGAGCGAGGACATTCTGGCCAAAGCGGAGCGTCGACTGTATGTGTGCCACAGATGACTGGGTGGGGGTGGGAGACATTCCTGTGTCACAACCCCCCCCCCCAACCCTGACGTCGAAAGAAGAAGACCTACATACCAGTTGTGATATAACCAGACGGTCAAGATCACAGCAAAACATTAAAAAAAAAAACTGGTCAGCTGATCATGTTTCTTACACATGAAATACAGGTCAGATTGATAACAGTTCAGACTTTTTTACTGGTTTTCTGATTCTATTTATGCATTTAGCTGCTCTGACATGTTTTTGTGACGCAGTTGCATATCTCAGGCAGCAGTGAATCCTGTCTCTCCAACCACTGAGCAGAGACAACGGTCATGTCCGATTTGAGGAGCTGCTAACCATGGAAAAATGAAGTTACTGTGGGCTGGGGAAGATAAATTTGGCAGATGAATTTGAAAACACTTCTCATAACCGACATCATCTAATTATTTATATTCGTCTAATTATTTTAGTATATGTGGGGGAAATTTGAGCTTTTCTAAAAACGCTGACATGTAAATGTAAGCCTCTCAATCTCTCATAGTATTTCCACTTTCGCAGCAATATTTACTGTAGCTGCTGCTTTCTGCTGCCTCTGACTCCCTCTGTTATTGCTTGGTTTGTATGTTAGTGCAATCCATCTGATAATACAGCTATAACTTTACATTTTTATTCTGTTTCTGCACAAGTATAAAACGCTGATTTGACTGAGCAGACGGCCTTTTTGACTGTGCCATCAATCACAACTCTATACTTGTACAATTAACCGGCACAATAAAAACAACACCTGTGCTGTGTATCTGTCTATGGTGAAACACAAAAGACTCAATTGCAGTTAAGTCAGAGACAACAAAACAGAGATTTACCCTGAAGAGCAGGCTGGCCACGTTTCTGAGAATGATCTACTGATTCAAGAGCAATCCTAACGCAGATTAATTATTTGCCAACATCAAACAAACTAAAAAATAAACGGGAGAAAGGCAGAAAATGGCACATACATGGTGTTCTCAAATCTCTTTTCATTGGTGGAAACATGCCCTTTGCAATACACTAACCTTTCAATCTGTCACACATGGCTGACCTGAGGACACAGCAGCATTGTTATTGCTTGTTCACCCTTACATCTATGTATCTAATATCTCCTAATCCACTGTAATCATCCTCTTGTCCAGAAACACCCTGCTTCATATTTACACAGCAGCAACTTAGGTCCATCGTTGCAGCAGGTGGGAGGTCAAGCGCCTTGCTCAAGAACACCTAGACTGAGATAATCAGAGGAGGAAGATGGAAAGTTACTCTCTCACACCACCTACAAGCTGCAAAACCAGTGTGAGGATTTGATACCACGGCAGGAACTCGCCCCTCATCAGTTCCCAGCACTCACTGTCTCCTCTACAGCTCAACATCACAATACGGTAACTGTTTTATGTTCATATCATCGTGATACAATTCCACTGAAAGTCGATAAATGACGGCGCACCCTCCTCTGCTCGCTCTGCAGCAGTTCACTTGATCTTTATGGTCTTGTAATTCAACAGGGGCCTTGACAGCCTGAACAGCCTTTGCTCTACCTTGCTGCGTCTCTAGCTGACACTCAAAATAAGCACTCAGTGTTGGGAGCAAACACAGTCTTTGATAACTCTCTTATGAACCTATGGCATCTCTTTCTTTATGTGTTAAGACTCTGTTTCTCCACAGAAGACTCAAAACATCCCTCCAGGCCACACTGATCCCACTGCAGCTAATGGTCTGGCATGAGGCCTGTTGCATAAGGAGGACACAGACAGATTTACTGTAACGACTAAATGGTCCGAATGTGAGACTCCATGCTGCCCAGTAAAACAAGCTCTTGGTCTGAGTGTCCACCCCAGTGCATTCTTTCAAACCTAACACTTAGTATTTTTATACAAACTGAACCTGGTTATTTACTGTAAGTGCAGTTTTAGTGGACTGATGTGCCAGTTCAGGGTCAGATGGTACCATTAGCAAACTGCAGCAGTGATATACAACAAAGTGTGACACAAAAAAAAGCTGAAAATAATGGGCCAAACTTGGGAGGACAAGCAGGATATTGCGATTACCAATGACTGACAGGCGATCCACATTTCCACCTATGAATCTCTCCGTCTACCCTGCATGTTTAGTTCCTCTAAACAACCTTGTCAGGTATTCTACCTCCCTGTGGGTATCTTTACCCACCTACATAACCTAACATATGCACTGCATGAGGCTGAATGCTGGAGACTTCTTGGGAAAAAAAAAAAGCTTGTTACTCGCTGCCCCCAGAGCTGCATTCGACACAGAAACAAGAGGAAAATTTATATCCCCGCCTCTTGTGATGTGTGGAACTCGCTGAAACAGGAAGTGGATACAGAAGAAGAGGAAGCTGCCCTATTTGATAACACAAAGTGGTGCAAAGACACCACGAAATATGACACAGGCACAAACTCGATAATACATGGAGATAAGGGCTGTCAAAAAACTAAATGCAAAAACAGAGCTTCATAATATTGCATAAAACCAACATAACCTGATATGTCACAGCGAAAAGCCCGTTCAGCATGTGGATCAATGGCCCATATACACATATAGCTCAGCGTTGGTATTATATAACAACCCAATCAATCTTTGACATGGTGTCTGATGTCGGATCAGGTGGGAGTTAACGCTGTGACCTCAACTCGAAGACACAGACACACTACCCTGGGGTCAGTTTGAGCTACTTCTTCAGTGTGTATTGAGCATGTGCATCACTTGCCGTAAATACACCATATTAACATAGGACTAACCACACTGACTATGCATCCTGGAAGTTACACAATATGGTACTTTTTGATTCACCGGCCCCGAGTATCACAGATACTTAAAGGAGAGACTTACGTGGCATGATCCCTTGGCTGACCAGTTCCTCTCGTGTTCGTCTCTGCTGGAGTTTGAGCTGGAGGACTGCATGGAGACAGGGAAGGTGAAGGTTGGAGGAGGGGGGGGAGAGACAGAGGAGAAGAGAGAGTCAGTGACGGCCCGGTGAGAACACGAGTCTGCAGCGATGGAGCTCTGAGCTCTTAAAGCTTCCTTATTGTCTCTTATTGTCCACAGTTCAAAAATCCATCTGCCACGTTTAAATGTATGACCACGCAGGGGAGCCCAGATGCATTTGGACTGAAATAAAGAGGACCTGCACTCTCTGGCACCCACTTCATCCTCCCATTTCCCCCTTCTCTTGTGCTTTTTTTTGAAGCTGCAAGGAGGCGGGTGCAAGGAGGGCGTGAGTACTACACACTTCCTGTTTCTGGTTTTTTTTAATTATTTTTTTTTATTCTGTTCTCAGATGTGTGTGAAAAAAAAGTCATCATTCATCAAAGAATCAGACACAGAGGGGTGAACCAAGCACAGCAAAAAAGATAAAAGAAACCAGCAAAGGAAGCAAAAAGAACAATGAGCATGCAGACTGAAGATCAGCCTCGATCTGAGAGTAGATGATTTAAAAAAAAAAAGAAAGAAAAAAGCATATGGGCTGATTGCGCCGTCATTTCAAAACAGGAAGTGCTAGTTACATAACACAGAGGCTGGGAGAGAGAGTTTTAAGGAACATAGCACTGGACAAAAAGCGTTGGACCATGTTTGACCATTCTGCACACATTCAATTTTAGTTGTTGTGCATCATGCAGCCCAGTCGTTCTCGTCTTTGTACCTTTTAAAGTCAAACTAATCGTACAAATTGTCCCCTGAGCTGAAAGCTTATTACCTCTCATTCTAACCTCATAACCATTAATTGAATGTTGAATTAAAAATCACTTTGTAATGAATTAAAAAGTTAGTCGGGCAGAGGGAAGAAGAATTTCACAGAATAGTAATTTAACAGCTGCAGGATCATGCAAATGCATTGTGTTTCATCACTTGCTGCAGTATCAGTTTATTGCAACATAGAAACAACTTAGGGAAGTAAGCTGGACCTTTTAGTCAACCACACAGACAACTGACCAGCTACAAACACATCACTGACCGTGACAGTTATAAACAAAACAGACAGAGTTGTCACTTTGCACAGTTGTCTGTGCTATTATTGGTATTTTCTGAGGTCAATAAATGACACGGTTTCTTGGTAACAGCCTGTTGCTATTAGAAAACTGACAATGTGACACAAACACAGATCATCTTGGTTTTAAGTTCACACAGTTTGATAAAATCAGAGGAGGGAGTGAGTATGTAGTTACACCAAATACTATTTTCACCAACACAGACATTTAGCTCAGCTCCACTCAGCTGAGACCCTTGCTTGATATGCACCAGCTGTCCCTGCTGAAGGGTGTGTGTGAGTGTGTGTGTGTGTGTGTGTGTGTGTGCATGTGTGTGTGAAGTGGAACACACCACTGAGGCTTCCCAAGCATTTCTGGCCAGGGTTGCGTCTGCTACTTTGAGGACAAGCAGCACCTGTTCCTTCCCACTAACAAAGTGACATCATTGGTGCTCGCGGTGCAAGCTAACCGGCTAGCCGTCCCCGTGTAGCCGCCGCCGCTGTGTTAGCCCTCTGTTATGACAAACAATCCAGGCCTGGACAGCAACACCGCGAGGCCCATGTATTAACGTCAGAGCCTGTGCATGTAAATGTCACTCTCTGGCTCTAAATCCTGGCTGGCGATCCCAGCTCCCCCTCTGTTTTATTTACAAGTGTGTATGCTCTAAATCTCGAGGCATCAGAGCAGTACTAGAGACTCCCCTCTGGAAGCAATAACATGTCAGTTCATGTTCAGCGGCGTAAACACAGAGACCTAAACAGAGAGATGAGATGAGTTCATGTATATGTTGCACCCGTGCAGCAGCTAAGAGACTAATCTTCCTTTAGTGCCAAGCACATGGGCAAACACTTAGGAGACTCACATGTTGCTTGGACCCATGCACAAACACACAAAAACACACACAGAGACATGCTGACTGTGCCATGGCAGAGTGCAGAGACACTTCCAGAGAAGAGGTTTATTCTGGGAAAGAGAATCTTACACTTTCCCTCTATCCCTGCCTCACATCTCAGTGCTCCCACACACCAAGGACACTCCAGTTAACTTATTTATTCTCTCCTGCACTCTCTTTCTCATTCCTCCGTCTCTGGCAGTAAGTGAGCTCGAAGCCCAGGTATTGGCTGTTTCGTTGAGCGGCCGCGACGGCTTCTAATGGCTTTTATCCCCAGCTAAAAATGATAAAAGTGTCAGCCATCACTGAGTTCATTCTCTCAGTGGCTTGGGGAAAAAAAATGCAGAAGTCTCACAGTGACACCTTGTACTCGCTAGTGATGGTGCTAAGTGTGAAAAGCTGCTGTGGTGTTGAAACTGTAGGCTGATGTGTGGAAACCAAATCATATGATAGTGCAGTAATGACAACTAAACTGTCATTAAATAACATACAAGTATGGGAATCAAAGCCAAACATGCAATGGAAGCAGAGTGGGGTTTGTGTGTGTTTTCATGCAGTTAAGAAGCCTGGCTATTGTCAACTATCTGCAGAGATATTATTTCTTAAATCTTGCAGAAACCCGACTTCCTTAATTCAGCTAAAGAATTAACAGGAACACAGTTAACACAGCTTGATGCTAGATAAACCCAACACCTAAGCCATGCATATGTGTAGTTACACATTTTTTATATATGTGTTGGACATCAGATAGGAGGAAGAATCACAGTGGCAGCTATGAGGAAGGATGAAATTAAAATCATGGCTTGCAGTGGTGCATCACCTAAATATAATCAACTCAAACTTCACACTAAACAAGAAACTTAAATAAATACATCTAAATAAATCTCCACATCTGAACAGAACATCTGTAAGATTCAGCTGAAAAGTGATAACTACAGTGTGGGCAAACACGTTCTCGCTCTTAATACGACTGGTTCCACATGTGCCAGCGGTGATGTTAATGTTTGCAACTGTAAAAAGCTGAGCTGATGTTTAAACATGACAATGCCTTTGTCTTATGGAGAAAAGGACACACTCCTGATCTCAAATCAGGTTTGAAGGCCATTTTGGTTAATTTAAGAAAAGGATGAAAAGGCAGGGCAGTTTTATTAGGATACTAGGCCACAGCCAAAACTGGCCTCTGCAGTCATAAAAAGTTAGAGCGAAGGAGCAGAGAGAGGGAGAGAGAGATGGCAGGCTGAATTTACAGCCTTTAGATGAAGCAGAGGGAACAACAATCATTTTGCTTACTCATTTAAGCCATCTCAAACCACTAAGCCAACCTGCTGCCAGACACAGTCACAGTGAAAATCACAAAGAATGTAAAGTTAGAGAGTTTCCTACACACATTTCACACTTCATTTTTTAATTTAGATCTGGGTGTTAAGTATTGGCCTACATCTAACATTTATTTTCAAGTATCAATTGATCTTAAAGGTCTTTTTAGTAAATCAATCATCTGTAACATCATAATTTTCACAAATTATTATTATTATAATGTAATCTAATAAAGAAATCAAGCAAATCTTGATATTTCACTTGATAAATAACTAAACAAATAACCCACATTACCTAAAACTGATAATGTTTTTAATTTAATATTCATTTATTTGAGTGATAAGAGGCATGTCACAGCTGTTTGTATAGTGTGAACAATAATATTCTGAACTTGTTCAGCAGTTTCCAGATTTAACAGTAATACACCATGGCAGTTGAAGAATTCTGTGTGTATATTTACACAGAGGTCATGTAAGCAGGGAACGAGGGATCCGCGGGTTAGATTCAAGGTTTTTAAGATTCAGGAGGTGCCAGTCAGATAGGGAGAAGGAAGAGGTCACTGAGGTAGAGTCAAGTTCTTGGTGGCCAACTGGGCTAATCCTGCTGCGCTCATGTGTCATTAGGTCTGATTAAACATGTCTGAGTTCGTCACTGTCCCCAAAGACCCCCAGGGCTTGGCACAGCTAAGCCTACACACACCCACCATAGCAACATGCATGAGAGAAGAATGCTACAGGCCCAGACCGGGTGAGGAAGTGGGCACATGAGGACGGAAACATACATGATCGCACTGATCGCACATACCCAGCTACAGCCCACTAACACAAAGTGCCATAGATTCTCAGAGTGGACGTTCACACTTGGCATTGGTGTTGGAAATATTCTTTTTGGAAAGCTGGTTAATGTTCTCCTGCATGAGCTCATCGTTTGCACAGTGGCGCAGTTTGATCGCATCTGTTGAAAAGAGAGACGAACGCACCGCCTGACCACAGCAAATGTTTCACACATCACTGAGAATGGAAAGAGGCTAGAGGGCACAAACAATACAAGGTTAAGGCCATTCACACCTTGGAATCACTCCCACTGCCTTCGCACTGCCGCACTGCTCTGGGAAGACAGATGACAACCAGGAGAGCTGGAGTGAATACTAATTATCTTAAAGTTCAAGGAACACGAGTCGGATTCTAAAAGCTTTTGTGGCGTTAATGCAGTTCACATCACTCACGCTTTCTCTTTTTAACTGACAGCTGTGGTGTCTTGTATGACTGTACTGTGAAAACGCCGTTACATTTGTTTTTCTCTCCAGACCTCTATATTCCATCACTGTAATCTCACAGGAATGTTTTGTTTCATGCGTAGTCGGTCATCTGTGACTCTTGTAATGTTGGTTATAAACAAACTTGAGCTTATTTTACTGTTGCACTGACTGTAAACCCTTCCACACCAATTAAGGCTGTATCTCAAAAATGTCTGATATCATGCTGCTACTGGCTGCCTTGCTTTTTCCATTTCTATGGCACAAGATGTTTTTGTAGGCTTTTTTTAATCTCACATCACATTCATCAAACTCCAAAAATATACAATATGACACTAATCATACACAATAAAGCCAATACTACAAAAACTCTTCCAGTCTATCAAATAGCTGGAATTATCTCCAGTTCGGTCCTAAATTAAAACTTCTCTGTGGGGGTTTTGTCGACCAGTAGCACTGTGGAGAAATGTTTTTATGAGTGGGTCCCTGTTTTGTTTGTTATCTGGTACATGGACGAGCACACATCCTTTACAAGGACCCGTTGTTGTCATAATGTATTCCCTAGCCCCTTATGCTAACCTTAACTGCCACACCTGGATGCCTAACCCTAACCCTTCCTCTAACCTACTTCTAACCCGAACACCGAGCCATAAAACAGCCATTTAAACCAGTAGGGTCCAGCATTTTGGTCTCCATTAAGCTGTTGGAGCCCCCCAGATTTCAGAGCAACAAGTGACAGGACACACAGTGGTTTAACTCTGCTGCACTGATCTACAGGTGGCAGCAAGAAATGCAGCATGTACACCAACAAAAAGCAGAGAATAATAATTTTGCTAGATTGTAAACAATGCAGTTTTATGAGGAAGAAAATCCATTCAACACATTTGTTAGACTTCAAGGATACATGCAGTCTGTTTTGGTGGGTAAAACCCAATGTAAACAATTTATGTGTTTACAAGAAAACTGCACAGGAAACCTTTAATCTTGAAGCAACATGCAATGTGACTTTATCATCATCATTTTTTTTTTTTTTTTTTAACACGTGTAGCCACCCACACTAACCTGATTAAACATTAAGTTTAGTCTAGTTTACTGAAAAGGTTTATCAGAAAGAACATATAACCACTCTGACTTCCTTCCGCCTTACATAGGCCACTGAACCAAATCTCTTATCTTTAGCACAGCCCCATCAGCTATTAATATGAGACCATAAAGTACTGATATGTACCTGCAGAGGCACATAAACACAAATCATATCAGATATCTTGAGTCGCTACTGAGTGAGTACAGCTCCAGATTTGCCCACCTTCTTTCAAGCTGTGATAGACATGTCTGTCATGATCCATCTTCAGTCCTGCCTTCTCATCCATGTCATCTCCCATTGGAGGAGAGTCCAGGGGGGAGGGTTCGAAGGACAGGCAGTGGTTGGTGTCCAGCATTATCATTGAGAATGGAGATTGATTATTTGGTAAACATTGAACTTCTCTGACAAAAGCGGTCCTCCTCCAAAGTCCCAAATGTTGGCAGTTTTGGCTGAAGAGGGGAGGGAAGACAAGTCCTTAATGTGTCAAAACTGCACCAGCTGTCCCTTCAGTTAGCTGTCCCCTGTTTTCCAAGGGAAGGATGTGAATCAAATGCCTCAGAGGACTCCCATACAAATCAAAGAAAAGCTCCTTTCAAACCAAAACGAGTAGGAAAAACACTGCTGCTGCCTCTCCTCTCCCAGCGCCTCTCTCCTCTGTACCAGAGTAATCGATTGGTCTGTCTCAGATTCTCTTCTTCCTCCTGCTCTCTCCTTCCCTTGCAGTGGCAGCCGGCAAGTCACGACAGCACTGATCTGCGAAGGTTTCCCAGAGAGACCGGGGCGGGTGTGTTTGTGTGTGTGTCGGAGAGGGTGGGTGGGGGGGGTAGAAATCCATAGGACGAGTCGTGGATGAAAAGAACGAGGGAGCCGAGGGGAGGAAACTGAAAAGAGGCCAGTGGTGGAGGAAGAGAGGACAGCAGTGAGCTCGACGGAGAGAGTGCCCTCAGAGACTGCTCCGGTTGCAGCTCCTCCTGAATCTCACACACATGCACACACACACACACACACAAGCTGATAAAGTTCTCCTGCTCAGCTGTTGCCATTCATTCACTGTTACGGGCTTAGTGGTGGGGGGTGGAGGGGCTGCCACATGCAAACCTCCTCCCTGTCAAACATAAATACACACAAACAACCTATAGATGAAAATCACAGCACCGACACTCTCTTAACAAACAGGCTCGCTCTAAAAAAAAAAAAAGTGATCTATGAACAGTTTTTATTGGACAAGAGGAAACAGTGCTAACTGTTTTCAGGGATGACCTCATACCAATATAATCGACCTTTGTCAAAGATGCCTGAGTAAATCTGATCCGGTCATGAATCACACCACTTGTAGTATGATCGATTGATACCCAATCACCCCCGTGACTCTGAAATGTTTTTTTGGAACAGCCAGCCCTTGAGGAGAAGCAGCTTACTCATTCAGGAACTCTGATGAAAAATTCTTGATTCTCTTGCAGTCCAGTACCACCATCAAACTGTGTCTGACTCCTGCAGAATGCTGATGGTAAACGCCACCCTCCCCTCCCTTCTCCCCACTGTTTTAAATAGCAAGGCCAGCTGGCTCATAAGGGGGCTATATTCAGCTTGGTATCACCTGTGCACTCGCTGGGTAAGGTTACTTTGAGGCACACACATCATGGCTCTGCAAACACACACCCACACACAAACTTTAAGCCCCATTTCCTTGGACTAAATCAATGTTTTATGAGGCATGACACAAAGGGAGATACATAGCTTTCATACTTTTTTCTTTTTCACCATACATTCAGCACAGAGAGGAGTGCACCTATTAATAAAACAACAGCCTGGGTATAAATATCAAATATGAAACTCAGCACACTGTGTCACATCGTAGCTGACCAGTGCAGCCCCCCCTCCGTTATACAGGTGACACAAACACACACGACTACAGCACACCTGAAAACACAGGCGACACCTTGAACAAACGGTGGCTGGTATCTACAATAACTGTCTGTTATGAGTGTGTGATTAAAGTCCACCTGCTGCTATGATTCACAGTCTGGGCAGGAAACACAGAGATGACAACACACACTGGGATTAGGATGTCGCTGTGTGGGTTGAGCCAATCTCAGCAACAAACACACACACACACACACACATCATAAACTGACACACAGCATGCACAAACATGTCTGTTTATTTCCATCTCTGAGGTTCAAAATTCAGAATCCTTTACAACAGTTTCCCTGCAGTCCCAGGGTATTATGTGTTTACAACTCTGCAGCATTTTACACCAGCTTGATTCTGATTCCTTTCCATTTGTGTTTACTATTTAAAACACAACACTAACATACACACACACACACACACACAGAGGAACCTAATATAAACTCCATGTGAGAATGACAATTTACAGCTTAGCAGTGAAGTATAAATTCTGTGTTTGATGATTGTCATTGTTATCTTGATCGTGGGAGTAAAGTCTTCATGGTTTTAGGTTTACTGGGCCGTGAGGTGGGAAGAAGTTATGATAAGCCCATGACTTGTCCATACCTGAAATAGAGGCTACGAAACATAAAGAACCAGAGGACTTATTTATGTAACTTAGAGTCGATAGTCGTATAGTGGCTCAGTTCCACACAGCTTTTGCGTTTATGCTAATGCTAGGATGGCGTCACAATACATTCTGATGTCTAGCATGTACGAGCGTTTCACCGTGTTCACTATCACCGAAAAGAAAAGCAATACTAATTCAAAGACAAAGTATAGCTGGGGTTGGTGTGAAACAAAGTACCGTGCAACATAAATGTCAAGATATTACAGTCTGGACTGAAGTTGTGACATCACTGCTGGAGCTATGGTGCTAGTATGGCTAAAAAAAACAGGAAGAGAAGGAACTATTAAATATGACAGGCTTTATCTCAGGAGGGTTGTCAGTGTTTACAGTGCATACCATTGCTACTTAGCTATAGGATGCGTTTTGCATGCTATATTATGTTCACTTCTACAGTTACAGGCACTGTAGCTAACGTGGTCATTTCAACCTTATATAGATAAATCAGCGTCATAGTTTTGGCTTTGGGAGATTCCCATTAAAGCCATTTGGCCTTGACATCCTTATCTGGGTCTTTCTTATCCTCACTAAAAAAAAAGGAAAACACTTATTTTTGCGCAAGACAGGATACAATTAGAGTATGAAGGTCTTACTGAAATAGTGACTAAAGACTCCTGTGGATGCATATGAACGAAAACTCCCCACAGCTTCCAGTTAGTCTTAATGACCTGGACCACTAGGGGCACAGACAGCTAAAAACTGGTTGTTTCTTTTTAAAATGGCATCTGAACATATTTATTTTTCTGTTTTAACTTTTCTGGAGGAAATCTTATCTAAGCCTGATCCTGTTTAGAAATACAACATGCAACATTTCCAGACAGCGATTAAATTATTAATCTACAAATGCAACATTAAGCAAATCTTTTACATTTTCAACCCTGTGGAATATCATGACCGCTCTTGGCAATAGAGCGCAAGTCTTTCAGACACAACTCAATCCAAAACAATTACCCCACAGCATTCCATTACTAACCTCCCTAATAAATAAATTAGCAGTTTCCGGGGAACCTTCTCCAGCTATCACTAACAAACAAGACCAGGCAAGCTCTGTTCAGGTGAACTACACAAATGGCACCAGAAAATGAAGCTTCCTGCCTGTCTGGCTTCCAAAATTTGTGCAACTGGAACTCAAGAATATGCTGAAACTGAAGATCAAAGATCCTTAAGGACTTGTGAAGCCTGTGATAATCTCTCTCTCACCACCTCTATGATATTCATCCAGTTAAAAAACTTATCACCCTCTTCTTCTGTTGTTTATGCAAGGCTGTGGCAGAATGGTGCTGGTATGTTAAGAATTTAGGGAGTAAAGTCTTCATGGTTTTAGGGTTTACTGGCCGTAGTGTGTGGGAAGCACAGTTATGATGTTTCCCATGACTTGTCCACACCTGAAATAGAGGCTACGAAAAACATAAAGAACCAGAGGACTTATTTATGTAACTTAGAGTCGACAGCCGTGCTAGTGGCTCAGTTCCACACAGCTTTTGAGGTTTATGCTAATGCTAGGATGGCAACATGCTCACAATACATTCTGATGTCTAGCATGTACGATGTTTACCGTGTTCACTATCTTAATTTAGTGTGTTAGCATGCTAACATTAACTAAAGACAAAGTACAGCTGGGGTTGGTGTGAAAACAAAGTACTGTGCAACATAAATGTCAAGATATTACAGTCTGGACTGAAGTTGTGGACATTTCCATTGCTGGAGCTATGGTGCTAGCATGGCTAAAAACAGCAGGAAGACATGAACTATTAAATATGACAGGCCTGATTCCCAGGAGGGTTGTCAGTGTTTACAGTGCATACCATTGCTACTATTATAGGATGCTTTTGCATGCTGTTTATGTTCACTTTTAACAGTTACAGGCACTGGTAGCTAATCGTGGTCATTTCAACCTTTGGCGAGATAAATCAGCGGTCATAGTTTTGGCTTTGGGAACATTCCATTAAAGCCATTTGGCCTTGGACATCCTTATCTGGGTCTTTCTTTATCCCTCACTAAAAAAAAAGGAAAACACTTATTTTTGCGCAAGCAGACAGGATACAATTAGAGTATGAAGGTCTTACTGAAATAGTGACTCAAAGACTTCCTGTGGATGCGTACATGAACGGAAAACTCCCCCACAGCTTCCAGTTAGTCTTAATGACCTGGACCACCAGGGGCACAGACAGCTAAAAAAACTGGTTGTTTCTTTTAAAATGGCATCTGAACATACATATTTATTTTTCTGTTTTAACTTTTCTGGAGGAAATCTATTCAAGCCCGATCCTGTTTAGAAATACAACATGCAACACGCAGACAGCGATTAAATTATTAATCTACAAATGCAACATTAAGCAAATCTTTTTTTACATTTTCAACCCTGTGGAATATCATGACCGTCTTGGCACAGAGCGCAAGTCTTTCAGACACAACCTGTCCAAAACAATTACCCCACAGCATTCCATTAACCTCCCCACAACAATTAGCAGTTTCCGTAAACCTTCTCCAGCCATCACTAACAAACAAGACCAGGCAAGCTCTGTTCAGGTGAACCACACAAATGGAAAATTCTCAGAAAATGAAGCTCTCTGCCTGTCTGGCTCAAAATTTGTGCAACTGGAACTCAAGAATATGCTTTAAAACTGAAGATCAAAGATCTCATGACTTCTGTGAAGCCTGTGATAATCTCTCACCACCTCTATGATATTCATCCAGTTAAAAAATCTCTATCAATTTCTCTTCTTTCGTTGCTGTTTATGCAAGGCTGTGGCAGAATGGTGCTGGTATGTTAACAATTTATGTCTGTTATTATGTGACATATTAATTTGTGTCGAACAGTCTGAGTCAGGCTGTGGCTTTTTGATTGCTTGCTAAAGGATGGTTCACCACTGATTCCTCCTGGACACACATTTATGCACTTGACAGTCAATAACATTGGCAGGGTAAGTGAATACATAAATGGGAAAACCAGCATCTCTCTCACAGCATCCAAGTGATCTGTTAACTCTTGCCAAGCATCCAAAGTTGGCATTGAATTCTTGGTTGGGATCTTGAGTATGTTTACTTGTTCTTTGACCAGATATTTCCTGAACTGAATGAGAAAACCTTTAACTGTATATTATAGTTTATTTAGGCAATGTTCTGCATTTAACACTGAAGCACAGAGCAGCTTTGTTCCATTAAAAAAGAGAGGGCATTGTTTTGTTATCTGTGTGGTAAAATATTGGCACTATACTCAGGGATACTCCCCACTTTTATGTCCCAGGATGTCCTGGGTTTTGAACTGGTGACCTTACAGTCACAAGTAAGTTTAACAACAAGACAGATGGACAAAGAACACGACACACAGATGAAACAAACAAAACCCGACTTGCCGAGAAACCAACCAGGCCGAGCGTCAGTCTACCACAGGTCACACCAGCCATTAACATTCCAGCAGGGAAAACAGAAGGTGTTTTTTCCTTTACTTCCTGGTCTCCCCCCCACACACACAACTCGCTCTGCAGTGGAATTTACCAGCATTTTCTGCATTTGGCCGCGACTCAACACTGACATCAGGACTAGGATTTCTTAGTGTTGATCCACCAACATTCCTTAACTGGAAAGAGACATAGCCTGAGGAATCGCATTAATGATATCTGAACCTAAGTGCTCACACTGATGAGACTGGTAGCTGCATGGCAGGAGAGGAGGAGAAATCTGGCACGAGACCTTAATGTAAATGCTGCTATAGCAAGCCTGCACTTAATCACTTACTGTGTTTGAACTCTTCCAGCACAAACACTCACTCTGTTTGTACTGGAAGAGGTAAACTCACTGCCAGAAGCTTGTAAGCTATCTCTTCATGTGTTTGCAATGAAGCAATTGTATAACTCCTTCTGGGATATCAGATGCATAATCCCTCGCTGACCTAATGCTGCACTTTAACTTCCCAAGAGAAATCATATTTTATTCTCTTTTCAGCTGCCAGAGGTAACATTACGTAATGTAAACTGCCTCATACATAGCTAACTGCTTCGAACAGAGAGTTCTGTTTTGTTTTAATGTAAGAAAGGGAGTTTGTACACTGGCTAACACTGCAAAGAAAGACAGGTGAAGTCTTAAATGTACATAAAACTCACTTCATTCTTCATTCAATCACTTTTTTAGGTAGTTTTTTAAAACTTTGCAGAGATCTCTAGAAGAGTGTAATTGAAAAACAAAAAGCAACAACCATGATGATCAGAGAGGTTGTAAACAAGCCTAAAGTTTTGCCCAATTAGCTACCACACCATGCACCCATAGTGTTGTTTATGAGCAGTCACTGTACAGGGAAACCACAAGTGGGGCGAGTACAGTCTGTAAATATTATCATAACCTACAGAACTGACAGCTAAAGCTACAAAAACAAGACCTGAGTAATTTCCTTTGGAACCTTTCTTATCCTGCTGAATCCACTTGAAGGTCTGTTATTACAACAAGCTGCTGCTTCTTAACTTTATTCCATGGTCTAGTCAAAATGTGGTGTTTCCTAAGACAATAAATGTCATGTTGACGGCAGCTAATATCTAACAATTAAAGAGAAAAATATGATAGAAGCTTAAAAAAAGAAGAAAAACAAGCACCCAAGCACAAAGACTACAGGTACTGAGCAAAGTAATAAAGTTCCCTTTGTACATACATGGTCAAAGGTTCTTTGTTGACCAGCCTGCAGCAGCACACATCACTGTGTCGTATCTTGTCAATAAAAAGAAGTCTAACTGAGGTTTAATTGTACGCTGATGAAGGACAGAGAAGCGTCTATAAGCGCACAAGTGTTGAATGAAAAATAGCGCCATAGGCCAGCTGGCAGCTGTTAGCATCTGGTAACATGAAGCCTCACTGTAACACAGAGAGGACTGAAGGAGGAGGGGAGGAGAGGTCGCGCTCAGCAAATGAGATTTTCAGAGATGAATAGAGGCTGAGAGAGAGGGAAAAACAGAGTACCAGAGCTGGAGAGGGGTGTTCCCTGTTCAGTGATGACGGCTTTGTAACACACAGTTACATAACTCGAACATCTGAAAATCATTCTTATTGTAACGAACCCCCTAACCTCCTGCCCTACATGTAGAGGAAGCAGGGCTTTCTCTTCTTCCTTATGACCGGTTTGCATTTCAGCCCTGCAACGACAGACTAAAGGTAAAGAAAGAGAGTCGGAACCGAAAAGAAATAAAGAGAGAGAGAGAAGAAGTAGTTTTCTTGGCCAGAATATGAGGAAGTATTTTTGAGACTGCATGTGTGTGTTCTTGCAGTGTTTTCCTTCAGGTTGATCGTTGGGGTTTTATTGGACTCCACTTCCTGCCTTCCTCTCCTCTCCTCTTTCTGTTACTGTATATAACATCTAATAAAAGCCTGGCGGTTAATTTGCTTCAGCGACCAAAATGACAGGGTTTTTATTAGACACCAACCCTTAATGGGGACATGGGTTTCTATTTCATCTTTAAGTGAGATGCTGACGCTAAATGACACCGCACATGGGACAAAATTTAGAGAGAAATAAACAGTTCTGTTTAAACATTAAGCTAGCTTGACTTTTTCAAGGTAATGTACACACCTGTGTTCCCCCTCTCTGCTTCCAAGAAAACATGTGATGGATCATGTGCAGCGTTTGCTGATTTTTGCCTTGATAAAACAATCACTTTCTGATGCATCTGACTGATAACCTGTCTTAGTGACAGACTGTGCTCACAGTAATCACACTGGAAAAACAGAAATTAACAGTTTGACTTGTTTTCACCGAGCTAACACAACTGAAGCTACAAACACAGACCCATTCGAAGCTCTCTGGAAAGAGTATGTGAATGTGCAGAGGTATCAAGTGGCCATGATGAGTCCCTAATGACCATGAGTACTTCAGTCCAAGTTCTTTAGTTTGGTCTGACAGTGAGCTGAGCGTTCACTGGTGACCACAAAGAGTGACAACTAGAGACAGGAGCTGAGTTTTCCCTGGAAGCTCTGGAGTCTGGTGACACTGTTGATGTAATCTGCTGTTATCAACAGTGGCTTCCTGTTTGTGAACTCTCACACTAACTTGGATGCCAAACGAAACTATCATTCAATGACTTTCAAGGGTGAAATTCAATGACCTGGAGTTGGTACGTTAGGGGGACACGACCCAACACTTATCTAAACTAGACACCAAGTCATTTTCTCCTTCACATGGCTCAGCGTCTGAGTCACTCTGAAAAAACATCAAGAGTCCCGTCAGCTCACAGTGACCTCTGCTACATTCGCCAGCTAATGTTAAGTGTGCCATGCTCGCTGTTAGAGTGTGAGTCACAGGCTAATGGCTGTTCTATTATTCAGAAACACCAGACGTGGGAAACAAGGCACAAACTAAACCGACTCGAGGACACGTGTCTTATGTTTGTGTGGCTGTGTGTTGGAGGAGCAGCAGGCCTGCGACAGCAGGAGCTTTCAACTGTGTGTGTCCATGAGTACACCACTGACACCCTCATTCACATATTTTGTAAGTTAGAGGGTTTGTAGTGGAAAATGTCAGGTTGGTTTTAGAAGCATTTATTCTACAAAGTCATGCTCTAGTAAGAATAACTGATAACAGTGCTTTTACAAAAGCAGGCTGCCATACAATGCACTGTAAGACTCCTGCAGTGATTTTTAAACAGCACACATCTCATTAACACTGATGCACAAGATGCTGCATCAGTTTTCAGGCTTGCAACCCACAACACAGATAATAAATGTGCATATGTGAGCAGGTGCTGCAGCCGCACCCAAACAAAACACCACATCTTAGCTGCATTTATAAAAATGAGCACACAGATGCTTTGAAACCTGAAAATGGATGCAGTGTGATATCTGTGAATGGAAGTGTCTGACGGTGAGGGTGTGTAGTGGTGGGTAACAGATGTGTGCATGCTTATCTGCTCTATTCTACATGTTTTAAGGCCTCAAAGTGCATGTTATAAGATCCAGTAAGTGTGTGTGCTTAAAACTCACTGAGCTACATGAGTGGGCTTGTACCTCTGGGTGTGCAGGCACCGTGTTCCTGTTGCTACGAGCCGACCTACAACGCTGATAAAGCTCTTTTCTTTAGCTTTAGGCTACAGATCTGAGCGAGGCTGTTTGGCCATGCTCTCACACTTCTCATTATCTCACAAGTATTTACTGGATCACAAATCAAACATGCGAGTGTGTTGGAGCTTGCTGAAACACCGTGCTGTCAGGACACACTGTGAAAATTTAGGGCTACCGAAGCCTGTAAGTGCATGTCCAGGTGCCCTGACAGTGACGTGAGTTGAGGAGTGTGCATGTTTTTTTTTTTTTTTTATTTTGTTTTTTTTATTTGGTGTGTGTCCTGGTGACTCATGCGTAGTCTGTGGGTGTGTGCGTGGTGTGCTGGACACATTTAAGATTTAAGCCTCTCACAAAACTAGCCTCTGTTGCATAAATATGTTTCTGCTTGCATGTTTATTAGATAGAAAGCTGTTTACATTCACCAAAAACCTCGACATTTGGTCTTCAGATGTTTAGATTCAGCCTGTTTCGTGATGTTCCTGGAAGGCTGAGATTTGTGCTGCAGCTCAAAATGCTCCTTTTATCATTAAATACATGTTTCTTTCTTTCAAGGAAATGTATTCAAACAAGAGTTACCATGGAGCAACTGTTATTCAGAATTTGATATATATATATGAAGTTCAATAACTTTTGCTTTGTTTTTTGGTGCTCGAATCAACTTCTATTCTATGTTGATGCATTTTTTTCATTTGTTTTTTTTATGCTTTTGAGCTTCTTGGGAATAAGGAGATTATCTAATACCATGACAGAGTTGCTGGCAGAGAGGCAAGGAGACATGCAGCTGGATTGTGTTTGCTGCAGCTGTGTGTTTAGATAAGATTGAAACATGACCCCTGCTTCCTTCCTTCCCTATGTCCACTTCTACAGTACTTTTTTATTATCTTATTTTTCAATTCTTCACATCTCTGTGCTCTCACTTCACTTTTCTTCACTTCTCCTCCCTCCCTTCACTCCGAGCTTATTCCTCTTCTTTCTCTCCATCTATCGCTCTGTCTTATTCTTCCCTCTGCTCTCCCCTCCTACTCTCAGCCTGACTGAGTGCTGTGGGGCCTCTGCTGCTGCTGCTGGCAGCCTCCCAGTCTGTTACATAACAGTACCATCAGCCTCCCTGAATCACTGCTGGGCAGGGCTAGCGTTGTCCAGGCTACATATCGAGCTATCGTATCTTAAATACTGCTCGGCAGCACAAGAGTCTGGCTGCGTGGGATCAGATTACATTAGCATTTTTAATTTCTGAGAGCAGACGTATCATTTCTGGCTCTTGTCAAACACAACCCTGCGCTAATGATGCAACATCACAGTGTAAGCGATTGTCATTATGTAAGGGCGGGGACGTGATCTTTATCTGTTTTTGTTTACAAGTCTGGACGATGTCGTCAGCCATAACCTCACTGATGGAATTTCAGCCAGTGTCAGCAGCCCTTTCCTTGACCACTTTCTAAAAGTAATGCTTCCATTTCTCTTAAACCAAATGGCACGCAGCACCTCAAATCCAGCTCTAGCTCCTAGGTGGTGCCGACTGTCAAAACAGTTTCTTTATTGTGACAACAAAGTGCAATGACCCACAAAATCACCGCAGTCTAGTCAGGCTCTGGAGCTGTTTTGTTTCTGGGCGGACAATTTAAACTCGCACAACACTGCACACTACAGCAACCAACTCATCTGACTGTAGGTGTGTTAATCAGTGGTTATGTTGTGAGGTTGAAACAAAAAACGTGCAGACTCCGTGATTAAACATCACTGTTGATTCTTCCTGAAGACAGTGCTGTCACGCTGTCTTGTTGCATTTATCATCTAAAATTTACGCTCTAGTCCCTGTGGTAGTAGAGACACAGTCCGAGTCATGATCTGGAACAATCTGTTCTGACTGAACCGAACGGGTCATTTCCACTTAAATCTGGAGCAGAGTCCGTGATGCCTCTAACCTACTTTCCCCTCCCCCTGGCTCCAGTCTGAGCCCGGGCTGTGTTCTCTGTTCCTCCTCCCTCAGCCAAACCTCTCCAGTCTGGATCCTAGCCCCTGGCATGCAGTCAGTCTTGGTGCCTCGGAGCCCAATTCATCAACCACACCTTTCTGACCCGCTCAACCCCCTCATCCACCCAGGTCTGGAAACACCTCCTGTTATCTTTTTCCTGGAGACCCTCTAAGGTTAACCCTTAAAAACTATATTCACACACTACTGTATGGTTCATCTGCCACTAACTCAGACTTAGGAAAGACCCTCTTTTACAGCATCCACATTCTGCAGTTTATCTCTTCTTTTAAATTTTTTTTTTTCCTTTGTAGCTGCAATAAAAAATCTTCTGTGTAGCCTCACAAGTTTCCAGTAAAACTGGAAACCAACAGGTTTGATTAATAGTAATTGTATGTGTCTAAAAAAATGTATAAACTTTGCAAGTGAACTTTTGCAGCTATGAATGCAGAGCTGCCACTCTCATGCAAACAGATAGACCAGCTGACTGCAGTGTCAATACAATTACTGATATGTGCAAGCGCTAACACCACACCTGTAGTCAGTAAAGTTCAGCTTAATGTGGACTTTACAGTTAACTTCCAGTCACTGTTATTATTTTTTAAAGACATGAAAGCAGAAGACAGTGTGCTGAAATGGACATTACCTGACTGGATAGTCATATCCCTTTGCACCATGCTGAAGGGAAGCTTCACGCTCCCGGCAAGTTTAGCGGTTCATACTCCAGACACAAGCACAGCGAAGAGCGTGAAAAAAACCCACCACAGCGGTGAAAGGCTGAAGAGAAGTCCAGCAAGAGAAAAGCCACATTAAACACGTTTTCCTCTCACCAGCAGCTGGTACTCCACAGGTAGCACTGCACCTCACATTCCCTCACTCTGAGTATGCCCGTCAAGTGCTTGTAGGTCATGTGTCCCCATCTCTGCCTTGCTCAGCCAGGATGGCGACCAGATTACGCCAGGCTGATCTCTGTGGCACCACACCTTTTTTTTTTCTCCTTGCACCTGCCCTCCTGCCTAGAAAGGCCTGCCCAAGAGTAAAGTTTTGCGATATCCTCTACCGCCATCTCAGACTATCTGGAGATAAAAACTGGGAAGAAGGCAAAAGCTGCTCACTGCTCATCGTACTTTTTATCACTGCGCTTCGACGCGCTCGCTAATTCCTCTCAATTTAGTACCGCATTTAGTTTTCCTCTCTTCACGCCCCTCCATCCTCCATCATGCCGCGCGTCATACACCTCGCCTCAAAACGGGCAATTCATTGCTCAGCCCGCTGCGCGGCTGGTTCAGGCCAGTTCAGCTGGGGCCAAGTTCAGTAACCAGATTCATTTCTCATATTGTATAGATCGTCTCCTGTTCTCATCATCCTGTGCAGTGCCGCCTGCACAGGCGCGGGACCAGGTGTGGGCCAGGTTGGGTCAGGTCATATCTTCAGTCTCAGTGGGATGGTCTCGGCCTGAGTGTGGCTAGCACTCGCCCATGATGGTTTCTTGGTTGGATATAGATGGTTTCTGCCTGGATTCCAGTGATCGCTGGTCAGCGATCCTGTGGTCATGGCGGTCGGCATGCGGCGGGTGGTGCTCCTCAATGTGCTGGCGGGTGTAACGCGTGGTGCTGTTGCTAAAGTACTCTTTACTTCCTCGGTGCGAAGAGCATTCAGATGGACATCAGCATCAGTGCCTGGTGTGGCGGGCCGTCGAGTTGA